>CM066338.1:18028073-18170573 GCA_033807585.1 Hydrophis major
GAGTCACACAAAGACTTAAGACTTTCCCATCAGATTCCTTCATGGCCAAGTGCCCAAAGACTCTTTTAAAGGCATAGAGTATCACTAGCAAAACAGGAAGGAGTCTAACAAGTACTAAAGGCTTCAGCAACCACTCTGTTGAGATTGAGGGTTAATTTAATAGATTCCAGGCAATCTGTGACCCATTAAGAGATACGTATTTCCCTAAGCAGAGAAACAAAATTAACACAGCTGGGCAAAAAAAAACCCAGTGGCAAAAGGACTGACTTCCAATTTCCTGTTAGCTTCCCCAATGACATTCCTTGTCAGAAACTGGCAGGGAGCAATGGAAATGATGACCGGCTGACTACAGCAATACAGCAGCATTAAAGTGGCCAAAACTTTGCCAAGTTTGAATTCCATGGCAGTCATAGGTTTTGGTCTTTAGAGACGTTTTTAAGTTAGTTCATTGGAGGTATATGGGTTCAAAGATGGTTGCCTTAAGATGCATCATTTCACCTAGCTAAAAGTTACAAACTACCAAAACAGACACGAGAATGTGAGTAGTACATAGATATTGTGAAGTAAAGAGCTTGCTTTGTAAGATGCATTCTTCTGTTGGCAGAGAGATGCCAGCAACAAGAGAGTGGGACGAGAATGGCATACAATGGTTGTATTCACTATGAAAATGAAAAAAAAAAATGTTGATGGACGATGAACAGAATAATGGCTTTTTCATAATCAGAGGGTTAGCATTCTATAGCCTGCAAGTGTGAGCAGTGAGAATAAGAATCTATCTTTTCTGCCCAATTTAGAGTTATGAACTTCTTGGTTTCCCCTCTACTTTTTCCGATCATTTTGAAATAATGGCAGAATTTGGCACCAATGAAATAATGGCAGAATTTGGCACCTCCGCAGAAAGAAGTTGGGAGCCCACTCAAAAAGGAAGGTTTTGCAAGTGTTCTCCTTTTGCAGTTTTATTTCTGATGAGTCACAAATTAATCTTGCAGAAGCTAACCTTTGGCAAATAACCCAGCATCTCCCATTGATTGGAGCAGGAAGTTCCAGAGAAGTAAGTGGCTTTTTAAAGCTCTTTCTATTATATCTCAGTCCCTCTTCGCTCATGAAGTTTCTCTGGAAGTGAGTAGAATTGCACAGCAGAGAGAAAGAGATTTCCACCCCCCACCCCCAACCTCCCCAGGGAAGGTGGAGTGATAGATACTGTTAGTCATTCTGCCCAAGTGACATGGAGAGAAGCCCGAGCTTCATTTTTTGACTCATTCTCTGATTTCTGAGTTAATAGCAACCACCCTTTTCTCCGGGAATTAATTTTCAAGATACGTTCTGACCTAGGCTTCCCCAATAGCACAAAGCTGATTCCTCATTCCCAATAAACCCCCTTTATTTATTTTACAATGAATTCCCCTCCTGCAAAGTCCCTGGCCAACAGTCTTTCAAGATATTTGCCAATTACAGACCTTTATCAGGCTTGGAGAGTTGCCAGGCTGATATCTTTCAGATGCCATACTGTAGCAGACAGTAATTGGCAAGAATGCAGGAATAGATCTTCACTTAAATGAACTAATTGTGTCCTGCAAAACCCCCATTCCCCTTCACTCCTCTTTTATTCCCTATGGAGGGGCCATTCACAATCCACCTGTGGCTTCACGACCAAGTCCCTTGTGGTTTTACTCCCAAGCCCCTTGTTCCTCAGCTGTTCCCTTCTCCTGGCAGCTCTGTACATACGCACACTGGAAACAGGCTCCAGCTGTTCTTTTGCCCCACTGATGTCTGACTCCAAAGGCAGCTGATAACTGTCAGATGACCCTGGCCCCATCTCTGCCTCTGATGAAGAGCATTCATCAGAGCCTTCCCTAGTTTCCAGGATAGGCCCATATTCCTCTCCAATTTCCTCACTGTCCAAATTGGGCCACAACAAGATATTTAAGTTAGGCAAAACGACTAAGGATTCATTCAGGCCTTCATTTCTGAGCTTGCTTCTTGCACGGGGCACACTTCAAGGTTGGGTTTTCAAGTCAACCAAGAAGCGTCCTTGGGCTCTTCTCTTGTGGCTCCTTTAGGACCATGAGACAATTCCTCCCAGAGGCCTTAAAACACATGATTTGTTGCTGTGTGCTATGCACAAAGCTCAGGCCTCTTGGGAGTCTTTGAGATTTATTTTCCTTTTTACAGCAAGTTTCTGGATGGTTTATTGACCAAAGACAGTTTTGAAGCCTAGGTAAAGGTCAAGGTTCCCTTCTCACATACCTACTGGTCGATTCGGGCTCTAGGGGGCGGTGTTCATCTCCGTTCCAAAACTGAAGAGCCAGCGCTGCCCGAAGACGTCTCCGTGGTCATGTGGCTGACATAACTAAATGCCGGAGGCGCATGGAACACTGTTCCCTTCCCACAAAAGGGATTCCTATTTTTCTACTTGCAATTCTTTTTACCTGCTTTCGAACTGCTAGGTTGGCAGAAACTGGGACAAGGAACGGGAGCTCACTCCATTATGCGGCGCTCGAAATAACATAAATTTTGGTGCAATTGTGGTCGTAATTCGAGGATTACCTGTAAAATTATCTGACGTAAGAAGTCAGTTTATCTTAGTAGAGAAGGCCAACGTTTGTATCTACTCTTCCTTCCAAAATATATTTGCATACAATTCTTTGAAACAGTAAGATAAATAACTTGGTTTTTATTTGTTTGGTGAACAGATAGGGTCACCATTTCACCTAGCTATCTCTCCCTTTGGATAAGGAGCTACAAGAGTTTTTTTTGCTTATTTTCCTGTTCCTATCTTCTTGAGATTGGGAGACTTATCTGCAGATAAGGAATTGCAAGTTTGCAACTCCCGTGGAACAAAATAATAACCCAAGCCCAATTTACACAAAGCCATTCTTTACAATGCCATTTCAACATACTGGGTTCATTCATCCAAAGGTCAGCCTAGGAACGAAACCTGAAAGAATACATAATATTCAAACGAAGGGGGGGAAATGCACATTCAAATTCCAGTGGCTTGCTTGCCTAGCTTGTCATTAGAATTCAAAGGTTGGGATCTTCTAACAAGCTACCCGGGTTTTCTCTGCCCAAAATTTATATAATTCGTCTGCTCTAATTCTTAGCAATAGTTGAGGATGGAGGGGAGAAAAATATGGAAGCTGAAATTCCCAGAGTCAAAGGATGTAAACAGTGGGAAAAACTGTACTAAGCCATAGCCATATAAACCACAATGCAACTCATGTGCAAATGTGTGACTTCCATTTTTTTAAACTTTTTTTTTGCTGCAAGAAATGTTTGTTTTTTTTACTTTCAGAGCACTCCGTTTGGAAGGGGCTGTAGGTTGTTGTTGTTTTGTTTTCGGGGGTCTTTCTTCTTTCTTTCTTTCTTTCTTTCTTTTTTTCTTTCTTTCTTTTTTTCTTTCTTTCTTTCTTTTTTTTTTGGGGGGGGGCAGCATTGGTTGTCTCCTCAAACTCAGAGACTTATGTTATTGCAAGAGAAAAGCTTTCTTACAAAACCTTTCAAACCAAGCTTTGGATTGGCTAAAGCGATAACAATAGTTCCTTGAATTTTTGCACAACCAATCCATATGACAAAAGCAATTTCTGATCGCTTTGAGAAGGAAGCCCGGCTGAAGAGGGAAGGATTGTTTCTAAGAAAGAACATGTTAGGACTCAATTGTGAAAGAGCCTCTTTTAGCACTTCAAGATCTCTGCAGCAGTTCCAGCCAAGGAACTAGTGCTCTCTTGTTTTAAAGATAAACTTTCCAGAAATTTAAATGAAGGCTGGAGCCTTTAAAGCACTGTTTGGGGAGGAGAATAATTGCCTGCCTGTAATTGAAGAGCTGGAATGTTTAAGTCTGTTCCTGCAAATGATTTCCAGAAGGTGAATAAAATAGTTATCTGCTATAGCTCCTAAATCCTTTTTACAAAATTTCCTTCCTTCCTTCCTTCCTTCCTTCCTTCCTTCCTTCCTTCCTTCCTTCCTTCCTTCCTTTCTTTCTTTCTTTCTTTCTTTCTTTCTTTCTTTCTTTCTTTCTTTCTTTCTTTCTTTCTTTCTTTCTTTTCCTTTCTTTCTTTCTTTCCTTCCTTTTCTTCCTTCCTTGAAAAAACTTTCCTTCTTCACCCCATTCCTAAACTTCCTCTCTCTTTCTTTCTTTCTGTTGGCTTCCGTTCTGTTTTCTTCCTTTTCTAAATTTCCCCAGTATATCCTCTTGCTAAAAAAAATATGGCCTGATTTTGGTGTGCATGTATATGCCATGGAACAATTTTTTGCAGGTTTCAGGGCCACCTCCTCTATCAATTATTCCATCAGGATGACTTTTCAATTTAATATTTTACACACTTCTTTTAGTGGAATTGGATTATAACCATTAATTTGGGGATGTGCAACCATTACAGGAGGCCAAAGCCACTTCTAGCTGTACTCCCAATGAGGATGTAGTCAGAGCAAAAATTAACTTGAAACTCAACCTAACTGTAAAATTAAATTAATCCCCCTTCTCCTTTCTCCTTCCATTTTTCCCAACATTGGGGTCTTTTCCAAAGTCTTCTCGTTATGTGGTCAGAGTATCTGAGCTTCAGCTTTAGTATCTGTCGTTCCATGAGCCTCGGTGGCACAGTGGTTAGAGTGCAGTACTGCTGGCTACTTCTGCTGCCTGCCGGCTGCCTGCAATCTGGCAATTCTAATCTCACCAGGCTGAAGGTTGACTCAGCCTTCCATCCTCCCAAGGTGGGTAAAATGAGGACCCATATTGTTGGGAGCAAGAGGCTGACTCTGTACCCTGCTTAGAGAGGGCTGTGAAGTACCGTGAAGTGGTATATAAGTCTAAGGGTGATTGCTATTACCAGTTGGGTCAACCTTTCAGAGATACTTCATTGCCTATTTCAAGGGTCTTCTAACTTGGCAGCTTTAAGACTTGTGGACTTCAACTCCCAGAATTCCTCTTCCAGTCATGTTAGCTCAGGAATTCTGAGAGTTGAAGTCCACAAGTCTTAAACTTGCCAAGTTGGAAGACCCTTGGCCTATTCAGAGAAGCAGAATAATCAAGGACAAAAGGAGAAGGGAAGTGACTTCTGGCTTCCTCACTGACTTTCTTAATAGGAAGCTGGGAAGGAATACTGCTGCCCTTCCTTCCTTCCTTCCTTCCTTCCTTCCTTCCTTCCTTCCTTCCTTCCTTCCTTCCTTCCTTCCTTCCTTCCTTCCTTCCTTCCTTCCCACTTTCCTTGGTACAATTGTTAGGATGCAGTATTGCAGGCTCTGCCTACAGCCAGCAGTTTGATTCTAAACCAGCTTAAGGTTGACTCAGCCTTCCATCCTTCAGAGGTGGGTAAAACGAGGAGCCAGATTGTTGGGGGCAAAGAGCTGACTTTGTAAACTGCTTAGAGAAGGCTAGAAAGCACTGTGAAGCAGTATGTAAGTCTAAGGGCTATTCCTTCCTTCCTTCTTTCCTTTCATGGTGGCACAGTGATGAGAATGTAGTATTGCAGGCTGATTCTGCCCACTGCCAGCAGTTCGATCCTGACCAGCTCCAGGTTGACTCAGCCTTCCAACTTTCTGAGGTGGGTAAAATGAGGACCCAGGTTGTTGAGGGCAAAATAGGCTGACTCTGTAAACCGCTTAGAGAGGGCTGTGAAGCACTGTGAAGTGGTCTATAAGTCTAAGGGCTATTGCCGGGGTTGATCCTCTTCTTGAGGAAATCCTTCCAAGTAGCCTTTTTTTTCCCAACATGGTGTCTTTATTTCATGTTTGGGACTGCACTTCTCCCCAGCACTTGCTTCTGCTGAGTGGGACTGAAAGCCCACCCTTCTGGAAGGCTTCATGGTGAGAAAAGCCACCCGAACGGCTTACATTGGAGCTTTCCACAGAAGAGAATGTAATTTCTTAATCCCTTGAATCAGTTCGGAAACCTTCAAGTAGCTGGAAACCTCTTAGAGAAACCCATCAGCAAAAGCGGTCGTTCGGTGACAATTAGGAAACCTTGGCGGCCGTTTACAAGAGAGGAGTTCCCACTTCAAATGGGCCAAGAGATTAGAGGTGCTGCGGGGTTTTTGGTTTTTTTCTTTTTCCCCTGCATAAAAAAAGTGCATAAAAAAATCATTATAGCCCTAAAGCAGGGGTGTCCAACCTTGGCAACTTTAAGACTTGTGGACTTCAACTCCCAGAATTCCTCAGCCAGCTTTGCTGGCTGAGGAATTCTGGGAGTTGAAGTCCACAAATCTTAAAGTTGCCAAGGTTGGACACCCCTGCCCTAAAGGAAAGAATAGGGAGGGAGAAAAAAAGGCTTGGCAAGCTTTATTATGTTTTTTCTTTTCTTTTCAAATGAACATGATTCTTCTAAATAAGCAAAGGGAAACTTATCAGTCCTGAAAAACAAACAGGTTCTGAAAGCCAATTTGGGCTAGTAACCACTTGGTGTCTTGGCTAGGCACCAAGTTGGAAATGAGGAGACCGTGAGTTATAATCCTGCCTTGTCCTGACAGCAGGCTGGGTGACTTTGGGCCATTTGGATCTTTCAGCCCAACCACAAGAAAAAGGAAGGAAGGAAGGAAGGAAGGAAGGAAGGAAGGAAGGAAGGAAGGAAGGAAGGAAGGAAGGAAAGAAAGAAAAGAAAGAAAGAAAGAAAGAAAGAAAGAAAGAAAGAAAGAAAGAAAGAAAAAGAAAGAAGGAAGGAAGGAAGGAAGGAAGGAAGGAAGGAAGGAAGGAAGGAAGGAAGGAAGGAAGGAAGGAAGAAAGAAAGAAAGAAAGAAAGAAAGAAAGAAAGAAAGAAAGAAAGAAAGAAAGAAAACAGAAGGGAAGGAAGGATGAACCAACTGACACACTGGATGTACATATGAGAGTTGATGTTTTAATGTTTTGTTTGTCTTGTTTGTTTGTAGAAAATTAATAAAATCTTTTTCAAAAAAAAAAAAGATTGAGATTATCCTGTAGTCTTTCCCTTTGTTAGAACCTTATTGTTCTATTTCTCAAGATGAAGATTACACTTTATTACACTCTGTATTCTTACCACTTAGGGATGTAACATTCACAAAAGTCTCTTTTTTAAGAAAAAAAAATGCTTATTTACGTACTCTTTGCAGATAAGAAACCTGCCTCAATAGGACCTCCGTATTTCTTTGCCAATGACCAGTTATATTAGCAACTGTATTTGTCTCTGGAAGAAAAATATGGGAACATTCTCTGTGAACTTCAATTTACCTTTGTTCATGAGGAAATGACTCATTTCCCTTGCTCCCATATTTAAGAGTGTTTTGCTTGAGACCAAATGCTGTTGAGCTTTGTTTAAACAGATAAAATGTGACATCTAGGATCCTTGAGCCTGCATATTGGACTGCCTAATGAAGTTTGCTGAGGGTCTTATAGATTCTTCCATGGAAAAAAAATCCTTTGGAGGGGATCCCATTTTAGAAAGCTTACATTGGGAAGGGACAATATGTGAAAGAGCCCAATTTTTTCAATTAAATAAACATGAAAAACAGTTGAACACAATGCGACTTTCTTGGCCATCATTTTGGCCATACAAACTATAACATAGAAATAAATTATCACAATTAATTTTTCCTTTTTCCTTATGTTGCTGATATAATGCTAGTTAAATATGTGTTTCTATTTGCATTTATATGCATATATATATATATATTTACAACCTTGCTTCTTATCCATCTTTTTTCTCTTTGTGATCTTTATATTCATATATTCATATCATGTTTGTCATATCATGTTTCATTTTCTTTAATTTACAAAACTTTTTACTTTCGTTCCTATAAAGCGTCAACAATTTCTTTCTTTTTTTCCCCTCGACTCCAACTGTTGATATATTTTACTCCAGACTTCATAGCACTCTGTCTCACCCTTATCCTTAATTTCTAGAATTAGTCTGTCCATCCCTGCGCAGACGAATATTTTCCTTATTATTTCGCTTTCTATAGGAGCTCCCTTTTTTAAAAGCAAGGAAAGTAGAACAAAGTACAATCTCTTTACTAACCTTCTGTCTCTGCTGGGCATTCTTGAATCACAGGAAAACGTGTCGTTTTCCATCCACAGTTGAGGAAGAAAAACACCAAAAGATATTGCCAAATATGTGGATTTGTTCTATACGGATGGTCCCTGACTGATCACCACAACTGAGCCCAAAATTCGTATTACTAAGCAAGGCCATTGTTAAATTAAGCTTTCCCCCATTTTGTGAGCTTTCTTGTCACAGTTAAGTGAATTGCTGCAGGTGTTCAGTTAGTGACAGCATGACAGCGTTGTTAAGTGAATCTGGTTTCCCCATTGAGTTTGCTTCTCAGAGGGTTGAACAGGCAATGGGGTTCAAAAATTTTTTACTACCGGTTCTGTGGGCATGGCTTGGTGGGCGTGGCAGGGGAAGGATAGTGCAGAATCTCCAGGCAGAGGTGGGATTTGCCAGTTCTCCGAACGACTCAAAATTCCCGCTCAAGATCTCCAGAACTGGTCAGAACCTGCTGAATGCCACCTCTGCTTCACATGACCCAGGGACGCTGCAGCCGTCATAAATAGGAACCAATTGCTAAGTGGCCGACTGGAAAACCGTAGTGGATCACATGGTTAGCATGCAGCATCGCAGGCAAACTCTGAATTCCACTGCCAGCAGTTCGATCCTGACCAGCTCAACCTTCTGACTCAGCCTTCCATCCTTCAAGTAAAATGAGGACCCAGATTGTTGGAAGGGCAAGAGGTTGACTCTGCAAACCGGTTAGAGAGGGCTGGAAAGTACTGTGGAGCGTTATAAGTCTAAGTGCTATTGCTATTTTGTTCACCTGACCAGGGAGATGCTGGTGAAAAACAGTGTGAAAAACAGTTGTAAGTCACTTTTTTCAGTGCCATTGTAACTAGACGAATCGTGGTAAGTTGAGGGCTACCTTGTATAGCAGGGATGTCAAAGTCAATTTCATTGATGGCCACATCGGGGTTGTGTCTGACCTTGGGGGGCCAGGGTGGGCGTGGCTGGTATGATGTCACTCATGTCGGGAGGCACCAGTAGTGGCCCGAGCGCTCTGCCAGTAAAAACAGGCTCCCAAGCTCCGTTTTTGGCTGGCACAGCATCCTGCAGCCCTTGAAAGCTCCATTTTTTTTGGCAGAGGCACCGTGGGCTGGTCCTTCACTGTTTCCAGGGTGGCCTCATGGGCTAGATCTAAGCACCCCATGGGCCGGATCTGGCCCCCGGGCCTTGAGTTCAAAACCCCTGTTGTATAGATTCTGTTCTTGTCTTAACCTTAAAAGTTACACTCCAAGGGATGAAACAGGAAAGAGTTCCAGTATCGTGCTGCTTTAAAAACGGGTTGCTTTTCAAAATCCTCAGTCTCGCCCTTGGTGAAATCACTCTTTAAGATAGATGAGTTTATTTTTCATGCTTTGAGGACACTGTAGAACCAATGGGGCCTGGTCTTGTCATTGTTGTGATCCGCCAGCAGCCCACGGAGATGGGAACAGAGTCGGACAGTGGGGAGGAACATGAGCCAGTCTGAGAAGGACGTGGACGTTGGTCCTGTGTCCGATAACAGAGATGGGGCCAGGGTCATCTGGGAGTTAGTTGTGTGCTGACTCCAGAGCCTCCAGAATCTGACAGCAACAAGGCAGAGGAACAAGGGGAGCCTGTTCCCAGTGCGTGCTTATGCAGAGCTGCCAGAAGGCAAGAACAGTTAAGACAAAAGTGGCGACTTGGGAGTAAGGCTTGGAGGTGATTGGCCCCTCCCATAAGACATAAAGGAGAAGTAAAGGGACAGGAGCCTTTGCAGGAAGCAACATTGTTTGCTCTGTTTAGATTAAACCTTGAAGTCTGTGTGGACTTTGTACTTTGTTTGGCTTTTTACTGCTAATTTGGCACTTTAGTTATTGGCAGCAATTCAAAAGAGATAAAGAGAGAGACTTATCTTGAGAGACTGTTTGGGATTCCTTACGGGCTGAGAATGAACATAATTCCCAGCGGTTAAAATAAAAAGAGAGTTGTTTGGACTAAGTTTGTGCTTAATAACAGTCTCAGGAAGCCTTGGTCAGGACAGTCATTTACCCTTTGGTTTCTTTTGCAGGTGACTTCTCAAAATGGTAGATTACCTGGCTAATACCGAGATCAACAGTCAACGGATTTCCACGGTGGAAAACTGCTTTGGGACCTCCGGCCAGCCCCTAGCTGTGTCAGGAAGGGTCCTTTTGGGCGAAGGGATTTTGACCAAAGAATGCCGTAAGAAAGCCAAGCCCCGAATTTTCTTCCTTTTCAACGACATCCTGGTGTACGGCAGCATTGTGATCAACAAACGGAAATACAGCTGCCAACACATCATCCCCTTGGATGAAGTCACTCTGGAGATTCTGCCGGACACCTTTCAAATGAAGAACCGATGGATGATCAAGACCTCCAAGAAGTCCTTTGTGGTTTCAGCAGCCTCGCTGACCGAGCGCAAAGAGTGGGTCAGTCACCTGGAAGAATGCATTCGACACCTTTTGTCCAAAACGGGACAACAGCCCCCAACGGAATATGCAGCTCCCTGGATTCCGGATAAGGCAACGGATATCTGTATGCGTTGCACCCATACCAAGTTCTCGGCGCTCATCCGAAGACACCACTGTCGAAAGTGTGGCTTCGTGGTATGCGGAGACTGTTCTCGCCAGCGGTTTCTCATGCCTCGGCTGTCCTCCAAACCATTGAGGGTTTGCAATCTTTGCTACAAGCAGTTGATGGCCAAAAAGAAGGAATCTGGAGATGAAACAAAGCCAGTTCATTCTCCCCTGCCTGGCTATGAAGTTTCTAGTGGAGACGAGAGTGACAGATCTGACGAAGATAAACTGGAACAGTGGCCAGCCGAGACAGAATTTTACACATCGGATGTGAGCTGGTCATCTTTCCACAGTTGATTGCTCCATGGGACTTCTCCTCTTGAAGTGGCTGTCGTACTTTTGAAAACGATGGAGAAGGCTGGACTGGCGAGAGAACTAACTTCATACTCCACTCCATCTGTTTTTTTGTTTTAGGAATAACAGAGAAGAACTATCCTCAAAGCCAATTTGTACACTTTTGACTGGGCCCTCTAAGGTTGAGTCATTCCTCTTGAAGCTCGAAATTGGATTAAAATTATATTGTGTATTTTCGGGAAATGTTGGTCCTCTGTATTTAATTTTGAAGATGGTCAGCATCCATACTCATCAAATGTTGAATTTCCATCTTGGGAAATTCAACAGAACTGTATGTAAAAATATCCCCAAGTTGTGTCTCTTGAAGAAACTCAGTTTTTTTTTTAATATATAAATCCAAAACATGAGTTCTGGTGATTCAGAAATCAAAAGAATGATTTCTAGAAGAGCCTTGAAAATTGAGGATACTTTTTATGAAGCACTAAGTGGAAGTTATTTGATGACATTTACAATAGTATTACATTTCAAAAACAGCTGTTTATTTAATTTTTTTTAAATCAACTTGAAATCAAAAATTAAAAACTGACATTGCTTTGGATACTTTAGATTGAATTAAAAAAAAAGTTTGGGGAACTGGGTTTAGATATTTGGCGGTCCTTTTCTAGGTTATGTTCACATAAATCATGCTACTGTGGTTTGTTTAATGAGTTTTTCACTTGGGGTGTTGTTGAACTTAACCAGTAAACCAAAGCTTAGTGCAATTTAGGAGTACAGCTAGTGACTTTCTTGTGATAAGCAGAAAATTTTGATAACTAATGATCCATTATCACACAGAGCAGATGTGTTTTAGAACACTAAAAAAAGAAGTTGGATGAACAGAAAACTGGTTTGTAGGCAATATTGATGAGAAAGAGGCAATTATTTTTAATAAGCCTAAATTATGTTTTTAACATATGTTGCTTCCTGATAGAATAGTACCTCTCTTAATAGAGTTGTCATTTCTTTTTTAAAGCATGCACTCTATGTGCTATAAATATGGACGTTGGTGTTAAAGAGATTATCATTGTATGAGTTTGCTTGTAAAGAACTTAATTTTGCTGATCAGCACTTTCATCTTTCCAGACTGCATAGAAATATCAGATGTGGATAGCCAAAAAAAAAAAATAGCTTTGACCATCTAGACTCTAGAACAGGAGTGTCAAATTCACGTCGTCATGTCGGCATCATGTGATGTATTGGCACTTTTTTTCCGCCCTTCACCGAGCATGGGTATGGCCAGGGTGTGACGCATCCGGCCTGCAGGCCAAGAGTTTGACAGCCCTGCTCTAGAGTAGGAATGAGGAGCTATGGCATTTGTATGACCTGTGGACTTCAACTCCCAGAATTCCTGAGTCATCCATGCTCAGATGATTGGATGGATGGATGGATGGATGGATGGATGGATAGATAGATAGATAAATAGATAGATAGATAGATAGATAGATAGATAGATAGATAGATAGATAGAGACAGGCAGGCAGGCAGGCAGGCAGGCAAGCAGAAAGATAGATAGGATAGATATGTAGACAGACAGACAAGAATAGAATAGAATAGAATAGAATAGAATAGAATAGAATAGAATAGAATAGAATAGAATAGAATAGAATAGCTTTATTGGCCAAATGTGATTGGACACACAAGGAATTTGTCTTGGTGTAAGTACTCTCAGTATACATAAAGAAAAGATACATTCGTTAAGAATCAAGAATCATAACGTACAACACTTAATGATAGTCATAGGGTACAATCAACAATCAAATCATACTAGGAAACAGTCAATATAAATCGTACGGATACAAGCAACAAAGTTATAGTCCTACAATCACAACTGGGAGGGGATGGGTGATAAGGAGTGATGAGAAGATTAACAATAATAGTAGTGTACACTTTGTAAATAGTTGAACAGTGTTGAGGGAATTATTTGTTTAGCAGTGATGGCTTTCAGGAAAAAAACTGTTCTTGTGTCTAGTTGTTCTGGTGTGCAGTACTGGATGATGATGATGATGATGGATAGGATACATAGATAGATGCATAGATAGATACATGGAAGGATGGATGGACGGACAGACAGACAGATACTGTAGATAGATAATAGATAAGTCCACAGGTAATGAAGGCGAGCAAAAAAGTGTATCATTTTTTCATAACTGGTCCTTGCATGATTCAATTCCCTATAGCAGCCCTTCCATCTAGATATCCTTCAAATATCTTGGTCTTCCATCCCATAATGGTCACCCTGCTTTACCCACTGCCTCCTTGAACTGCAGGGAAGTGTTCCCAATCATAAGACAAGAATCCTAAAGAAAAATGAAAAACAGACCCTCCTTCCTTTTTCTGATGTCGAAATATGTTTTTTTTCCCCAATTCAGTCCATACAAAAAAAAAACAATTAAATTTTAATGAGGAACAGAACATCCTGTTCCATTTGCAACAGTATTGGATCCACGACACCAATGAATTCAACATTATTTATGGGTTTTTACTGCTTTACCTCCCACCCAGAACTGAAGAAGATTCTTGGATGAGAAGTGAAACATTTCAAAAAAGAAAAACTCCATTTGCTTATATATATATATTTTTTGGGGGGGGCTACCTTTGGGATCTTATGAGAATGATGGAGGACAAATGCATAAAACTTGGCCCATGCACCCCTTTTGCAAAAATCAGGCATTTCCTTATTTAATGCAAGATACCATTGTACCTCTTGGAAACCCGTTCAAACTGTCTTGTATTTTGCAATGCTGCTGTCATGTCCCTGTCAGAGTCTGAATCCAAGGAGGAAGACAAACAGCTGACAGGGAGTGGGAGTGTGGCTCTGTTGGCTGTGGAGGAAACTGGGGAAGAGCAAAGTCCAGCTGGGCAGAGCAGGGAGAGGTAGAACAAGGGAGAGGGAGTTCAGAGGAAGACCCAGGTCCACCCCCTCTTCATCCTAGGGCACGCAAGGAGGAACAGAGAAGGGAGCAACGTGGGTTGTGTGGCTTACAGGGGAGGAAAGGGCCCCAATTCCCTTCATTAGCAACAGCTGGGAAAAGAGTTTAAAAGAAACGCATGCCGAGTGCGGCAGCTACTGGGAACAAACGTGACGTTATCTTGTGTTTGACTTTGCTTATCTGTGTTCTTGTTATCTTCCGTGTTGAGTTATTGCTGTGCCTTCACATCTGGAAATCTTGCTCCTGCCCTGCTGAACTAATTACTTCATTTTGCCTTGATTGGACTTATAGTTAGTTTTTGTTGACCATGTTTTGGACTTGAATCTCTGCAGCCAAAGGCTTTTCCTGGGAGAATTTTTCTCCAGCCAGAAGGTAACCAGGACATTGGGGGCAAAGTTGGAGCTAATAAAGGGACTCCTACTGATTAACTGTGTGGCCTTTGTGCCACGCCCCGTGTCATCACAGCTGCTTTTTTATGTGTCACCCTGTGGCAAACCATAGGGGTCAAAAGGCTTGTCACAGGATGTCATGTCCCGTGGCTCTCTTCCTGTGTCAAAGACCAATGCATTGAGGATCCATCCTCTATTCATGCTCGATCAAATCATAGAAAAACAGCTGCACAATTAAGATGAGCATCGGCCCAAAAACAAAACAAAAATGTTCTCCGGTGATTGTTGGGTAGAAAATGTGACTTGTGCAGAAAAAAAAAAAAACCAAAAAAAAAAATTCAGAAATCCGCTCTTCAGTTGAAAGGCTGAAGTTACTGAGGAAGGGAGGCAGGCGTAGGTACAACTTATCAGTAGTCAGATCAGCTAGCAACACTCCGCACATCACGCCAAGACTGAAAGAACAACAGCTTCTTTTTGTGCAGTTTTGAGACTCTCTGGGTTTACGTGGTTTGGATGCATTCTGCAAAACCAAAAATGAATTTGTTCAGCAATGGCGTTAAAAAGATGTGCAGAAGTGATTTCACGATGGGGGAAAAGATAACAGGTAACTGACTTTTTTTTTTTAAAAAAAAAATCTTTTTAAAATTAACGATGGTCCTTAATTTAAGACAGTGTGTTGTGGTCCATCAGCAGCCTGCGGAGACGGCAGCAGAGTTGGACAGTGGGGAGGAACACGGGCCAGTCTGGAGAGGACTCAGATGAGGGTCCTGCATCTGATGCACAGATGAGGCCAGGACCATCTGGGAGTGGGGTGCTGACTCCAGAGCCTGGCAGTTGCAAGGCAGAGGACCCAGAGGAGCCTGTTCCCAGTGCACGTGTGCGAAGAGCTGCTAGAAGACAGCAGCAGCTAAGACAAAAGGAGCGACTCGGGAGTAAGGCTGGGAGATGATTGCCCCTCCCATAAGGTATAAAGGTGGGTGCTTATCTCGAGGGGCTGTTTGGGACTCATTAAGGGCTGGGAATGAACGCAATTCCCAGCATTGAAGTAAAACAAGAGTTGTTTTGAACTAAGCCTGTGCTTAATTCCAGTCTCAGGACACCTTGGTCAGAACAGTTCCTTCACTTAAATTAAGAAACATTGAAAATGTAATCACCACAATGGAGCCCAAAGTTTCTGTGGCTGAGGGAATCGTTTGTCAAGCGAGTTTTGTCCCATCTTACAACCTTTCTTGCCACAACTGTTAAGTGAATCTGGCTCCCCCCATTGACTATGGCTGTCAAAAGGTCGCAAAAGTTGATTCCATGACCCTGGACATTGCAGCCATCAAAAATAGGAGCCAGTTGCTAAGCATCTGAATTTTGATCACGTGACCAGGGGGATGCTGCAATGGTCATTAAGTGAAAATGGTCATGTCACTTTTACAGTGCCTTTTTAATCTTTGAATGGTCACTAAATGAACTACTGTAAGTTGAGGATTACCGGTAATTTCATTTGTTTAAAGAAAAACCCAAACTGTAAAACCGGAATGTTGGACTTTTAATATTTTTTGTTACTCCCAGATCTTTCTTCGTTGTCTACTCCTATTGAAAGTTCTCAACTGAAGAAAACCCACTTTAGCACCTCTGAAGGAAGGGGAATAATGGTCATACAATCTTGGCATGTTCACACATTAAAAATTCAGCTTTATTTGCATTTTATCTTCAGGAGAATTACCTAAGATGAATCATCTGCTACATTTTTGGCTCCGGACTATTTCAACTTTTCACTCCTTCACTCTCTCAAAATTAAGGCAGCAGCAGAAGTAACATGTCCTACAGAGAAGTGAACCTCCCCATCTGAGAAATTTCAAGTAATTTGACGTTGATCATTCTAATGTGGCCAAGTGGACACCACGTACTTCAACCACAGTGCCGTTATCTACATTAGGTTTCTCCAACTTGGCATCCTGAAGATATGTTAACCATCAGCCTGTCTCTCTCTCTCCAGCCAAAGAATATATTTGGGTAGGATAATCGGTCATAAATCCAACCATTGTAACTGGGCAGGAAAGGCTGGCACCTGTGCAGTGTATCATCCTTATTCATCTAGAACAGGGGTGTCCAACCTTGGCAACTTTAAGACTTGTGGACTTCAACTCCCAGAATTCTGTAAAGTTGCCATGGTTGGACACCCCTGATCTAGAATGATGCACATCAAAGAGCAGCAAATGGTGATGTCATTATAGTACAAATACCAATGTTACATCCTTGACCACAATGCAAGGACACAACGGTGGCACGTTCTTTGATGGCATCACTCACAGAGGCAGCTGCTTAGAAGATCTGATGAAACAGAGGTACTTACTCAGCAAGGCACTCCAAATGCCAACAAGGAATTTTTGGGGTGGCATAAATAGATTTTCAAATAATAAACATTGAAGCTCAAATTGATCCACCCTTGGCTATTGAAATAGGAACTAATTATAAAAAGGAAAAAACCAGAATGAGCAAACCAAAGTTTGCCTTGTTTCCCCAAAAAGATTATTTGGGGTAAAAGAAAAAAATGCACAGTTGACACCTTGTCATTCCTATAAGAACTGTGATCTTAAGAAATCTAAAACACCAGAGAAAAGGGTATTAAGGGCACTCACAACCCCCTGAAACACAAACATCAGAGTCTACTTTCCATACTGGATCTCCCCTCTGAGTTCAGTAGTGATATAGTTTGTCAGGACTCCAAGCAATTTCTCCTGAAGGGCACCGTTGGCCATGACCAAGGCTGTGAGCTGGGCTACGTCAGTCCAATCCAGATTCTGAATAATGGCGCAGACGTTTTCGTAAAGCCGCTGCTGCTCCGCAGGTGGCAGTTCCAGGATAATCTGAGGAATGGGCTTGAACTGTCCAGAGGTCATCCAGGCCCCAAGCAAGCCACCAATGGCACCTCCTAGAAAAACAGAACAGGTGAGCCAGCTTTCAACTTTGACTGGCAAGCCATCACTGAATGATAGAAGCACTTGACCATTTTGTAAAGGTGAGCGGTGTTGTTTTGGATGCAGGTGAGGGATCTGTGCTATTTTTAAGATGCATTGTCCTATTAGGTGGTGATTTATAGATATGTAAGAGCCGCGATGGCACAGTGGTTAGAGTGAAGTACTGCAGGCTGCTTCTGCTGACTGCTGGTTGCCTGCAATTTGGCAGATCGAATCCCACCAGGCTCCAGGTTGACTCAGCCTTCCATCTTTCCAAGGTGGGTAAAATGAGGACCCAGATTGTTGGGGCAAGAGGCTGACTCTATAAACTGCTTAGATAAGGCTGTAAAGCACTGTGAAGCGATATATATGTCTATGTGCTATTGCCATTGCTGGCAAACTCTGCCCACTGCCAGCGGTTCAATTCTCATTGGCTCAAGGTTGAATCTACCTTCCATCCTTCTGAGGTGGGTAAAATGAGGACCCAGATTGTTGGGGGCAATGTGCTGACTCTGTAAACTGCTTAGAGAGGGCTGTAAAAGCACTGTAAAGCGGTATATAAGTCTAAGGTTTTTTGCTATTGCTGTCTCCCCCTCCCCGCCTCGCATTAAGAGCTACCGTTTGGTGGATCCAAAGCTCTTGGAGGCACTTATGCACATATCCAAAGCATTAATTTACCGACAGCAATGCCAGGTGGGCCTGCCATCAAACCTCCGAAGAAAGCTGCTGTTCCCACCAGCAAGGCGCCTTGTCCGGAGTGCTTGAAGGCAGCTTTCATTTTTCGCTCTTCAGAAACATGGCAGAGGAGCTGCATCACATCCCTGATGTTGACAGGCATGGTGACTTCTCTGGACCTGAAACAGTTGTAAAAAAGAACTCTCCATCTCTCTCTCTCTTTTTTTTTCTCTTCTTCTTCTTCACAGGTAGAGCTTAGAGCTGCTTGATTATATTTGTAGGTGTACATAATCATTTATTCACACATACAGAGAGACACTTAATAATCACTAAATAACCCCATGAGCTGCAGTGGCGCCGTGGTTAGAGTGCAGTTCTGCAAACTACTTCTGCTGACTGCCAGCTGCCTTCAATTTGGCAGTTCGATTCTCACCAGGCTCCAGGTTGACTCAGCCTTCCGTCCTTCCGAGGTGGGTAAAATGAAGACCCAGATTGTTGGGGGGCAAGAGGCTGACTCTGTACCCTGCTTAGAGAGGGCTATAAAGCACCGTGACATGGTATATAAGTCTAAGGGCTATGGCTATTACCTGTTGGGTCATCCTTTCAGAGATATTTCTTTGTCTATTTCAAGGGTCTTCCAACTTGGCAGCTTGAAGTCTTGTGGACTTCAACTCCCAGAATTCCTCCACCAGTCATGTTAACTCAGGAATTCCGGGAGTTGAAGTCCACAAGTCTTAAACTTGCCAAGTTGGAAGACCTTTGGCCTATTCAGAGAAACAGAATAATCAAGGGCAAAAGGAGAAGGGAAGTGACTTCTGGCTTCCTGCTGGCTTTTCCACTGACTTTCTTAATTGGAAGCTTGGGAGGGAATATTGGAAATGAAAATTGCCTGACTGTGGCTCACTACAGCAAGGCTGCAACATTGAAGCAACTTTGCCAGACTTCAATCCCATAGGAGTTAAATCCAGATTTTGGAAACATTCTGTAAACTTAAACTATTTAAGGCATGTTGACTCAAAAATTGTTGCCCTGTGATACACTATTTCACCCAATTTATAAACAAACAGACACAATACTTTTAACTGTATTTAAATGTTATCTATGATCCGTGCAGTGCTTGAATACCAGAATAATACATATCTAAACAGTAAAATGTGTCTCTCCTTCCTTCTTTCCTTCTCTCCCTCCCTCCTCCCTTCCTTCCCTCCCTCCTCCCTCCCTCCTCCCTTTCTTCCTTCCCTCCTTCCTTCCTCCCTCCCTTCCCTCCTCCCCTCCCCCCCTCCTCCATTTCTTCCTTTCCCCCTCCTCCCTTTCTTCCTTCCCTCCTTCCTTCCCCCCTCCTCCCTTCCTTCCCTCCCTTCCCTCCTCCCTCCCTTCCCTCCCTCCTTCCTCCCTTTCTTCCTTCCCTCATCCCTCCCTTCTTCCTCCCTTTCTTCCTTCCCCCCTTCCTTCCTCCTCCCTCCCTCCTCCCTCCTCCCTCCCTTCCCTCCTCCCTTCCTTCCCTCCCTCCCTCCTTCTTTCTTTCCCACCTTCACTTTCCTTTTCTTCTCCCCAGAGTATTCTGGGCCTTTTCTGTTATAAGCAGCAGGTCTCAGAACCACCAAATCAACAGTCGAGAGAGGATTCCTAAAGGGGGAAAACTCTCAAGCAGCCAAGATAAACAGATTTGTAAAAAGAAAAAGAAACCCCAGAAGGAATCATTTCCCCGGAGTGTCGCCCCGAGCCCGAACTCCCACGGCCAAACGACAAGGGAATAGGTGAAACTGGTCCAACTCCCGAAGGGCAGGACTACGAAAAAGACGCTGCTTGGCGAAGTCTCTCCTTAAAGCGAAGGGACTAGCGCCTTGGGATTCAAATTCTGAGCCGGTTTGGTGGGGATGGGGGAAGCTATCTCCCTTCTTTCCCCTTCCGGCAGCTTGCAAGGCCGGCCTCCGTTTCCCCAGTCGCCGCCGCCCCTCCCCGTTGCCCGCTTGGCTTTCCACGCTCCCTACCTCGGTCCGGGGTGACCCGTGCAAGATAGCGGCGCCGTCAAGGCCGCCGTTGAGCTGGAAGCGGCGTCTGCGGCCCGGGAAGCGAGCGCAAAAGGGGAGGATTCTGCTTTGTTTGGCCGCGGCTGGATCTCGGATCGTGGAAGGCAGAGCTCCCGGGCCTTTGAAACCCGCTTGCTCGCCGGCAGGGCTTCTTCTGCAGGGACGGGGGGGGGAGGAAGGGGGAGAGAGATTTGGGGAGCCCGGTTCCCCCTTCAAGGTGGGGGGAAAAAAAGCGGTGGGAGGTGTGTGGCTGCGCCTTCTGGGTCCGGCTCTTCTCCCCCGAAAGCGCAGGCGCCTTGCGCAAAAGCCGCTGGTATCATTCGCCGGGTGCTCGGGGGCCCCGATCCCTCTGTAAATGAGTAACGCTCATCTCAATGCCTGGCTCCCTGAACCCCGACCCATCACGGTAGCAAGGACCTTGCTCGGGTTGCGTCACGGGGCAAAAGTGGCGAGTAAACATATTCTGATCCGGGTTCATGTGACCAGCCGGGAGGAGGAGGAGGAGGAGGAGGATTAGGAGGCGTTGCCTGCCTTAGTAAAGGTGGTGTCCTTCAGGTAGTCCGAAGAGACCCAGAAGAACCACCATAGCCTTGCTGGTACTTTGGATTTGCAAAAAGAACCAAACAGGAACCAACGGGGAATTAATAATAATAATAATAATAATAATAATAATAATAATAATAATAATAATAATAATAATAATAATAATAATAATAATAATAATAAATCTAATCATCATCATCAATCATAATAGTCATAGTCATAATCGTAGCCGTAATCATAATCATAGTCAGTCATCGTCATAATCTATCACAATCATCATAATCAATCATAATCATAATAGTCACATAATCGTAGCCATAGCCATAGCCGTAATCATAGTCATAGTCATAATCATAATCATAATAGTCATAGTCATAATCGTAGCCGTAATCATAACCATAACCATAATAATCATAGTCATAGCCATAGCCATAATCATAATCATAATCATAATCATAATATTCCCAGGTTATAACTAGCAAGGTGAATGATAGCTTGTGTCCTAAACCAGGGGTCCCCAACCACTGGTCCCCGGACCGGTACCAGTCTGGAGATCATTTTTTACTGGGCTGCAAAGCTTGGGCGCTGCCATCTTGTTTCGACGGCGCTTCCGGGTTTTCGGTTGCTTCTGGCTTTTCGGTTGGAAAGCAGTGTTTGGGTGCTCACGCCTTAGTTTCATTGAAGGGGGTGGGCGGCTTCAAACGAAGAGCCGTCCTGATGGCGGTGGAGTCTCGCGTTACTCAGGTACCGGTCCGTGGAAGAATAAATGATGGTGAAACCGATCCCTGGTTTAAAAAAGTTTGGGGGCCACTGTCCTAAGCAACAGAGCGGTCAATGTCTGGAATACTCTACTTGACTCTGTAATTTCTTCCCCAAACCCCAAAAACTTTAACCTTAGACTGTCTACTCTTGACCTCACCCCTTTCCTAAGAGGTCTGTAGGGGGCATGCATAAGCACACCAACGTGCCTACCACCCCTGTCCTATTGTTTCTTTAAATTTTTCTTATATGTATCCAATTCATGTATCCATAACTATGTTTATACTTATACCTGTTACCTTGTAAGCAACTGACAAATCAAATAAATAAATACATAAAAGAAATAAAGTTGACTTGTTGGATTTAAAGCCAATGCATAGGTTTGCCGCCATCACGGGTGTAGTTTCTCCTGCTTGAGCTGGACTAGAAGACCTCCAAGGTCCCTTCCATCTCTGTTCTGATTCTGATTCAACCTGGAATTATAATCTCCCTTTCCCTCGTCTCTCTGTCTCTGTCTCTCTTACACACACACACACAAACATATGGAGCCCCCTCATTCCCTCCCTCCCTCTGTGAACAACATGTAAATTTAATAAAAAGTTAAATAAAAAATCCATCCAGCACCTCTCTATTATTTATCTCTCTTGTCCCCCCTCCCTCCCTCCTCCCCCTTTCTTCCTCCCCTTCCCTCCCTCTCTCCCTCCCCCTCCCCTCCCCCTCTCAAGGTGAGCAACATGTAAATTTAATAAAACATGTAAATTTAATAAAAATCCATCCATCCACCATTTCTCTCTCTCATCCATCTCTCTCTCTCTCTCTCTCTCTCTCTTTCATACCTCCCTGTACACCCACTTGCCCATTTTCAAACATACACTCATTTTATTAAATTCATGATATTGATGGCGGAGGTTCGCTTCCCCTTCGCATCTTTTGAGTGTAATTCTTGATGTCAACCTGGACAAATCCATGGAGAATGATTCCCTCTTTTGCCCGAGGATATATTTTGGGGTTGCAAATGTCTGCTTTTGAGATGCACTGGAGATTAACCTTTTTATGCAGTGCATTTTTTATGAACTACCTCTGTAGTTGTGGACTGTTGTTTTTCCATATTGTCATCTTGGATGAACCAGGCAAGAAATCAGACCGGATGAGCAAAATCTGCTTTATTGTAAAGCCATGTTCATAGATTCTTGTCAATCTGAAAGTGCAAACTTCCTGCCTCCTCTTTTAACTGCTAGATTCAGCAGGGTGGGTCTTCCTTAGGTTTCTTTCTCACCTAGATAGAATAAAGTGTTATTCTACAACTGTTAAGTGACAGTCTGAAGGCTTCTGTTTCTTTTATCTGAAAGTTTCCTCAGGAGGGAGGGTAGGAAAAAGGAAGGAAGGAAGGAAAAAAAAAGGAGAAAGAAAGAAAGAAAATAAATAAATAAGAAAGAAAGAAAAAGTTATGCTGGGGAAATTTAGAAAAGGAAGAAAACAGAAAGGAAGCCAACACGCTTAGGAATGGAGTGAAGAAGAAAAAAGTTCTTTCAAAAAAAAAGAAGGAAGGAAGAAAGGAAGGAAGGGAACAAAAGAAAAGGAGGGAGGGAGAGGAAGAAAAAAAAATAGAGGAAAGCCAAATCACACTGGAAAAGCTGTTGTTGCAGAAAAAGAAGACACAATGTCTCATACAATGTCATTTTTCTGACACAGAGAGCGCTCTCGTGTGGAAGCATTAAAGGCAGCCTTATAATGTATCCGAAACAATTTAAAATACTGTAGATCAGTCCCTGGTGCCCCAAAACCTTGTTAGCACCAGGGACTAGTAAATAACAATCCAGAGTGAACCCATTGCTTGGCTTAACAATGGTGGCATTTGCTTGGGAACAGCTGCAAAAATAAAATAAATAAACAGGTTGTAGAATTGGGCTGATCTTGTGGGTGACAGCCATGAATTACGACTGTGATGGGCAGAGTTCATTATGGTAATAACTCGAGGAGTTACCTGTGTAGCTCAGCTTCTGCCGTCAGGTGAATTCTGGACCTGGCATGAAATCTGAAACTGGCAAGCACGTCTTTTTCATTCTGGCTAGCTTGGCATACATAAAATCATCGCAATAGTCATCCTGCCTTTTTATAATGTTAAGAAATCAAGATGACGCCAACTGAACGAGATTTTTCAAACTGCCTTCTCCGGCATCAAAAGAAAAAAACCGGAGAGGCCAAGATCTAAGGATTCTTCATTTCATTCTACTAGTAGAACTCACCCCATATCATCTACATCGGGGGGCCCAAACTTGGCAACTTTAAGACTTGTGGACTTCAAGTTTGGAGACCTCTGATCTACTTGGACTTCTGAATCAATGGGCCTTTGTACTGAACCAAATATACTATGATGCAAGCTACTAGAGAGAAGTCCAACTATTGGGCAGATTAAGAATACCTATCAATAAATACAGGGATTTACCTAGCTAATTTTGACACCATAACCAGAATGCTTTATTACAAACCTGTGAATAAAGTTTACCTTATCAAACTGATTCAGATTGCAGGCAAGTTTTTATGTTCTTCACCGCATTATGAAAAACGCCCTGCCTGCAGAAAGCTAATCCTTCAGTGATAAATACACACCTAACCTTTCACTGTGACTAAGTAAAAGTGATTTAAAAAAAAAAAAATCTGCCTTTTCTCATACAATTCATCCCAGAAGTTTTTTTTTTACTCTGTACATACATGCTCATGACACATTGCAGGGGACAAGTTTCCCAACAAATGTTTTAGCAAGCAGGCAGACTTAAACACAGCAGTGTTGCAGAGACACAAGTATAAGTAAAGAGTTCCTTTGCTATCTGTTCAGACAGTAGATGTCTCTCTTTGCTTGCGGCTGTGTGTGTGTGTGATACACTTCGTCACACACACCAGGCAAACATCAACAGCCAGTGTGGATTATTTTCCTTTTCCAGGCTAACGTTCCCATCATGCTTTGGAGAAAACCCACAAGGGAGAGGAGATAATGTGGAGTACAAGCACCGCAGATGGAGCATCATGAAAGAAACAAATTATAACCTTCACTAAAGAGCAACACACACACACACACACACACAGAAAACCTTTGGGTAGCAGGATCATAAGTCCAGTTCTTGACTTGGGAGCTTGCTTCTTGCCGGCAGATTCAAGAGAATCCTTGGCGCAACTTAAATGATTCCTTTCAATCAAAAGATTCTCAAGAGCAACCAAATGGATTACAGGGAAGAGATGCAGCTTCAGAAGTATGCAGCCAAGATAATAATAAGAGTTACTAGTAGTAACTCTGTACCAGTAGCAGAGCAAAATATGAGGGGAATTGCAGTGAAAGAGAAGCTACATAATTATAAACCTTGGAGGACTCTTGCACATTAGGAAACTTGGCAGGACTTGGGATTATTATTTTTTTCATGGTGGCTCTAGTCCTTGAACAATGACGCTAAGACCCATGTGTGTAAGAGTCAGTGGTATACTTGCAAAAAAAAAACAAAAAAAAATCCCCAACCAAAAAACAAAAGCCCTTATCTAATCACATTGCATGAAAAATCAGGGAGCACAAAGAGCCAAGGAGCGTTTTCTCCCAACCCTGGGGAGATATTAAGGATGAATGAAGTGCTGTGGGTTTGAACGGAATGTGAAAGCCTTAGGAACAATTGTTTCCTGGGAGCTAAAGTGTCCTCCCATCCGCAAAACTCTTTGCGAGTAATAAAATACGCCCTGCATTTAAATACATGATTTGCATGAGGGCAAAACGCTTTGTTCTGTTTGCCTAAGCACACAAAGCTGTTCGCATTATTGGACACATAATCTGGCATCCATAAAAAAAAAAAAAAAAAAAAAAGAGGAAGAATAGATTTAGAATCTCTTTAAGGCTACAAAAGACAGCCAGTTTAATTTAATAGTTAAGATGCTGAACTAGAAGACCATGAATAAAGCTAGCTGGGTAACCTTGGGCCAATCCCTTTCTCTTAGCCCTAGGAAGAAGAGTAAAGATACCACGGAGATAGCCAGCAAAGCAACCAGTAAAGCTAGTTGAGGAATTCTGGGAGTTGAAGTCCACAAGTCTTAAAGTTGCCAAGGTTGGAGACTCCTGAGATAGAGAATTATTGAAAGGAAAAGGTTTTTCCTGGCCAGGGGTCCTCATCTCCATTTCTTGGCCAAAGGAGCTGCTGTTGTCCAAATACATTTCTGTGGTCATGTGGCCAGCATGACTATATACCAAAGTGAATGGAATGCTATTACACCTTCCCAACAAAATGGTACCCATTTATCTACTTGCATTATGCTTTCGAAATGGTAGATGGGCAGGAGCTGGAGCAAGGAGCAAAGAACTCACCCCATCACATGGCACCCAGGTCTCGAACGACTGTCACTCACCATCTTTAACCACTTAGCCATCATGACCCCATTGTTGAAAAGAAGTCAAAATAATTTGTCATGTTGTGAGATGATTTCACCCATAGGTTTTCATACCATGCCATATGGTGATATGGCATCAATCTGGACCAAAGTTCCTGCATTCAGCCATAAATCAAGCTTATTTAGCCAGGCCATTTTGGCAGGGCTTCAAGCATGCTGCCCATTCTCACTTTCCCTTCTGCCCTGAGTCTGTATACAAGTGAAGCTAGGAGGGGTGTTTCTCCAATCTGTATCTATAGAGCCTACAAGTGGTGCACAAAATTGCACAAAAGCAGACTAAGTGTAATTCATCAACTTTGGTTTTGCAGATTCCAAGCAGACTTCTGCTTCATCATTTTTTTCTATTTCTACTCTAAATAAGAATATTAAGAGACGTTTAGCCTGTCAGTCATTGTCAATATCATAGGACCTTTAAGATCTACTTTGGAGTCTTGTTCAGGTTGGAACCAGGATGTCCCAAAGGTGCTTTCTCAAGAGGCAACTGGACTTTTTTTGTTTTTTCTTTGAAGACATTTCACTTCTTATCAGTGGTGGGATTCAATTTTTTCTTACTACTGGTTCTGTGGGCATGGCTTGGTAGGCGTGGTTGGGTGGGCGTGGCAGGGGAAGGATACCGTAAAATCTCCAGTCAGAGGTGGTATTTGCTGGTTCTCCAAAACTACTCAAAATTTCTACTACCAGTTCTCCAGAACTGGTCAGAACTTGCTGAACACCACCTCTGATTCTTATCCAAGAAGCTTCTTCAGCTCTGCAAAATAAACTTCTTGGATAAGAAGTGCAACATCTTCAAAGAAAAAGCAAAAAGTCCAGTTGCTTCTTGGGAAAGCACCTTTGGGACAACCATGGCCTGGATGACTGAGAATCACCATAATGTTGGAACCAGGACAAATACCTGGGGAGTTGGATTCTCTTCTTTGTAAGCAGACTATACTTGGTTCTCTTAGCTGCCAAGGTGTATCCAATATTTTAAACAACCGCAATCCAGTGTATTGCTTTTGTTTATGCAACACAAGCTCAACATAATTTCAACATACCAGTTATTGAGGGGAAAAACGCTCACCCTGCCTAAGTTTTATTTTATAATTTCTTGACATCACTAGAGTGTGCTGCAGTTCACGAAATCTTAACCGAGCAACAGGATTCTTAATGAGCCATCTTAGCTAGGCTATTCTGTATTTGAAATTCAGTCAAAACATCTCCAACTGAACAGGCACCTAGGTTTGAAGCAATGCATATTGATGAGAGCCCATGAGCGGAACACAATTGTGTTCCTCAGCCTGTACTATATTTTAAAAACACAGCATGCTCAAGTCTCCATAACATTTATATCATCATTTATCCTATATAATCCCATCTAGCCAGTGAGCTATAGGATGTGGTGGCTCAATGGCTAACACGCTGAGCTTGTCAATCAGAAAGGTCGGCAGTTTGGCGGTTCGAATCCCTAGCGCCGCATAACGGAGTGAACTCCCCTTCCTTGTCCCTGCTTCTGCCAGGCTAGCAGTTCGAAAGCATGTAAAAAGTGCAAGCAGAAAAATAGGGACCACTTTGGTGGGAAGGGAACAGAGTTCTGTGCGCCTTCGGTGTTTTGTCATGCCGGCTACATGACCACGGAGACGTCTTCGGACAGTGCTGGCTCTTCGGCTTTGTAACGGTGATGAGCACCGCCCCTGAGAACCAGAAATGAGCAGCACATATGTGCGAGGAGAACCTTTACCTTTATCCAGTGAGAACTTAAAGTGGTTTGTGTAGAGAGGGCTCACCCTAATTTTATATTGCAACAGCAATCCTATGAAGTAATCCCAACTTTCAGACTGGCCCTCTTGGTGAGCTTCATATTCAAGGAGAGAACAGAACTTGGATCTTTCCAGAGGCCAAAATAGTTCACTGCTACATAGCAATAGCAGTTAGATTTATGTATCGCTTCACAGTGCTTTACAGCCCTCCCTAAGCTGTTTACAGAGTTGGCATATTCCTCATTTTACCCTCCTTGGAAAGATGGAAGGCTGAGTCAACCTTGAGCCTGGTGAGATTCAAGCTGCCAAATTGCAGGCAGCCGGTAGTCAGCAGAAGCAGCCTGTAGTACTGCAGTCTAACCACTGCGCCACCACAACTATTCATTAGTACAGTACATATTCATTACTACATATTCAAGCATCAGGCTTGAAGCCAGGAGACTGAGAGTTCTAGTCTCACTTTAGACATAAAGCCAGCAACGTGACCTTGATCCACTCACTTTTTATCAGCCCTAGGAAGGAGGAAATGGCAAACCACTTCTGAAAAAATCTTGCCAAGAAAACTGCAGGGCTTTATCCAAGCAATCTGTGAGAATCAGACATAAGGGAAGGGAAGGGGGAAAAAATAAGTACACCTATACAAACTGGTCATGAGATGCTTTGGCTGAGAGTCAGTGACAACACAATCTGCTTTAGTGCTGGAAGTGAAGTGTCGAAGGAGACACTTGCAAAGTGTCAAGGACCACTGATCTCCCCTGAGGGGCTTCTACGAAGGGAGAGAAAGACATCTGTGCCAGAGAAAGGAGCAGAGTAAAAGCGGTGTAGCTGCTCCAGGCTGGTAAAAGTGACACGCTGCTTTGACTTTCTGACTGAAACAGACCTGCCACTGTGCTTCATTCTTTTTGGCCAGCATGTCAACTGTAAAATGTTTTGAGCCCTTTTTTTTTTTTTTTTTTAAGATACTGCCTTTCAAACTTAATTTTATTGGAAACTAAAGATGTTTTCTAAAAATAACTTTGAAGCTGCTAAAAAATGCAGCTTTCCACTTGTAAGTTTCCACCAGCTGGGCCTGTCTGGTTTAAAACTGACACCCTTGAGAATTCAAAATAAGATTTAAAATTGCGAGGGGTGGGGGAAGCAGAGGGAGGAATGGCTTATGGAAAAATGATAGATTCTATTATCATCCCATTACCTAAACCTTACCTTACCCAGTATCCACTTTACAAACAACTTAGGTGATTTTTTAAATGATGGGTTGAACAGTGTGATGGAAAGAGGGATATCTTCGGGCCCAAAGAACCAAGAGTGACACGAGGAGTTACTTCTAAGGATTGTCTTTCTTTATTGTTGTTCACCTACAGACAGAATCTTGCCAGATTAAAGCAACTATCTAGGTGATTGTAGATCGACTTACGGATTGCTAAGGTGGGCCTGCCTTTGCTGTCTTCCTGCCCACCAGACATTCCAAGCTCTGCTGCCTTTTGGAAGCAACGCCTCGCTCTTGCAACTTTGACTCCATTCAACCACAGATAATCCTAAAGGTGTTTTTTCCAAAAGACAACTGGACTTCCTTGTGTACAGTTTCCAACTGGACCTTGATGATCGAGACTTTCCTTAGAGAATCACAAACAATGGAGGCATGGTAGCCCAATTTTCATTCACCCTTCTGAGGTTTTGTTTCGCCTTAAGGTATGGCCGCTTCTCTTGATTGGTGGTGAGCCCTTGCCATGTTAACTTATTCTCTGGGTGCAATAAAATGTGGGTGTGAAATGATGACACGGATTTGTCCATGCCCAAAGGCCTCAAGATGCTTCCCCAAATGGAGAGACCTGAAGAATAACTATCCAATAGGCAGCCCGTGTATCCTTCACTCCCAACTCAGTGAGAGAATGAGGGCTTAAAACTATCCGCAAAAAGCAAGGAGATTGGGAATTGTTCATTATATGGGACAGCTGCAAAAAAGGGAATGCCTTATTTTGCATGGAGGCAGGATCAATAACTCTTTGCAGGAGTGCATGTGGGTGTCTCTCTGTTTGTGTAGATGTTCATGAGAGAGACGATAATCCAAATCATCCCTAGGTCTAAATTCCAGGGTATCTAGGAATTTAGCCATAAGGGGACCTTAAAGGTGACCTATCATCTCATTTTAATGACCCCATAATCCTTTGCAGGTAGAATCTGGGAAACTGAATGGAATTAGCAGAGTATTTTATTGGCTGGATGCCCTTCCTGTCACCAATGTGGAGTTTTGTTCAGCAGATAAATTCTCAATGTGCCCAGAGAGAGAAATATCTGCCTTTGCCTTGGATTGAACTTGCAGCCACCTGATTATGAGGCAAGAGCTTCACCTCTAGACCACTGCATCACTCCTTTACCCTATACCTTCTCCCAATCAAAGAAAAGAAGAAAAGTTTTTTAAAAAACACAATTTTAATATAATTATTCCTAAAACCTGCAGATATTTCTTGTGTACAGTTTCCAACTGAATTATCTCCTTTTAGGAGATATTCCACCTTATTTAGGAGAGGAAGGAACACTTTTCCATAAGGTATCTTCTGGTGCGACTTTCATACATCTTTAAACCAATATGTTTTGTCCTTGCCATTGTTTTAGGGTATGCAAATCTGTGCAAAATGATTACTACATTGATATAATTAGTTGGCTAAAATGCTTTTCACAGCATAATCGCACTGGTACATGACTATATGAATCCTCACACAGAGCTGTGAAAAGAAAAACAGATTGTGAACGCAACACTCCCTCCACCATGTACAGTAATATTGTGCTATTTTTAAGTGCGGGGCAAAACGCTTTAACTAAATAAACACTGGGTTTTTTTTTTCCCAAATCAATTTTTCCTTGTTCATCATCTTCCAAGACATTTTTAGATGTTCCTTACGAATGCGATAGACAAGGAAAAAACTACTTCTAATCTAGTCCAAGCAGTTCTCTATGGCATCAACGTTAGTGCTGAACAAAAGGAGGAAGTTGAAATTAGAAAACGAAGGAAAAAGATTTGTGTTCCTTAGCAAAACTTTTCTTCTTCATTATACAAATAGTTCTTGACTGAACAACTCCAGCTGAGCCCCAAATTTCTACGGCTAAGTGAGACAGTTGTCAAAAGTGAGTTTTGTCTCATTTTACGACCTTTTTTGCCACAGCGGTTAAGTGAATCTGGCTTCCCTATTGACTTTGCTTGTCAGAAGGTCCCAAAAAGGGGAATCACATAATCCTGGAACACTGCAAACATCACAAATATGAGTCATTGGCCAAGAGTCTGAATTTTGATCACGTGACCATGGGGACACTACAGCAGTCATAAGTTTTTTCAGTGTTGTAATTTCAAACAGTCATTAAATGTAGGGTTGTTAGTCAAGATTACCTGTCTACTTAATTCTCCAACAATTGAGTCTCCACAGGGTGTGATCCATAAAAGTCAGGATGATTGTCATCGTGGCTATTGACTTCTAGGAATAGAGGTGTCATGCCCCTGTCGGAGTCTGAATCTGAGGAGGAAGATGAACAGCTGACAGGGAACGGGAGTGTGACTCCCTTGGCTGTGGAGGAAACTGGGGAAGAGCAAAGTCCAGCTGGGCAGAGCAGGGAAGAGGTAGAACAAGGGAGAGGGAGTTCAGAGGAAGGCCCAGGCCCGTCCCCTCTTCATCCTAGGGCACGCAAGGAGGAATGGGGAAAGGAGCAACGTGGGTTGTGTGGCTTACAGGGGAGGAAAGGGCCCTGATTCTCTTCATTAGCAACAGCTGGGAATGAAAGTTTAAAAGAAATGCATGCTGGGAGCAAAAGTGAATTTATCTGTTGACTTTGGTTATTTGTGTTCCTGGCATCCTCCCAACCGTGTTGAGTTATTGCCATGCTTTCTGGTCTGGAATTCTTGCCCCTGCCCTGCTGAACTAATTACCTCATTTTGCCTTGATTGGACTTATAGTTACAGCTTTTATAGACCATGTTTTGGACTTGAATCTCTGCAGCCAAAGGCTTTTCCTTGGAGAATTTTTCTCCAGCCAGAAGGTAACCAGGACATTGAGGGCAAAGTTGGAGTTAATAAAGGGACTCCTACTGATTATCTGACTGTGTTGCCTTTGTACCATGCCCCGGGTCCTCACAATAGGTATTCCTCAACTTGCAACTAAAATTGCAAAGGTCCTACCTGGAAGCTCAGCAAACGGGCTGTATTTGCAGTGTCCTGAAGTCATGTGACCCCGTTTTATGATGGTTTTGTTCAAAACGAGCATTTATTTTCAGTTGTTGTTAAAACCACGCTTAAGAACCTTGTTGGTGCAGTGGTTAGAAGGCAGTATTGCAGGCTAACTCTGCCCACAGTCAGGAGTTTGACCCTGACTGGCTCATGCTAGATTCAGTCTTCCATCCTTTCCGAGGTCAGTAAAACGAGGACCCCAAATTTGTTGGGGGCCATTGGCTGACTCTTAAGAGAGGGCTGTAAAGCACCGTTAAGCAGTATATAAGTCTAAGTGCTACTGCTAGTGCTAAATCAGTGTTTTTCAAATTTGGCATGCAGACTGGGGGATTCTGGGAGTTGGAAATCCATACATTTAAAGTTGCCGAGTTTGAAAAATGGACTCCAAATGGACTCAATTTCATACTTCCCAGCTTTTCTTCCTGCCCTGGTTAAATTACTCAAACAAGATTTTTTTTTTTTTCCAGACATCCTACGGTAGACATACTGAAAGTCCCCCGAAGTTCAGTGGTCTCCACTAATAATGAGAGTAAATCATAGCCATATACCAATTTCCACCAATCTTACACGGAGTTTGAGCCTTCCTACATAAATATTCACAACCAAAATAAATCAAGCCCATTAGCAGGAGGCCTGTCAAATGAAACAGCAGAAATCTTGATGGTTATCAAGCCAGTTAACAGAATAAACCTATTAAATAAATAAATTTGTTCTCCCTCCCCTCTCCCCAATTTATGGCGGTGTTACACTTAAAGCGAAACCTTTTAAATGAACAGATTTACTGTGCCCAGAAATCTCCACGGGGTCTGCATAATTATGCAAAGGCAAGGCGTTACTTCTAAAGGGGATGAATAGGGTGGGTACTTGTCATGATTTATGTCCAGACACCGAAAAAAATGGTAATGGCACAAAATAAGCTTTCACAAACCTCTTTTGGCAGACAGAAAATGCTTGATTTACCTTGGGCATCCATCAGGTTCTATATTTTAGATTAAAGCAGATAGATAGCAAGGAAAGTGTGCGTGTTTATCCTGCACGAACAGTTGAGGGGCAGTTACTGCTTTTGCTGGGGGGAATTCTATTGTGTCTATGGAAGGGATTTTCTAAACTGCTGGCATTGAAGAAACATGGCTTGTGTTCCATTCTGTCCTGTTAAACTTCAGGCCAGTTAGCAGAAGACGCTGTTGGATGCAAGCAACCATTTTCATACATGTTAAGTATGAATGTAACTACTGTTGTGGTTTGCAGGTAGCCTGTGCAGATGGCAGCAAAATCGGACAGTAGGGAAAAATGGGGACCAGTCTGGGAGTCTGGGGAGGATTTGGACGAGGGTCCTGCATCTGATGTAGGGATGGGCCAGGACTATCTGGGAATGGGGTGCTGATTCCGGAGCTCCTGGAGTCTGGCAGCAGTGAAGCAGAGGAACCAGGAGAGCCTGTTCCCAGTGTGTGTGTGTTTGTGTGTGTGTGTGTGTGTGCAGAGCTGCTAGAAGGCAAGAGCAGCCGAGACAAAAGGGGCGATTCAGGAGTAAGGCTTGGAGTGATTGGCCCTCCCAGAAGGTATAAAAGACAGGCAAAGGTGAAGAAACCTTTGCAGGACGCAAAGTCGTTCATTCTGTTCGGATTAATCCTTGAAGCTCTGTATGGACTTTGTACTTCGGTTGGTTTTTTGTAGTTCATTTGGCAGTTTAGTTGTTGGCAGCAATTCAAAGGAGAGAAAGGTGCGTGCTTATCTCGAGGGACTGTTTGGGTCTCAATACAGTGTGGAAATGAACATAATTCCCAGCACTGAAGTAAAACAAGAATTGTTTTAATTAAGCGTGTGCTTAATTACGGTCTCAGGAAGCCTTGGTCAGAACAACTACTTCATTATGTTCTGCTTGTTGTACAGGAATCTTCCCAGACTGTCTGCTTTCTCCTGGGAATAGATAGATAAGGTTAAGATAAGATAGGGAGTTTAAGCGGGGATTAGTCCAGGGTCTTTTGCAGCTGTACAAGGATGCCAGGCTAATGCCGTTTGAGACCTCCTCCCTCCCTGTTTGGGTGTTTCCCAATATAACCCGATTTGATAAATAAATTTGTTCTCACCAATTTATTGCACTTCCATCGGCACCCAACTATGGGTTTTCGGCCTCTCTGTTTTCAGCAGCCCAGGTGGGACACCTCAGGCAGTGACAAGAGTTCACTTATGGTGAAGTGACATGCCTCTATCTCACCAGCTGCTGCGCCCTATGATTTTTCTGGGAAGATTTCTGAGAATTTTGAGTACAGTAGAATCTCTGGTCAGAACCGTAATCCGTTCCATGACTTTGGTTGCAACCTGATTTGGTTGTGACCACAAGCAAAACTGACTGTGCATATGCATATAAAAAAAAAAAATGGTGCGGAAGAGGAAATTGCCATGGCTGTGTTTGATTGCCACCCAAGTATTCGTTCATGACCAGATGCAAAAACTTGGTGAAATGTTTGGTTGTCTCCCACTTTGATTGTGCTCAGGAGCGTTTGTGACCAGAGGTTCTATTGTATATCCTTATAGTACCCAAGGGAACTTCCGATCATGTTTTTGTGTAATTGCCCTAACTCATCGAATTTTACTATTGGGGATGCAGGAGAAAAATCACTTTAGGTTTACAGAAAGAGACATAGACAGAGACAGACAGACTGACTTTCCTCCCTCCCTCCCTCCCTTTCTCTCACTCTCCTTTTTTCTTACTAAAAAAAGTTATCTGTTCTGGAAATAAAGATGGCACAGAGGTTTCCCCACAATTTTCCAGACACTTTATTTTCAGCAATTATTGTGCCATATTCTCCAAGCCTAGAAAGAAAAATCCAATGCAATTTGGAAAACATGAGAATTTCTGGACTGTACTTAACAGATTTACGCAGCTGAACATGCTAATGTCCTTTGACTGGCTTAGAAATAAATATAGCTGACCAAATTGTCATTTTTATGGATATTTACAGCCCAGTGCTTTGTAAACTTAAGAAACTAATTTCCCCCAGAGGAAATCTGTACTCTATAACCTTGATAAACTGTCAAAAACGCAAACCATGACTAGACCTGTCGTTTCTCTTGCCAACAAGGTACAATTTCCAGAAGCTATGAGGATTCAGTATGACGAATGGATAGGGTTAACATCCTCCCCGATGAGCTGGAAATGGTGCACATACAACACAAGGGTCTTTCTACCTTCTAAGGCCCTGCTCAAAGGGTAGAGGACAGTTGTGGCCAGAAGGGCCAATGCACAGACTCTTCCTCTACATCAGGTTACACCCATTCTCAACTGGGGGCCCCTACTCAGATAGATTTGAGTTGCCTCCCAATTAGACTAACAACTGCATTTGTTAGTCATGGAAGCTCCAGTTCAAATTTGTGGATTACCACTATATACTGGTTAAAAAAAAAAAGGACTTACAATCATGGCTTCTAGTCTGGAGGATTCTCTGCCTGGTTGCTGGGTGGGCGTGGCCTAGTCGGTCTCCTGCACGACAATTTTTGCTCTCCCCGGGCTCCGGAGGCTTTCCTTGAGCCTCTGGGAGGGCAAAAATGGCCTCCCCTGAGCTCCAGAGGCTCTCTGGAAGCCAGAAATGGGCCCGTTTCTGACCTTCTCCAACTTCCGGGAGGCCATTTTTCACCCTCCCTGAGCCTCCTGCACTTACCTGTATTCAAAACGAGCTGTGTGGGGACTCCTGGGACGGATGGGGTAGGTGGGGCCAGTCAGGAGTGGGATTTGGGGGTTCTCTGAACTGCAGAATCTAAGCTAGGGGCTCTCCCGAACCCCTGCGCTAGTAGCCCTCCCCTGCTTGCAGTGCTTCAATTAGGAAAGAAGATAACGTAACCATACCTTTTGGTTGATGATGTTGGATGTTCACATCACGAGTTAGAAGTCAGGGATTCAGGTTCAATTCCTTGGAATGGCATAGACAAATATTTTCTTCTTCTTCTTTTTTTTTTTTTAAACAAGTTTTATTCAGTTTTCCACATCTCTTTTTAGTGAACAGCATGATTACAGGTTTCACATATACATATACATACAAATATGACTATAGTTACATATTCAATTTTTGTATCCAGTTTCTTATCTTAGCAATGCTTTTATACATTTTCCATTTTATTGTATTATTCCAAATACTTATCTCATTATTTAATTCACTTATATTAACTTCATAATCATTATACTTTAGTACATTTAAAAATGTTTTCTTTTCGATCTGCCTCTTGGAATAACGATAACTCTGCCAAGGACACTCCTGCAATCTGCCTGATCGCGAATCATTTGGCATTTGAGCAGCAGATTCCCAACTTAAAGTATAGCGAAACTTTGATTTTACATGCTCCTATGCAGCAAACTGTGGATGTAACCAACAGAATCTGAGTTCAGTCTCAGATTTCACCAAACATTGTTTATTGCTAACTCAATCTGAAAAAATATCTGTTCATTTTATGTGCATGAATTACTAGAATTCAGACAGATAGTTTTATATACAAATTAGCTGTTGTAAAAATTATCTAAGTATTTTTCTTTCCAACTGGACTATAAGACTGAGGATTTATTGTTACATGGACACTGCAACTTCATCTATTTTCCATGTGATACACTTTCATAGTATTTTCAGGACCATTCCCCCTATATATTTTTTCCTCCGGTGTTCTATCTAGTATAGGGAAATGAACATGTATCTGAGTGTAGAGTGTGGCTTTAATTTTGAATTCAGAAGTTTAAAAATATCCTCTGTTTTAAGTATAAAAAGACTTGGAAAATTGCAAGATAAAATATCTGGTGCACTTGCACTTCGAATGGAAACTCACAGCAGAAGCAAACAAATTTACACTCTTACTTTGCCAATATAATCCATAAAAATCTTCACACGATCGAGATCAATGCCATTTGCCCAATGTCCTCCTTTCTTGAAATAAGAACCAACAATCAAGGCATCTGCACTTAAGTAGTCCTTCACATTATCCAAAGTCACACCAGACCCCACCAGTACTGGAATCTTCACCGCAGATCTGACTTCTAGAGAAAGTAAATAAGAAAAGTCATAATAGAACTTATAATAAAACTTGTAAGGGAGAATAGCTGAGGTTGTAATGACTGGGGTGTCCAAACTTGGCAACTTTAAGACTTGTAGACAACTTGATATTAAAACTAAAAGAGAAAGAAGAGTTGAAGTATGATGAAATTTGGTATAATTGGTATAATTGGTTGTTGAACAATAGAAATAAAGATAAAGGAAATAAAATTATAGAAAAAAGTAAATGAATGTATATAAAGATGTATAAATGTAGATATTTATATGAGACTGATGTGTAGAATAATTTGTATAATAATGATGACACAGTACTGTTAAAATCAAGATTAATGCGTGTTAAAGGTGAAAAAGAACACTAACAATTATTATCAAAAAAAAAAAAAAAAAGACTTGTGGACTTCAACTCCCAGAATTCTACAGCTGACTGGGGAATTCTGGGAATCCAAGTCCACAAGTCTTAAAGTTGCCAAAGTTGGATCCTCTGCTATACCTGTTCCAACAGCTCCCTTTTTATACCACGGTCTTCCTACACCAAGAAATGACTCTAGTATTTCCCTGATCCTAAGCCGATCCTCCTGTACAGATTGTCCCTGATTTACAACCATTCATTTAGTGACCGTACAAAGTTACAACAGCACTGGAAAAAGTGACTTATGTCTAATCCTGTTTAATCCATTGCCAGCATCCCCAGGGTCACGTGATAAAAAAAAAAATAGGGATGCTTGGAAACTGGCATGTGTTCATAACCGTTGCAACAACCAGCATGTATTTGAGATCTTCCAAGCCAACTTCCGACAAGCAAAAAATCGTGGGGAAAGCTGGATTCGCTTAATGACTGCCTGGTTTGCTCACTGACAGTATTTCACTTAACAACCATGGCAAGAAGATCATAAAGTTGGACATAACTCACTTAACAACCCAGCTAGCTTAGCAATGGAATTTAGGATTTACCTGCAGATCCTTTGCATTTTTTTTTTTTTTGGATAACAATGGATATTCAGGAGCAACCAATCATAGCCATTTTTTTTTTCTTTTAATGACCCTGTAATTCCTTGTATCGGGGTGGAGTTGGGGCAACTAAAGAGAGCTGAATGTTTACCGGCCGGATTCCCTTCCTGTCACCAATACAGAGTTCTCAGCAGATAGTTTCTCATTGCACCCATATATACATACCGACACACACAGAGACACAGATAGAGACAGACAGACACACCGAACCAATGCTGTCTCTTAAATTGCAAATGAAAAGATTGCACTTTTAAGTTATTTCATTAACGTTTTACTCTCTCCAGCAAAACCACCAAGAAGAGCCCCGGTGCTATGACTCTCCTGCCCTCTGACGAGTGCCAAAAACAGCATTAGCCATGCTGGAAACGAGATAATATAATCTCCCCCCTTTTCAGCAAAGCTCTCAAAGAGATGAGCGTGAAGATCAAAAAAAGCCCATCGGCGTTAAGCTGCTCAGTGCCCTTATTCAGTTTGATGATGAAAGGAACCCAAACGGCCTGCGCTTTAAGCAGCTGCAGGAATTCCAAAGGCAGAGTCAGGATCAATTTGCTCGCGTAGAACGATTACATGGCCATTTCTTTTCTGTTTTCTTTTTCTGAAGAAAACCTGGCCGACTAAGCCCCCTCTGATCCATTTTCATCGTACAGAATGGCAGCGTTTAGGGTTCCATTTATCTTGGTTAGTTGTGAGATCATTCTTGTTGCTGAAGAAACACTGAATGTCCTCAGGCAGATTTAATTCTGTGTGTGTTGATGGTGATGTGTGTGTGCATGTATATTTATCTCTCCCTTTCTCTTTTTATCTATCTATCTATCTATCTATCTATCTATCTATCTATCTATCTATCTATCTATCTATCGTATCTATTTATCCATCCATCCATCCATCCATCCATCCATCTATGGTATCTATCTACTGATGGTATCTATCTATGGTATCTATCCATCCATCCATCTACAGTATCTATCTATCTATCTATCTATCTATCTATCTATCTATCTATCTATCTATCTATCTATCTATCTATCCATCCATCCATCCATCCATCCATCCATCCATCCATCTATCTACAGTATCTATTTATCCATCCATCCATCTATCTATGGTATCTATCTACTGACGGTATCTATCTACGGTATCTATCCATCCATCCATCCATCCATCCATCCATCCATCCATCCATCCATCCATCCATCTATCTATCTATCTATCTATCTATCTATCTATCTATCTATCTATCTATCAATCTATCTATTTTTTTTGACCCCCGAAAAAACGGCTAGGACGTCTTTTCGGGGGTGACTTAATTCCCACCCTTGCATCCTCGCCACCAGCCGCTCCTAACGGGTGATCATGGCGAAGCGCGGAGCTCCCTACTCCCACCTTTGCTGCAGACACCTTTGGCACCCACCGCTGTTGCTTTCCCTTCTGCCCATTCCGCCAAGTTTGGAACTGCCGCTTCCGTGTTTGGAGTACCACCGCCATTTGGGGCTCCAAACAGCGGCAGTGCTCCTCTCGCTCCAAAAAGATCGCCATCGTTTCCCGCCGATTCGGGCTTCCAGCCACTTTGTGATCCACTAGTGAGGTTGCCATCTCAGATGGAGGCATTGCAGTCTCCCTCTCTTGCTCGCTCTGAACTTCACGCGGACCAAAATAAAAAGATCGCCCGCCGTCATGTTTGGAGCTGCTGCTTCCGCGTTTGGAGCACTGCCGTTGTTTGGAGCCCCAAATGGTGGCAGCACTCCAAACACGGAAGCAGCAGCTCCAAACTTGGTGGAATCGGCAGAAGGAAAAGCAACAGCGGCGGGTGCCAAAGGTGTCTACAGCAAAGGTGGAAGTAGGGAGCTCCGCGCTTCGCCATGATCACCCGTTAGGAGCGGCTGGTGGCGAGGATGCAAGGGTGGGAATTAAGTCACCCCCAAAAAGACGTCCTAGCCGTTTTTTGAGGGGTCAAAAAAAAAAAAAGACCTGGCCTTATTATATGAGAAACACTGTACCTACCTACCTATCTACTGTATCCATCTACAGTATCTATCCATCCACCCATCCACCCATCTACAGTGTCTATCTGTCTATCATCTAATATATCTATATATCCATTTTCTCTCTCCATCCATATATCTACTTACCTATCTCTATCTCTTTGTCTCTATCTCTCTGTCTCTAATCTATACATCTATACATTCTCTCCATCCATATCTATCTATCTATCTATCTGTCTGTCTGTCTGTCTGTCTGTCTATCTATCTATCTATCTATCTATCTATCTATCTATCTATCTATCTATCTACCTACCTACCTACCTACCTATCTCCATCTCTTTGTATCCCCATATTTATTTTTTCCATGTATCTCTCCTGACTACCTACCTATATCCATCCATGTCTTTCCATCCATCCATCCCTTCCTCCATTTATCCATCTCCCTCTATCTCCATTTCTATCTCTAACCCTGTCCTCAAACAAGCATTTTTCCAGTATTTCTGTTCTCCCTTCCTCAACTGTTTCAAAAGAAAAATAAAAGAAACACAATGAACCTCACAATGGCTTGACCCATTGGTGTTTGGGGCAACATTTCTGAGCTATATATACTATTTTCCACCTTCTACACTTTAATGTTTATATTAGTTAAACCTTTCAAAAAACGTTTTGAAAAGATTATGAGGAGCGCTGTTATTAATGCCTTACAGCTATTATCAGTAATTAAGCCTTTCTATTTCTCCCCCTTTTTATTTAATTAAGAAAAATGAGAAAAATACACACTCTATTATACAGTTATATACTTCCAATTAAGTTCAAGCATGTCGGATGGAACCTAACACAGCTGCCCTAGCCAGAAAAGGTGCTGATAATATTTGTTTTTAAATGAGCTACTTAAAGGCAACCTATAAAGAACACATTCAAGAAGTATTTTTCATAGCCACAGAAATCAGAACAAAAAAAATAACAATTTTAAGTTGCAGCTCCCAAAATTTCATTTAAATAGGAAGAAAAGCCTCATGGTGGCGAAATACAGTAAGTCCAATTGTGGAATATTATTATTCCTATGGAAGTTGTGGATTCTCTGATTCTGAGGGTTTTATTTATTTTTATTTATTGATCAAACTTTTAAAACCACCCATCTATCCCACAGAGAGACCCTTAATGCCTCCTTGATGTCTATTTCTCACAGATGGTGTAATTAGTTTCCCTGCATATTGTAGAGGGGTGGATTAGATTATCCTTATGACCTTTTCTACAGTTCTGAGATTAAAATGGATCCAAGTAAAATCCCACAGTGGAAGACTCAAGCAGTTCACTATACTTTATATTTTAATATTTGGAAATATTTTCTTTTTCCAGTAAGGATAGGTAGGTAGGTAGATGACAGACCAGAGGTCTCCAAACTTGGCAACTTTATGACTTGTGGACTTCAACTCTCAGGGAGTTGAAGTCCACAAGTCTTAATGTTGCAAAGTTTGAGAGCCTCTGTGACAGACAGACAGACAGACAGTGTGATGACCCGGAGTGTAACACAAACATAACAAAATCCAAAACGTAAATAAATATCCTTTAATGCCCCCAACTTGGCCCCACTGTTCAATAATTCTCAGTTGGAGATAAAATGTACTCAAAAACAGTCTTCAAAAGAAAGCATTACAGTCCAAACTTAATGAGCAGATAAAGGTGAAATAAAAAAGCAAACAAACTACAATGACAAAATTCCCACAGCGGACCAGGATAGGTAATTATCAAATTCAAAAAGATAACAAGCCATAGTCTGTTGGAAGGATGCCAGCCAAAATAACTTCAGCCCAAAATAACACACACTTTGCTTCAGGCAATGCTGTGTTGTAATCGTCTCTCTTATATACTATTCTCCCCAGCTGCAACCAATGAAGGGAATCATGGCCACCTCCTCTCCCATAAGCCAAGTTGTTTCCTTCTCCATTCCTCCCTGCATGTCCTAGGATGAAGAGGGGATGGGCCTGGTTCGTCCTCTGACTACCCAGCCAGCCTCTGCCCTTCCCCAGCCTCCTCCACAACCTCCGGAGCCACACCTCCACTCCCTGTCGGCTGTTCCTCCTCTCCCTCAGAGTCCATCTCTACCAAGGGCATCACAGATAGATAGACTCTCCCTCCCTCCCTCCCTATCTATCCCAAGGATGCTTAGATGTGGCCTATGGGACTGCCCTGGAAACAATGAAGGACCAGCCTGTGGTGCCTCTACCAGTGAAAACGGATCTTGGGCAGGCCGCAGGTGCCCTCCAGGCTCCAGTTTCGCTGGCAGAGGGCTGCAGGAGGCCTTTGCGACTGAAAATGGAGCCTCAATGAGTGATGTGGAGCTGGCCACACACACACACCCAGCCCCCCTGTGGTCCAACACAACCCTGATTCGGCTCTCAATGAAATCACGTTTGACACCCTTGATCTAGACAGATAAGACAGATTTCAACAGATCTGAAGAAGGAGCAACTGGATTTTGAAATGTAAGGTTCAACAAAGATGACAGGAGCTAATAACTACCAGAGCAGTGTCTTCTGAAGCAGGTGATATATAAATGTCTTCACACATAAATAGCCAACCAACCAACCAACCAACCAACCAATGGAATCCCTCCGTGTGGCTTTTCTGGTTCTTACCTTCTAGTTCTTTGGGATCTGCCTCTGACCCAGTTGCAGTTCCAGTCAACACAACCCCATCGGCAAGAAAGAACTCAGCAGCCTTCGCGGTGTCTGCCACTGTGACGTCAGCTGTCAGTGTATGAGCACTGGGGAGAACATGGATACAACTTTTGTAAAGTTATCTAAGGCCACTTTACTCATTCAGTCTCTTCTTATACCAATTCCTTATACTTTCCTTGATTTGATAAATCAAGGACAAGTGCAATGGCATTTGCTGGTTAGTGGTTGCCAAAACATAAGAGAGCCAGAAGGTGCTGGCACAGAAACCAGGAGACAGTGAGTTCTAGGCCTCCCTCGGTTATGAAAGCTGGCAAGGTGTCTTTGAGCCAGTCCCTCTATCTTGGACCAACCAATCTCACTGAGTTTATTTCGTGAATATAGGAGGTAGGAATATTAGTTATTAGATATATGAGGATATGATCTCCACTTTGAGTCATCTGTCTGTCCATATATGTCTAGATCTATGTCTATATTTATTTATCATCCATCCATCCATCCCTTTGTTTTTATGACCTTGTAATCCCTTAATTCAGGGTAGAGTTGGGACGAATGGATGGAGCTGAGCGTTTACTGGCTGGATGCCCTTCCAGATGCCATGCAGAGTTCACAGCATTTTTTCTTTGCGCCCTAGGAAAGAGAAAATCTGCTGCTACCTAGCACTGAACTCTCAACCTTCCTAATGGGAGGCAAATGTCTTCACCGCTAGGCTACTATGATGCTCGGTCGGTCCGTCCATCCATCCATCCATCCATCCATCCATCCATCTTTTCATCTATCTATCTATCTATCTATCTATCTATCTATCTATCTATCTATCTATCTATCTATCTATCTATCCATCCATCCATCTCTTCAACAGCGTCCAATTTTGGGGGGACTGCCTGGATACGTCCCTGCAGTTTACTAGGTTTTTCAGAAGTGGTTAGTTGGGACTAACCACCTAAATAAAATTATGACCTGTGCAGAATCAGACAGGCTAACTAAACCTAGAATTGAAAAACAAGGGGAAATCTGAGTACTATGAAATGTGGAATAAATTCTATCAGTGGCTACATGCAAGAAGGCAAAATCAGAACATAAGGATGAACAGAATAATTAGCAAATAACGTATCAAACAAAATGATTGTAAATGGTGAAATAACATTTATATATGTATAACAATTATAACACCAGAACGGCTGCACCATGTTGTATTCATACCAAATATGAATTCATTCCTATATATATGAATGAATGAATGAATGAATGAATGAATGAAAGATAGATTGCAAACAAACCGATTCCTTAGAATAGAAAAAACATTTTATGCAATGTACTGAAAATAAATAAATAAATAAAACCTAAGGAAAAGTCTTGACAAAAAAAAGAAAGAAAGAAAGAAAATGAGGACATTGTTGTCCCTGCATTCACACATCGGAATCCAAGGGCATTCCTCACTGTTTCAAACTCTCCTAGAATTCATTTAACAATGTCCTTTGCCGCTCTATCTTGCCTGAAGATTTACTTGGTAAATAGGAGCTTTGTCCTTTGTGAGCGATGTGCATGGAAACAAGAAGGTCACCACAATGCCAAAAAAAAAAAAAAAAAAAAGATGTGGAGATCCTACAAAGAGTGCAGAGAAGAGCAACCATGTTGATAAGAGGCCTGGAGGCTAAACTCTACTACAAGTGTTTGAGGGAACTAGGTCTGCCTAGACTAGCGAAGAGAAGGACCAGGGGTGACTTGATAGCTGTCTCTCAATACTTGAGGGACTGACCCAGAGAAGGGGGGGAACCAATCTATTCTCCAAAGTTCCTGAGAGCAAAGCAAGAAGTAACAGGTGGAAGATCATTAAAGAGAGATCCAACCAAGAAGTAAGGAGAAATTTCCTGGAAGTGAGAAGAATTAATCAATGGAACGGCTTACTTCCAGAAGTTGCTCCACCATTGGAGTTTTCAAGAGATGGGACAGTCCTTTGTTCAGAACAGCATAAGGCTTCCTGCTTGAAGAAAGGGTTGGACCAGAAGACCTTCAAGATCTCTTCCAACCCTATGCTCTATGTCAGAAGAAGAAGAGGAAAAAGAAGGAGAAGGAGAAGGAGGAAAAGGAGAAGAAGAAGGAGGAGGAGGAGAAGGAGAAGGAGGAGGAAGAGAAGGAGGAGGAGAAGGAGGAGGAGGAGAAGGAGGAGAAGGAGAAGGAGGAGGAGGAGGAGGAGAAGGAGGAGGAGAAGGAGGAGAAGAAGGAGAAGGAGGAGGAGGAGGAGAAGGAGGAGAAGGAGAAGGAGAAGGAGGAGGAGGAGAAGGAAGAGGAGAAGGAGGAGAAGGAGAAGGAGGAGGAGGAGGAGGAGAAGAAGGAGAAGAAGAAGAGTAGTAGCAGCAACAGCAAGTAGTTGTAGTAGTAGTTAATTTAAGTGGTTCCTGTGGCCAACTAAATATTGATTGATTTATGGAATTAGCGAATACTTTGCTCACCATGATGGCGCTTTACTGTCCATAGCAGACAGTATACGATAAAATAATAAAAACGAACATTTAAAAGACTTTAGAAATTAAAACCACACCTGTCGGAATGCAGTATCAGGCATCTTATTTTCAGAAGGATCGCACTTACCTGTGCTTCTTTTTAATATCAGCAAAAACCTGGACGTGTTCAGCTCCGATTTGCTTGCGGTATCGTAGCAAGTTCCCAGCGCAAGCATTCAGAATCCCTTCGTCAGCCACATGAGAGAAAACGAAACCTTCAACTCGAACAAAATCCGCACCTAGAAATAGCAATAAACAAATAAATAATCAGGGCTGTTGATAAAGCTAATTAATTCTGCCTGGTCCTCAATTATGTCTAATTACCTTTCCCAGATGATGCCCAAAAGAAAACAGGTTACATTAGAAAGACCAATGGGGTGTTTAGCAAGATGTTGCAGGAATAAAATGTCAGTTCAATATTTCTCTTCTTCCTTCTTTCTCCTTCTTCCCTCTTGTTCTTCTTGTCTTCCCTCTTCTTCTTCTCCTCCTCCTCTTCTTCTTCTTCTTTCTTCCTCCCCCTCCTTCCTTCTTATCTTCCTTCTTTTTCTTTTTTTCCCCTCTCCTTCTCCTCCTCCCATCTCTTAACATAAGGTATTTTAAGAATGCATGTAGTAACCCCACAATTATGCATATAATTTTAAAAGAACACCAAAAGAAACACCTTTGCAAAACAAACACGACCAGGCTGTATTTCTAGGATAGAAATTCAAGAGTTGACCCTGACACAAAAGAGAGATTTTGTAGCACAAGGAGATTCTTTCAGTAGTGAGGGCTATTCAGGAATCTGGCATCACCCAATTTAACAAGCAAACCTCTCTTCTTTCAGAAGCTTCCATGAACAACTTGCTGTTTTGTTTTGTTAAAAAGTTGCTCTTTTAGCATTACATTGCAAGGTTTCAAAGAAAGGAAGATTTTGGTGTCCTGAAGGCCCAACGATCTCATTTGATTGCTGGAAACTCTTTGGTCATCGATGAATTTATTTATTTGTGGCGCTTTTGAATCCATTTGGACCTAGGGTGACTTCAAGTCTCTGCTGTTTTCTTGGCAAGGGTTTCAGAAGTGATTTTGTCTTTTTCCTGGGGCTGAGTGTGTATGACTGGCCCAAGATCACCCAGCTGACTTTATCTCTAAGGTGGGACTAGAGCTCAGTCTCCCAGTTTGAAGCCTGGTGCCTTCATTATTACATGTAGTCCTTAACGTACGACTGTTTTATATTACAATGGTTACGACGGCCTCGGTAACAGTGGCTTCTGGACTGAAGTTACAGCCACTGCGCCATCCGATAGCCATGGGATCATGATTTGGATGGCACTGCCTTGTGGTCATGTGATTCCCAACCTGCAACCTTCAAAGTTGAGTTCCAACAAGCAAAACTTGTTTAAGCCAGATTCACTTAACAAGCTTGTGATTCACTGAATAACATGAATTCCCTTAATCACCATGGCCAGTCCCTTAATGACCAGCAGTGGTATTCAGCCAGTTCTGACCAGTTCTGGAGAACCAGTAGCGGAAATTTTGAGTAGTTTGGAGAACTGGCAAATCCCACCTCTGACTGGCCCCGCCAACCCCATCTCTTCTCGGCCTCCCATTGAGTCCTAGCTGATCGGCTGAGTCTTCTTTGGTTGCCCTGCTCAGGAGAATGGAGCTGGAAAGCAGGTTAGTGGGTAGGGATGGAATGGGATTTTGCAGTAACCTTCCCCCAGGAGTGTTGTGAGACTGGAGATTTTATAGTATCCTTTCCCTTCCATGCCCACCAAGCCACACCCATCAAGCCACGCCCACAGAACCGGTAGTAAAAGATTTTTTGAATCCCACCACTGTTAATGAGCATGTTAGAAATGGTCCTACATCGGATCTGGTCATGTGATGATTCCCTTAACAATCACATTGTTTAGCGACCAAATTTCTGCTCCCAACTGTGGTCGTAAATGAAGAGCTACCTCTGTACCGAATTGGCTCTCCAAGGGAAACAGCACTCTTAACCTAGATGAAACGAAACCTGTGACTTGAGCTCTTGATCACAATGCCGGCAACTCTATAAAGTAAACGAGCAGCTGCAGAGCATTACAAGATCAGGCTGCAAGGATTAGCTTTTGACTTGAATGTAACATGGTCTAATTTTTCAATTACAACATCAGAGAGGAAGGAAACAAGGGAAGAGAAGGAGGAAGAAATGAGATTGGAGTACCTTTGAGCATTATCAAGAAGACAATCAAAATAATAGCTGCCGAGGAGAAGACATTTATGGCTGCATCTTTACCGATGCCAGAAATATTCCACAAGTCAATAACGCATACCATTCTACACAGCCTCAAACAGATGTGGTTAATTAAATCAGGAACTCGGTGCAGGAAATTATGCACTGCTGAAAAACACATGGTACATCTGTTAATAATGAAACAGTTGGGAAGGCAGCTTGGCAAATGGTTCCAGGCCCAGGAGAAACACACTCAAGTGTGTTCAGAAACAAAGGGATGGGGGGGGGGAATCAAGAGGAAACACACTTCCAGATAAGCCAGTGAGATACACAACACTTGGTATTAAGGACAAATTATCGTGCTCTATAGGCATCCCTCAAATCAAAAAAGAGAATCGGTTGCAGGAATCTGTGGTCCCTCAAAACTGCTTGTGAGTGCAGTGATTTTATAACAGCTGTGCATTCTTCAGAGTTTTATTTCTTTATTCCTATTCTTACTCTTCCTAGCAGTAGGATTGATCACTTTGTTCAGAATCAGAATAGAGCTGGAAGGGGCCTTAGAGGTCTTCTAGTCCAGCCTACTGCTCAAGCAGGAGACCCTTTACCAGGGATAGGGAAACATGGCTCTTCTATCACTTATGGACTTCAACTCCCAGAATTCCTGAATGAGCCATAAAAGGTTCCCCATTTCTGGCCTACTGGTTTTTCAGTTATGGGGGAAATCAATTTTTGACTTGAATGGGACTGTTCAATATACAAATGTAGGACATATCAAGAATATATAAAGAATACAAATTCCTTGTGTCACACTTGGCCAATGAAGACTATTCTGTAAAGAATAAGGAATATTCTATTCTAGCAGTAGGATTTCAATTTCTTCCAGTGCTTCTATGCAACGACATACTTATTATTCATGATTTCTATAAATATTTGGAAATACCTGGATGCTGGAAACAGAAGTTGCTCGTTTTTGGATTCTGGTGGATTTATTTTTAATTACACATGCATAAAATCAAGAATCCAATGGCACTGAAAGTTTTAGAAATCCTTGTATACTTCACAGCTGCAGGTCTTTGTTGATGTACGACCACAATTGAACCCAAAATTTCTGTTGCTCAATGTTGTGGTTTGCCGGCAGCAGGTGCAGACAGCTGAGGTCTCGGAGAGCGAGGAATCAGATGAGGGGCCTCCATGTGCTGCAGGGATGGGGCCAGGACCATCAGGGAGGAGAGTGCTGCCTTCAGAGATTGTGGAGGCTGGCAGCAGTGAGGAAGAGGTCCTCGAGAAACCTATGCCCAGTGTGCGCAGGGCTGCTCGAAGGAAAGAGCAGCTGCAACAGCACAGGTGACTCAGCAATAAGGTTGCAAGGTAATGGCCCCTCCCTTAAGAGATAAAAGCCAGTTGAGAAACTGGAGTTCTTTGCAGGAAGCAGAGAAGTTTTGCACTCAAGCCTTGTGGATGTTCAGAATATCTTGGTTCGTGTTTGGAGACACTTTGTGTTGGAAATATTTCTTAGGTTAACGTTATCTAATGTTTGTGGCAGCCTTCCACAATCTTGGCAAGGCTCGTTCTTATCAGAGACAATTAGTTTGAAACAGCCTTTTCACTGTGAAGGAACAGAATTTGTAAAGAATCATTAAAAGGTTTTGCTGTTACCTCCATTTCGTGTTTGTTTCCTTGGAACAAGGTTTGGGTCAGAACAAGTATTCATAAAACAGCTCCAAACAGATAGAAGGAGATACTGTTCTCAGGCAATAGGACTTATGCATCAAGTGGTTCGGTTAGTCCTCGGTTTACAACAGTTCATTTAGCGGCCATTCAAAGTTGTTCAGTGAATTTGACTCCATTTTACGACCTTCCTTACCACAGTTGTTAAGTGAATCACTGCAGTTCTTACATTAGTAACAAGGTTGTTGAGTGAATCTGGCTTCCCCATTGACTTTGCTTGTCAGAAGGTTGCAAAAATGGATCATATGAACCTGGGACACTGCAAGCGTCATAAATATGAGTCAGTTGCCAAGCCTCTGAATTTGGATCACGTGGCCACGGGGATGTTGCGATGGTCATAAGTGTGAAAAATGGTCAGAACTCACTTTTTTCTCAGTGCCGTTGTAACTTTGAATGGTCACTAAAGTGAACTGTTATAAGTTGAAGACTACCAGTACTAGAAATTGCACACAGAAAAACATTCAGAAGTAAACCTTAATTCAGAATAAATGAATATGAAGAGCCGTCCCTAAGTTTAGAAAAGAAAAGAAAACAGCGTTTGCATTTTAAGTCTTTTAAAGAAATTATAGGAAGAATATTAGAGAAAACAAAACAGCCGAGCTATAAAGTGCATTTTAATATGAAGACGTATCTGCTGTTTAATCAATTCTGCTTATTGACTGAAGGGACTAATTGTTTAAGTAAAGCCACGCAATCATCTGCAACGCTAAAGGGAAAGAAGTGGCATTATAGTTTCTGAAAACAAAACATAATAGAAAAAGTGGTGCCAAAGCTAGAGAACAGATGTTAGGTATAATATAAACCGTCACAGTCAACATCAAGATACATTAAAAAAATCTATAAAAGTAATATATGTCCTCAATATTAATCATCTTTTATACGTACGCCATATACCATACAAATGAAATGCTTAACTTTTAATTCACTGTGCCAGCCAAGCACAGCCAAGGCTCGGTGGGTAGGATTTTTTTTATTATTATTATTAATGCTCCAGCCGTAAAGAAAGCTGGCTTTGTTAAAATACGTAATCATGCTTTCTGTCTGAAATGCACCAAAAGCAAATTAAAGTCTAATTTTTCGTTCGACAAAGGATGTCTTAATGGCACGGTGCCTTCAAATGCATGTTTTTTGAAGCACTAAACACAACCTATTTCCATCAGCTCTACAATAACCCTGTAAAAAATGTGGGTGATTTATTGTTCCTCTTTTACACAAAGGCTAAGAAGTCCATCCGTACCAAAGTCCACCTCACTGCACTGGTTATGTCAGGTTATAATGAAATGCGGTCATATAATTTTGGTGTATGTGTGTGTGCAGGAGTCACAACTCCAGAACCGGTTCATCAGTAGCTTTCAGGGGAATCTTTATAACTTGGAATATTACTAGCTCTTAGACTTATCTACTGCTTCATAGTGCTTTACAGCCCTCTCTTAAGTGTTTTACAGAGTCAGCCTCTTGCCCCCAACAATCAGGGTCCTCATTTTACCCACCTCTGAAAGATAAAAGGCTGAGTCAACCTTGAGCTGGTCAGGATTGAACTCCAGAAAGTGGGCAGAATCAGACTGCAATATTGCATTCTAAGGATTGTGCCACCAAGGAAGGAAGGAAGGAATAGCGCTTAGACTTATAGACTGCTTTACAGTGTTTTACAGCCCTCTCTAAGCGGTTTACAGAGTCAGCCTCTTGCCCCCAACAGTCTGGGTCCTCATTTTACCCACCTTGGAAGGAGGGAAGGTTGAGTCAATCTGAAGCAATCAGGATCAAACTCCTGGCAGTGGGCAGAGTCAGCCAGCAATACTGCATTCTAACCACTGTATAACATGGAAGGAAGGAGGGAGGGAGGGAAGGAAGGAATAGCCCGTAGACTTATATACCACTTCACAGTGCTTTTACAGCCCTCTCTAAGCAGTTTACAGAGTCAGCCTCTTACCCCCAACAATCTGGGTCCTCAGTTTACTGACCTCGGAAGGATGGAAGGCTGAGTCACTAAGCAACTGATTGCAGGTCAAGGTGGGTAAATTGAGGACCCAGATTGTTGGGGGCAAGAGGCTGACTCTGTAAACTGCTTAGAGAGGGCTGGAAAGCACTATGAAGTGGTAGGAAGTTAAGTGAAGCGGTCACTTTAAGAACCCTGTGACTAATTTAACAATGGCAGTGATTCAACTTAACAACTAGGGCAAGAGAAGTTGTAAGACGGGACAAATTCACTGAACCAATTTCTTTCACTTCCCGAGATAAATTTTGGCCTCAACTGTAAGTTCTAAGTGGAGGACTACCATCATACCTTCGGTTCCTAATTATTTTCCATCCTCAAAAAAAGAAAAGACTCCATTACACCACTATAGCGCTCATGTTAATATTATCCGTGGTCAGCTCTGAAATGCACCAAGAAGAGAATAACTTTGATGTCCTGATAAGACTTATTGACGCTGAGTTTTACACCTGCTGCTAATAAAACTGCACACCAACGAAAGTTGTGCAAAGTGTGTGCAGGAGGAAAGGAATAGGGATCCGAAAGCTTAGGGCATAATCTGGGCCTTTGAGCCTTGTGCTCCTACAGCCGATTTTTCTCTGGTTTCCTTTTTTTTTTCTAAAGTTAGGAATTATGTCAACATCAGGAGAATACAGAGGCCTGGGAAAATGAGCATTAAATAATCACAAAGAGAAAGTCGCAGCTCTCAAGTTGGTGCTATAATGTAATTTATTTCATGAGAAGACAGCAAAATGTGTTGCAACTTGTGTCTTTCTCAGGACAAAGTTGATGTATTATTTTAAGTGAATTGCTTTTGTTGTGCTGAAAAATAAAAAGGGCTCTCGAAGAGGAAGGGAGGGTAGAAACACAACGAACTGCAATAATAAATACAACTTTGTAGCTATTCCATCTGTCACTCCTTAATGGATTTTTTTTTTTTTTTGCTGGAAATAATAATAATAAAAAAGAGACCACAGTGGTAGAAAAACAAAGGTTAGGAAATGAAAAATGACCCTGTTTACGTCCCTCTTGTGTACCATACTTGAAGCAAGCAACTGCTTCATAAAAGCCATAATAAGAAGCATTTGAGTCAAATGAAATCCATGCTCCTCTAAGGAAACCCACAGTAAAAGACAAAAATCCAGGCAGTATTTATGAAATCACAAGTTTCCATCAACAGTTGAGATCTGTCAATTCTTTCTCCGTCCAGGGGGGAAAGATTAAAACTTACATCAGAGGTAGTCAGAATTAGAACAGAGATGGAAGGGACCTTGGAGGTCTTCTAGTCCAGCGCCCCTGCTCAAGCAGGAGATTCTATACTTGTGATGGCGAACCTATACCACATGCGCCGGAAGTGGCACGCAGAGACATCTCTCTGGGTACGCCAGCCATCATTCATTGCTCTTCTGGATTCAGCTGGTCTCACATGTGTGGGAACGCTGGAAACCGGCAGAACAGCTTCCCAGAGTGAATTCATATACCAGCCAGCTGGTCTTTCACATGTGCATGCGTGTTAGAAACTGGAAGACCAGGTGGCTGGCATGCACGTGCATGCCAGGAAGCTAAGCTTCTGGTTTCCGGTGCATGTGCTTCTGTTTCAGCACTCGGTGCTGAAAAGGTTAACCACCACTGTCATGTACAATTTCAGACCAGTGGCCGTCCAATCTCTTCTTCAAAACCTCCAGTAATGAAGCACCCATCACTTCTGAAGGCAACTTCTGTTCCAATGATTAATTGTTCTGACTGTCAGAACTTCCCAATACCAGGTTGCTTCTCTCCTCTGAATTACGGCCACTCGTAATGGTGATAACTTGAGGAGGAGGAGAAGGAGAAGAGGAGGAGGAGGGGGGGAGGAGGAGGAGGAGGAGGAGGAGGAGAAGGAGGAGGGGAGGAGGAGAAGGAGAAGAGGAGGAGGGGAGGAGGAGGAGGAGAAGAGGAGGGGGAGAGAGGGGAGAAGAAGAGGAGGAGGGGGGAGGAGGAGGAGAAGGAGAAGAAGAGGAGGAGGAGGAGGAAATTCTTCACTTACCTGAAGCAAGGGCAACAGCTAAAGCTTGCTGATTTGCAGCACAAAGTATTTGAACCCCAATGGGGAGTGTGGGACACGCTTGTTTTACCGCGGCACAAATCACCGCCATAGCTGCAGTAACCTCTTCCCCAACGTCGAATGTGTATGGCCGGTCGTGCATATTTTCAACAATCAAGCCGTCCTGTGGGGAATAAATGCAGAAGACGCTATTCAAGTCAGAAGAGCTTCGGAAAACCGGCTCGAGGTAGAAGAATCAAGAACTACGAAGCAGAAAGGACCGGGCAGGTACTTCCTGATTTACGATTTACGTCATGAAGCTTTGCTTGTGAAGTGAATGCATGGTCCTTCGACAAATGCCATGGTCTTTAAGCAAAGCCGTTGTTCACTATGGGGCATTTTTGCTGAAAAGTGGGAATTCAACACTGTGGTTTTGGGCAAAAAGTGTAGTTGTGGGATCACAGATGCTGCAAACAGGGGTAAATGTAAGCTGGTTGCCCAGGGCCCTAAAATGCAATTATGTGATTGTTGGAAGGGTAATGGGGGCTGCTGTTGAAACCCTGGAACTAGGTTGCAAGTTCTGTTTGGAGGGGTCTGTCATAACTTTGAATGGTTGCTAAGAAACTGGCTGTAAAGTCTGTAGTCCTCCAGGTCATGGTTGTCCCAAAGGTGCTTATTCAGGAGGCCACTGGACTTTCTTGTTTTTCTTCTTTGAAGACATTTTGCTTCTTATCCAAGAAGCTTCTTCAGCTCTGACAGGATAAGTCAGAGCTGAAGAAGCTTCTTGGATGAGAAATGAAACATCTTCAAAAGAAAAAAACAAGAAAGTCCAGTGGCCTCCTGAATGCTAAGCACCTTTGGGAAAACCGGCTGTAAGTTGAGGCCTATCAATATCTGTCCGCTCAGAAGCCTAAAGCAACTCTCTGGAAATTCTGCTTTGGCTACCAAAAAGTCACACAAAGACATCCACTTGGATGTGTGTGGTTAAGCTACTGGACTGATGCTTCTTGCTGGCGTGAATACAAAAGACTGCTATGTAGGAGAACTTGCAGAAGTTAACAGCAAAAGCTTACAAGATGATGGAGAAATGTATTTTCCCAATATGTTTCAAAGCAGCTTACTAAAATGAAAACAGGCACTTGGCTCCCTTTTCAGCCTCCCTTCCACCATCTCATGTATCCTATATATCTCATATATTTTGCTGGCTGCATTTGAAAGATCACATCCTGACTTAATCAGGTTTTAATAAAGACTTAATGTGAACAAGTTTCTTTTTCTGACTTGTGCACGTTGCTTTTTTTCTCATTCCTCCTTTCGAGCATGTAATAATTAACCTCTCAAGTTCTCAATTAGCTATACTTCTTCGTGATGTATGAACTGGGAAACGATGGTTGCTGGTTTCAGAAAAAGGTAAAAAAAGATTTGGAATCTTCATCTAGCTTCCAAATCGTGGTTTAAGTTCCGGATGCGTTTCCCAGTTCAGATATTCCCCAGTTCAGGCATAACAAGAATATGATTAATAGAAAATTCCCTGAATTATTTTAGTCTAATCATGTCTCTCGGGGGGGGGGGGGGGGGGAATAGCTACAGCGTATCAAGAATCATGGTGTGTGGAACATTTTCTGTTCTCCTACTTTGTTTTAAATCAAGTATAACAAGAAAGGAAGATTGCTCTTAAATATGGGTGCTCCATCCCCGGAGATTTTAAAGAAGAGATTGGACAGCCATTTATGCAGAATGGTATAGGGTCTTTGCTTGAGCAGGGGGCTGGACTAGAAGACCTCCAAGGTTCCTTCCAACTCTATTATTCTATATCCTGTAACATTTTCATAGATGAACTCAATAATAGATGACCCAGGGTGAGATACAACAGCAATGAAGTCACAAAAACAGGTGAAGTCCCTTTAATTCCTTCAACCTGGCTTCAAAAGTCCAAATATCATTGACGGGAGAAAAAAACTCCCCCACAAACAATTGTGAAAAGGAAGAACTTCTGTTCAAACTCAAAATACATATAAATTATAAATAGAAAAAACAACACAAACCACACTGATGCAGTTAATGAGACGAGGCAGGATAAGGGCTTGAAGACGTCCACAGATATCGAAATACACACACTGGGAAGGACGCCAGAACTCAGATAAGAACTGACAGACTAGAATTATTTCACGCTTTGTTTCCAGCACGAGGCCATGCACAGTTTGTCCTTTTAAACAGTCCTCACAGCTGCAGCCCATGAAGGGGATCAAGGCCCTTTCCTCCCCTGTAGACCATGCCATTCACGTTTCTCCCTTATTCGCTCCTCCCTGGTGCCCTAGGATGAAGAGAGGATGGGCCTGGGTCTTCCTCTGAATGCCCAGCCGGCCTGTGCCCTTCCCCAGTTTCCTCCACAACCTCCGGAGCCACACTCCCCTCCTTGTAGGCTGTTCCTCCTCTCCCTTGGAGTCAGATTCTAAGAGAGGCATGACAAGAGCTTTGAAGGATAATATCACTGTTAATGAATCGAAAACAATACTAACAAACAAACTTGGTTTCCAGTTCCGCGTGGCTTCGGTGGCAGAAGGAATTCGTGACTGTTCGCGATTCCAACTGCGCTTTCCACCAAGGTGCCCCTGATCCAAATGGGTCAGGGGGATATGGCTGCCCTGTAGAGGCAGCTGAAGAGAGAGGGGAGCCGGACACCCTCAGACACCCTCCTCGTCCGGAAAAAATCCTTTTTCCCGAGGTGGTGGAGCGGCGGTCAGTCATGGCCGCCACGAAGAAGCCTGCAACCGGGTAAGATTGTGCTGGAGGAAGCAGGAAAAGTGAAAGTGCTGGCTGAGCCGGGTCAATTAACATCTTTTAAACTCTCTGGAACTGAACTGTCTGAATTGCTGGAGGATACATTGTATCCTTAAGAAGACGGAAAACGGTGGAGAAAGCTGTTAAAGGGAACTTTTTTTTTTCTTCACTCTCCCACCCCATAGAAGATTTGGAATTTATTTGGGCACTGAAGGTGATTTTGAAAGTTGAAGCCAAGGGACAAAAGACTCTTTGGACATTGGACTTAATAATTTAAGAAATCGGAAAACCCTTATTGGAGGTATGGATTTCTGATCATTTAAAAAAAAATTTGTTGTAAGTGGGAAGGGAGAGGAAAAAAAATTGGAGCAGAAGCTGAAAAAGGAGGAGATTGCCTAGAATCCCAAAGAAAGGTATATGGTAATTGGACCTCTTTGATTAAACATTAACCCCAGAAAGAGAAATAGAAGAAGGAAGAAAAGTATTATTTTTTGGAACTTTTTTTGAATTATTTTTGATTAAAAATACTTGGGTGGTTGTTTTGGGAAAAGTTTCTCTTTTCATGATGGCATCGCTTGTGGATGAACTAAAGACTGAATATCAAAAATATAAAAAGGAAGAACAAAATGGAAAAGATACTTTGGGCACTCTGTTTCAATTTTTAGAATTGGCGTTATGCACTTATGAAAAGTTGACTACGCAGCAGAATGGCTGGGACAAAGAAGAAAAGGAAGAAGAAGCCATCTTTGATGAACAATGGGTTTTTTCCTGGGAGGAGGAGAAAGAGGATAAGAAAAAGGGGATTTTAAGGTTTGAAAAAACAACCAAAAAAGAGAAAAATGAGAGGAAAGGTGGATGCAAGGTTAGAAAGCAATGGAAAGGGAGTAAGAAAAGGGAGGAGGAGAGACAAAGGGTTAAAAAGGGCAAGGAGAAGAATAAGCAAGAGAGAAAGGGGGGGAGGAGAAGCCTCAATGGTGGGAAGCAAGATTTAAAGAAAAAAAACTTTTTTAGAGACAATGGGTGAATATAATTGCGAAGAAAAGGGGGGGATTCTGGAAGGTACATAAGATTGTGTTTTTATATGTGTATCTAGAGTAGAATGTTTAAGATATAAATGAGTATTAATATATATGGATAGTGGTTATATAGGTTTTTTCTTTAGTTATTGACCTTTCTTATAAAATTTATTGTGTAATTTTAGAATGTACTAAACAGAATCCCAAGATAAATTAAGTGTTATATGAAGTACTTTTAAGTTAGGTCAATGAGTTAAAGGCGTCACTCCAATTAGTGTATAGGAGAAGTATAGTAAAAGAAAAAAGATGAATGGATAGCTGGAAATAGAACAGACAAAGAATGATATTGAAAATGGTAATAAGATATGGAAGGATATATAAAGTGAATATGATGTGTGAATTTCGTCTGTGTGAAGAGTTTTAACTTGGGATCAAGCAGCCTTCAGAAAAGATGTTTTAGGTTTTGTTTTGTTTTCTATGTTCTGTGTTCTGTATGTTGATAAAAGGCAATAAAATTTTAATTAGCAAGAAATAACTTGGATAATTAGAATGAAAAGGAGAAGTTGGGATAAGATATGAAGTTAAATAGATAATGTAAATATTGATATTATAATTTGGAATCATTTTGTATGTTCTATTGGTTTTCTTCTTTGATTATTATTTTTTTTTTAGAAAAGAATTTGGAAGCTGTTATGCCTTGATTGTTTGTGCACTGTTTTTGTAAAATTAATAAAATTTGTTTAAAAATACTAACAAACAAACTTAAGGCATTAAGGTAATATTAGATAGGGAGATATATTATATTAGCGTCTGTGTCTCAAGCAGAAAAAAACAGCATATTTAACCCAAATGTAATCAGTAATCAGTAATCCTCCTCTTCAAAATGTAGCTTTACACAGGTAGCCACAATCAATGTATAAACATAGTGAAGTTCAACCCACGAACACTTATAATTATGTCAACAGCACCTTTTACAAAATAGCAGCCACAAAACAATTGATAAAGATAGTAAACTTCAATCCACAGACATTTAATTATGTCACTTGCATCTTTCCAAAGAAGAGTTTAAAGTCTGTTGGCCTTGAATTATAGCTGCCCATTTTCACTAATGGTAATCCCCTCTCTTCATGTGTAATATGTACTATAATGTACTATGTGTAATATGTACTATGGGTACATTTCGAAGGAAGAATTAGGACTGAATAATAATGTTTAGGGACAATACATCACCGACATCTGAAGTTATAGCTTCTCCTGTAACATTAATGATGAGTTACAGATATTTTACAGACAAATATTAGTAATTCTATAAAAATGTCACTGTGTTTCTCTCCCTCCACCCCAATCCTTTTAGAACAACAACATCAGAAATTGGCAAAACTGAGAGGCCTCTAAACTCCTTGGAATCTCTCACCGCATATAATCTTGTCATGGCAATTTTGATTGTGTTTGGCAAAACAAGCACAGAGCAGCTATAATTTTTCAGCACAGATGGCATCATGTCTGAGCATTCACTTGTTTTCATTTATATGCTCCAACATTATAAATCTTCCATATTTATTACCTTCTTTTTAAAAAGAATCACTAATGCATCAAACAAGGCACCTTAAAAAAACCTGAAGATGTGCTTTCATCAGTCATGTCTGCACACCCTGGAAAAAAAAGCATGATGTACATGTGATTTTTGTTTTGGGGGGGGGGTAGGGGAGCCAGTTATTTTTCTATTTCAGTTTCAGCACTCCTTATCCCAAAAAGAGGCTAGGAAAGCTGTGAAAAGAAATGGTTACCAACTAAAATGTAATAAAATTGGGAGGAAAGCTTTTGAGTTCTGCCGAAAGCCTATAAAGCTAACTGTTAAACAGAACAGAGTTGGGGAGAAATATTAAGAATTATGGACTTGCATCCCAAGTCTGCATGTTATACTGGATGAACAGGATGAACAGCAATACACAAGAGAAAGACTCCAAAGGTGCTTTTTCAAAAGTCAACTCTACTTTTTTTCCCCCTTGAAGACATTTTGCTCTTCATCCTGGAAGCTTCCTTAGTTCGGAACTGAGTTTTTGACTCAGAACTGAGAAAGCTTCCTGGAGGAGAAGCAAAACATCTTCAAGGAAAAAAGAAAAAGAAAAACCCAGTTGTCTCTTGAAAAGCACCTTTGGGACAACCATGACCTGGATGATTGAGAATCTCCGCAGACATTTAACTTCCAATGACTTCATGTAAGATATCCATGCATACTGTTAGCAGCATGGCATATATGGTTTGCCAATGTCTTTTTCTAGAATTATTTTTAAAGATTCCTTTCAATGGTTGATTCTCAAGATATCTTGATAGTCTCCAATTGCAATCATTACACTAGCTAGGCCTGGATAGCTTCCAAACCCACTCAAGATTAGTCAGGCTTTGTTATCTTGAATGCTTTGTACTCACATTGAAGAATTAAGATTAAGAACTAAGAACATTCAAAAACAGGAAAGAAAGTAAAAGAAAGGACTTGCCACACCAGCAGCCCTATACATTTCAGCCTCTCCAGAGGCTTCTTCAATGATCTGAGCCAAAGGCAATGTACTGCAGGGTGATCCTGCAAAGATGAAGATATATATTCATTAGTGCACTGATGCAATAGTGCATTCATTAAACTTTGCCACATTCAAAGACAAGTCTATTAAAAAAGGAAGCAAATAAGTACCTAACCTCTTCTTTTAAGTCATTTGTATGCTGATTACTTCCTCTGACATTAAAGAACCATATTTTATTTATTTATCTGGCCAAGTGTGGTGAGACACACAAAGAATTTGTCTCCAGTACAAAAGCACTCAAGTATATTACTGAACTGAGTTAATTTATACTATATAGACCGCCTTCAGAAATAAATGCAAAGCACTGGCCATCTGATTTATAAATTTCCTTTCCTTCAAGACTAGATCATATAAGTTGATACAGCTTTGGGAGTAAGTTTTAAGGCAGACTTGCTCTGTAAGTGCAGTGGAAGAAGAAACCTTGTTGGAGAAACTGAGGTAGACCAATCTAATTGGCACAGTCCAATATAATGCAAGGATCCAGTGGTATTGCCCATACTTTGCAAACAAAATGTCCCCAGTTTGAACTCCTGGTAGGCTGGCAGAGGTGTTAGAGATAACTTTATTGGAAATTTACTTTACATCCACCAAGGTGGGTGGATCAAGTGGTCTATTGAGCTATGGTGGTGCAGTGGTTAGAATGCAGAATTGCAGGTTAACTCTGCCAATTGCCAGCAATTTGATTTTCACCGGCTCAAGGTTGACTCAGCCTTCCATCCTTCTGAGGTTGATCAAATGAGGACCCAAACGATTGGGGGCAACATGCTGATTCTGTAAACCGCTTAGAGAGGGCTGGAAAGCACTGCAAAGTGGGATATGAGGCTAAGCGTTATTGCTATTGAATAGTAGAAAAACTATCTTCTACCTTCTCACCCTTATTAATATCCCCATTTATCCCATGTCTTTTAAAGAGAAACAGCAACGAGAAGGCATTCACCTGGCAATGCTCTCACATGGACCATGCCAAGGACAACCGATTTCAGTCGCCCAAAAAGCTGCAGAAACTTCTGCATCTGGAAAGAAGAGAAACACGTTGACATCAGCTCCTCGCCAGCAAACTGCATTGAAAGAGATTTATCAAGAGAGATTTATCAAGAGATTTATCAAGAGATTTATCTCCTCCTACATCAGAGGTGATATTCAGCAGGTCCTGTCCAGTTCTGGAGAACTGGTAGCAGAAATTTTGAGTAGTTCAGAATACCATCCCTGACTGGCCCTACCCCCATCTATTCTCTGCCTCTCCAGCTGATTGGAGTCCCAGCTGATTGGCTGGGTCTTCTTTTGTTGCCCTGCACAGGAGAACAGAGCTGGAAAGCAGGTTATTGGGGTAGGGAGAGAAATGGGGATTTTAGAGTATCTTTCCCCTGGAGTGGGGTGGAAATTTGGATTTTACAGCATCCTTCCCCTGCCAAGCCCACCAAGCCATGCCCATAGAACTGGGAGTAAAGATTTTTTGAAGCCCACCACTGTCCTACATATTCTAATAATGCAAAGGGGTAGCGGCATGTGAATGTGCTTGTTGTATGGGTAAATGTGTTCTGTCCACACTCAGAACTTGTTTTCAAGATTCACAATTTTCTGGGGCTCTTATTTCTATGGCGATTTCCCCCATCAAGAGTTGGCCACTTGCCTCTTTCAGATGCCACAGTGTTGAAATTTCAATTGATGTAAGAATTGTCATTTACTGTCCAAAATAATCAGCAGATTTTATTATTTGGCCCACTAGTTGAACAAAGCTCTTAGGATGATAGCCATCTGTACAAAAATGAAAGATAATAAAAACAGAGGTCAGTTAAATATAATTTAACGAAGAGCAGTCATGGTAATCTTCAATTACAACAGTTCGTTTACGATTGTTCAAAGTTACAAACGGGATTGCAAAAAGTGACTTATGATTTATGACCTTCTGACAAGCAAAGTCAATGAGAAAGTTACATTTGCTTAACAACCAGGCTACTAACTTATCAACAGCAGTGATTCACTTACCAACTAGGGCAAGAAAGGTCCAGTTAACAAATGTCACACTGAACCCCAGAAATTTGGGGCTCAGTTTTGCCTTGTATAGGAAACATTTGAAATTTAAAACCAACTCACGCCAGGGAAAAAACCTGACTAGTGAAATGTATACTAACTGCACCCTTAAATATGCAGAGGGCAATGAATTCCAACCCGAGAAGGAACCCGGAGCCGATGGTCGATTTTGGAAAAGTGGAGATGAGATGCCCCGATGATTGGCATCTCCCGCCCACAGATGGGCCGGGGGTGCAATCCCTAAACTCAAGTTGAACAGATTTGCCAGGGAGCAACCGGGATTTCTCCAAAGTCTGCGCCCAGGAATGCACTTTGGCAACCTTCCGCTTTTCCCTTCCACGAGATTCCACCCCGCCCCACCGGCAACCAACTATGGGCTCAGTTTCCTCCCCCTCACCTTCGGGGATTCCCCCTCCTCCCCCCCGCCAGGCTCCCACGCGCGCTCGCTAAACGCGGGAGGAACTTCCCCGCTGGCTCCTCCACCGCTTATTCGCGCTCAGCCCGAGCTTTACGCACTGGTTCCTCCGCGCCCCGCCTCGCCAGAAGCCCCGCCTCTCCGGGGGGGGCTCCCTCCGCCCCTCCCCCCCCGCTCCGGAGCCCTGCTGGCCGGTTCCCCGCGCTCACCTGGATGGGGGGTCCCTCCGCCCTTCACCTGCCGGAGCCCCGGCGCGGAGAGGAGGAGGAAGAGGCGTCGGTGCGCGCGCGGAGAGACCCGCGCACAAGGCTGCGGCCGCTGCGTAAATGCCTTCGCTCGGAGCCTGGGCCCGCCCTGTGCGCCAAAACCCGCGCTTGCGAGCCGCGCAGGGGACCCGCCGCACTGCGAGGAGGCGCCCAACGCAGGCCCAGACGAGCCCGCCTTCCTGCCAGCCCGCCAGCCCGCCCGCCCGCCAACGCCGCAGGGCGCACGCCAGCGCCGGCAGCCAGAAGGGGCCTCCTTCCCTCCCTGCGAATTGGGGAAGGGGCTTCTCGGGGGCTCTTTGCAGAGGTATCTTTAAAAGAGGGGAAGGGGGATGGCAGGGCCTGTCCTAGCTACCCCTACCCCCACCCTTGAATCATTGCATTTGTTATATTAAGTAGGTTGTGGGGTTGTGCTTGAATAATTTGGGGGAGGGGGCTTCCTATGTACCGTCAGTGGCCGGCACATGTTGGCTGAGCCATATTTGGAGAGAAGGGGCTTCTGGAGGTGTTTGCAGAGGTATCTTTAAAAGAAGGGAAGGGGGGATGGCGGGGCCTGTCCTAGCTCCCCCCTCCCCTTATAACCATGGCATTTATTTATTATTATCTATTTTATGGTTTTGATTTAAGGCTGGGGGTAGGGTGGAGCAAACTTCCTAGCCACCATCAGTGCCTGGAACATGTTGGGGGAGTTGTGGCTGAGCCATATTTCTCCTGAGGGGCTTTCTGGGATTGTTTGCCAGGGTATCTTTAAAGAGGGGAAGGGGGTAGATAGTAGGGCCTGTCCTAGCCTTCCCCTTCCCCTGATACCCATTGCATGTATTATGTCTATGATATTGAAGGCTGGGGAGTGGTCTTATTTGGGGTGCCTTATTTTCCTATGGGATTTTGATTGCTTTAGAGGGCGGGTCCTTGATGCTTGCTGATTTTTGATATATATACATATTATAAATAAGTGTAACATTTTAAATACAGCTACTTGGTTTCTGAACAGTTTTCTAGTTTACAGTTCTTTGCTGTTGTGGGGCTTCTGGCCTCTTGTTAGGCCAGCAATTGTTTCTTTTTTGCTTTCCTAATAATCCCCCCTCCCCTCTGGCCTTGCTAAGAGTCACATCAGTGGTCTCTTTTTTAAAAACCAATTCTTATTCTGGCTTTGCATCTTTGCATCCAGGAATAGTTGTTCTTCCTCTTCCCTTTTTTTTTTCTTCTTCTATTTTTTTTTTTTTAAATCAAGTTACCCTCATAGCTTGCAATATTTTTTACAACTGATTTAGTGAAGGGGGGGGGGGACAACAACAGCAGCAATCTGCAACCATTCTTTTTTCCCTTTCAGTTTCTGGCTGGGCCTTATCTTGATTTCTCCAAACCACCATGCCTGGTGAGAGGTGAGTTACATATTTGTCTTGTGCTCCACCCTTCCTTGGTTTCTGAAAGTAGGCCTTTTGCTCTCTTCTCTAAATTAGCAAGAAAGTTTCTGACTCCAATAATGAAGATTCAACTTATTGCTGGGTGTGGTTGCTTCCTATCCTCCTTCCTTGCTTTACTTGATTTTTACCCCACCTTTATTACTTTGGAAGTAACTCAAGGCTGTAATAGTCTCTCCTACTCCTATTTTACTTGCAGCATCCCCGTGAGGTGAGTAGGGCTTGAGAGAGTGATGGGTCTAAGGTTACCCAGGTAATTTTTATGACTAAGGTGGAACTAGAACTCACCATCTCCTGGGGATTGTCCCAAAGTCACCCATCTGGCTTTCATACATGAGTTAAGAGAGGGGTCAGCAACCTTAAACACTCAAGGAGCCATTTGGACCTGTTTCCACAAAAAAGAAAACACCGGGAGCCATAAAACCTTTCCCCATGCCTCACTTATTTCCTGAGCGGCCACAAAACTTAGTGTGTATAGTTGAATTAAAGATTTGGTTTTCTCCTGAAACATTTTCTTCTCTTGGATTTATCCATGGTTAGCCTACTAGGGGCCGAAAAGCTCAATAAATCGCTTGCCGGTGGATGTTGCATGTTGGCAGTTGTGATGCATATTTTGAGAGACAAGGAGCCACAACAGAGGGATGAAAGAGCCACATGCGGCTCCAGAGCTGTGGGTTACTGACCCCTGAGTTAAGACTAGAATTCACCATCTCCTAGTTTCTAGGCCAGAGGGGGCTAACCTTTTGGGGCTCCTGTGCCGATAATTGCGTGCCAGCACCCAGAAGGCAATGCGTGCGGGTCCCCCATGCCCCCTGCGCAGGCGTGAGGAACACCTCCCCTGTGTGCTGTGCGTCTGCACATACATGCATGCCCCCTGACCATACATGCCAGACACATGACAATCAGCTGGTGGGCGGTGTGCATAGATGCACAGTAGACCTGCTCTGGGCGAGGGCTCGTGTGCCAGCAGTGATGGCTCTCCATGCCATTTCCAGCACGCATGTCATAGGTTCACCATCACAGTTCTAGGCCAACACCTTAACCTACCACACCAACTATGCTGAGTGGGAGAGGATTAAGTTAGGTCTACTTATTCATATCAATCATATACTCACCTTTTCCACACAAGTGATTCTGGGTGGCTTACAAAATTCAAACAAACCCCTCCCAGCCCCCTCCGACAAATCAGTGGAGCAAAACTCACTTACCTCCTTGCCCAAATGCCTGGGGGCGGGGGGGGGGGGGAACAGCTAGGTTTTCAATGCCTTGAGAAAGACTTAACAAGGTTGGGCTATCGGAGTCTCCAGGGGATGCTGGGCTGTAGGGCAGAAGGCATGATTCTAGGCCCCAGTAAGATCAACCTTATTTAGAAAAAGGGATCCTCAGCATGCCATCTCTACTACATTTGGTGGAGTGGGCAGAAACTAAAGAAGAAAGGTGAGTCCCACAAGTAGGAAGTTAAGCTGGACCCTTCACGTGAAATGAAGCTTACTTATTTGGCCAACAAGATGGCTGTCAGGGCCATCAGAATTATGATTTGAATGGGGGTGGCTGTCAGGGCTCTGACAAACCACTCCCATTCAAATCATAAGTCTAGCTGCATCTCTCAGAGTAAAAAAAAAAAAGATTTATTAGGAGTGACCATGTCGTCATTACCTGGGTGCAGCCGACTCTAAGACACATTCATTTCCCCCTTGACCCTGATCTTCCGCCCACCCCCTGGATGTATATTCTCCAATGGGACCCATCCGTAGCCAAAAGTCATCAATCATGCTCTCCAGTAATAATCTTGCATGCCAATAATCAGCTGCCTAGCAGTTATCTGAAGCATTTAAGGAATGCACTACTTTCCCCATTTCCTCTCTGCTGGCAACTAAAAAGACCAAACAAGTATTTTTTAGTTGACAATGATCTTAGTTAGTGGAAAGGACTTGGAGTATTAGATCTGATGGGACAGACAGAAACCACTAGTAGAATGGTGGTCCCACACATAGCCTGGCTTTATGCCATGGAGGACTTTACAGGTGATGACAGCACCTTGAATTATACCTGGGAACTAATGTAGTTTGCAAAGCATCAATTAAGTTTATTGGCATAATGAAAAATGCCCCCAAGATTGCTTATTGCAACATTCTGAACCAGCTGCAGCTTCTGAGTGATCTTCAAGGGCAGCCCCATGTGTTGTAGTAATCCAAATGTCTCTTGTAGTGACTGCAAGGACAGGAAACTTGAGAAAGCCGAGAGGGATGGTGCTCTTGAGTTTGTTGTTCGAACCCGCAAAAGAAAATCTGATGTTGTGGTAAGTGTCCAATCGTAATGGATTACTCTGTGTTGTAAAATAAGGCCGTCTGAGCTAAGTAAGATTGTGGTGTAATCCAACACAGCTGGAACTTGCAGTTTGTTTCATTTCTAGCATCTCTCACTATTGTCTCTGCCTGAGATAATTCTACAAGGAGTTGTAACTGATTAGTATTTGGAGGGCCTGTAAGTTCTCCTGGAACCTGACGGTAGGAGATCTTACGAATTGGTAGCATTCAAATAAGAGTCTTCTCCCAATATTTCAGGAGATAACCAGGGGTTGGAGGTGAAATCTTTCTGTGTCTCTTACATCATCATCATCTTCTTCATTTAACAAAGGGGTGCAAGGTGGAGTTTGGGCAACTGAACGGAGCTAGCAGAGTGTTTTAATGGTCGGATGCCCTTCCTGTCACCATTGTGGAGTTTTGTTCAGCAGATGTATTCTGAGTGTATCCAGAGAAAGAAATATCTGCCTCTACATAGGATCGAATTTGCAGCCTCCTGAGCTCCAATTTAGGCCACTGCACCACTCCTTTGTGTCCCTCTTTTACATACATAGAGCAAAACTGTTTGACTGCAACCGAAGTTTTTCCTCTTGGTCATCCATTTTGTTTACCGACACGAGGGGCTGTTTTCTATGTCTGCTGTTGATCTGCTCTATGAAGGATTTGATTCCAGCCTTGAAACATTAACTTCTTAACTGTGAATGTTGTTGTTGCAGGCTATTGAGTTTGTTTTTGTACTTAAGAGAAAGTAGCAAATCATCTGAAGTGAGGCAATGGATACTTAAGTAGTAGCCCTTGAAATAACTACTTTTTAACCATAACAAGCAATATTTCAAAGTCAGCTGAAGGGACTTAGATCAAGTAGAATAAAATCTAATTTCAGTTAGACATCTATCCTATTTTTACATTGCAAATCTTAGTCCCGAATTACTCTTTTCTTTCAGTTTTTACAAGATCCAGATGAAGATTCCAGTATAAATGCAACCAACAGGAAATCAAATGAAAGTCAGGTAATTTTAGCACTTTAACACAACTAGACGTACTGTGACGAAGTTTTCATGGATGGGAAGTTACTTCATAGGCATGAAATGTTACTCTTTTGGTGCATAAATCTGCAAAATAACATTGTTGTTCAATTTTTGTATCCGCCTTTTTTCTGATATCTGATTGTTTGGGTTGGCATGATGTTTAGGTTATCCTAATGTTTTTAATTTGCATTTCCTCTTGCTGGTAGTAAGCTACCTAAAATCTGCCTCAAATTAGGTAGCATGTGCTACTGTGGAAAATTAATTAATAAAATGATCTTACAGCAAAAAAAATAAAAATGCTCTTGGTTATGGATTGACTTTGATCAGAATAAACTGGCCTAATTGTCAGTCAGCCCTTACAATGTTAACTCTTGAGCTTTCTCAAATGAAAATAACGCTGCTGTTCTGCGTCTATTAAATATGGATTTAATTCTGTTTGAAAAGACATTGCGAGATTTATTTCATCTGTTCCTTTCCTCTGGCCCATTTTGCTACTCATAAAACAGGCATCTTTGTTTCAGTGGATATAATCAACTTGTGTCTTAATGTTACATATTGCTGTGTATCTCAATATTGCAATACTAAGTCACAAGTTGATTATCTCTCTATTCCTTAAAAAAGGCAATGCGTAAGTACGCATGTACACATGTATACGTAAGTACAATATATGTATAAGGAACATGTATTTTAAAAATATTTGGGCCACCAAGTTCTTTGGCGATTATAGCCAATGAATACTGCAATGTGTGATGCACAGCTTCTTTCAAGTATGTGCCCTTTTAATGATGCTGTCGTGTATCGAGCAGAACAGTAATTGTGTTTGCAAAATACTTAGATAATATGTGGCAATTATAGGCACAGCTTTCATAACTTTTTAGACCTTCCGTTTTCCTTCGGTGTACAATGTATAAAACCAGGGCCTGCATCGAACATACGAGCCTTGCAACTCTTAAAAGATTACATGGCATCTTTTGCAAATGCAAGGTTTATTAATTTAGGATGCTTTTTTTGATGGCTTAAATTTTATCAAAAGGCCAATGAAGTGATCTGGAGTTTTAGGTCAGTTTCATTGAGTATCTATGAAGCAGAAAGTTTTGGCAACTTCTCAAAACTGTATAGGAATAGTGTGGGATCACTTTTTGTAGTGCCTGTAGCCTCCTGTAGCAGAAATGATCTTTACCTTGTAAGCTGCATCTTTGTTTAAGACCAGAATGAGAGCTAGGGGCAGGAGAATGAATTGACCTGCCTCTTTAATTAAAAAGTAAAGAATTTTTTTTGTTTCAGAGCAGTACACAGTGGTGGGTGTTGGTGAGGAAACTTCACCAGCCCAAAGGAAACATTCCTGTTCAAATGACTGGCTATCAAATTAAAATACCTTACAATGCAACAAACATGAACTGTTTTTTTTTTTTAATGAAAAAAATATTGGACATCCCTACAACTTAAATTATCAGGGACTTCTGTGATTCACTGTGGGTCACAAAGGCATCTGGCTTATTTGTTTGGTCTTAAATCCCTTGCAAGAATTAATGTATGCCCCTTTTTGGCATGCTAGTAGCGCATCATGCATTCAGAGCACGTATTTTCAAAATGTAAAGATTAGCATAGATGCTGGATTACTGTCAGCACCTGCAATTCCTTCGGTACACAGCGGTATAATCTTGAGATGGCTAAGTTCATATATTTTGTGTCTGGCTTGTACATGCACGGAATGAAAACAATGTTTTAGGGAAAAAAGAGAGAAGGAGAGATTGTGTTCTTACTCTTTCAAAGTTTATTTACCATTAAAATATATCAGAAGTAGCAGTTTGGAACTTTCATATGTTTTCTTCCAACCTAAATCCCTCTGTATCTTATTTATCTCCATCATAGTGGAGTTTTGCCATCAGATGGAAAATAAACAGATGAGATTCTAAAGCAAAAGGCCCATTTTCCTTCAGGCAGAATGTCTTTTTGTCCAGTGAAGCGATTTCCAGTGTGGCAAGTTTTCTTAACTATATTAGGTGCTGTTCCGATGACTGTTTACTGTTCTCTTGAAGTCACCAAAGTTTTTTAAGATGGGAACATAAGCAGAAATAAACCCCCCTCCTAAACAATCACATTGGAGAAACAGTTATAGAGTAAAGAAACCCCAATCTTTAACTTGTAAACTTGTCGGGACTTGCAATTGTTGGGAAATTAATCTATAGTCCAGTAAACCTCTTTGGAACTTTGAACTTTGACTCTGTGCTGTTGTTTTTCTTTCAATAGTCAAATTATGTTGCATGTCCTTATTCACACTTGCTGATCCCTACACCAGAAAAAGATGAAGAACTTGAGAATGCAAACTTTGTAACTTCTAAGCATCAAAGGCTGGTTTTGGCTAGGGAGACACCTTTGCCTGTTTTGGGGTACGTTTCTCACCATTTTGGTATCTGCTGTTTTTTTTTTTCTTGTGAGTTATTAAACTGCTTAATTCAGGTGAGGAGAAACATTTTTACTTTGCATTTTGGGGTAGCATCACAAGAGTGAGCAGGAAGTAAATTAACATGAGGCTTGGGGGATCGTAAGCTTTTAAAGTACCTTAAATTCTACAAATTTGGTGGCTTGTAAAATGACTGTCATTTTGAGAATCCATGGTAGTTTTTGCTTCCATTCAGTAATTGGCTGCAGAGTCTCTTAATTTCTATGAGATGCTGAAGGGGAGATTCAGAAATGGTAGAAAGTTTAACCCAGCTCTGTTTTAATGTTTTTTTTTTTCTTTTTGGTAGTTGGGTGAATAGAGATGAACTATGGCAAAACATGCTCAATAAAGAACAGAAGTATACAAGAGATAAACTTTATATGGAAAAGCATCCGCTCTTGGAACCTAAAATGCGAGTAATTCTCCTAGATTGGCTAATGGAGGTGAGATGTGGTTTTGTTCCTGCAAATATACAAGACTGATTTAATTGTCTATTTTGGGGTTGTTCTCGAGGTTTGTCATTCTCGCCGTATGGTTTTATCTGTGGGGCTTGCTACCTTGTTTTGTTCCCCTTAGTTTGAAAGGTGCATCTAATCAAACCCTTCAGCTTTTGAGGTTGTTCATTGATCCACAAGCATTTCTTATATGAAACTAATAACACTATAAATCAGGCATGTTCATCTTGACAACTTTTAAGACCTGCAGACTTCAGCACCAAGAATTCTCCAGCAACCATGGAAATTCTGGGAGTTGAAGTCCACAAGTCTTAAAGCGGCCAAGGACACCCCTGTTATAAATGATCATCTCAACAATAATATACTCAAGGCTGCTTAGCCATTTCCAACTCTGGGTAACACTTCAGTGGCCAGTATCCACTCTTACCTTCAAAACTTGGAGCTGCCATGAAGCTCTCAGAGGCCCCAAAAGATTACTTGACCCCAATTTACCTTCCATCATTTATTGACTCTCAACTCCTTGGATAGTCCCATTAAACCTGGGGTCCAATATCGGCCATTTTGAGGAACCCTGACCTCATGGTTGGTTGCGAAAGGAAATAAAAAGTTGGAGTAAGTTTCTTGATGGTCTCACTGCCATTGCAAAAAAAATCCCCACCCAAAATTTATACTTTCTCCAAGAATAAATCTATGTTCCACTCTACTCTGGACTCTTGCCAGCTGCCTTATGGGATGGGGAACGCCTTAGTGTAACTATAGTCCATGTGATTATTTCTGTGAACACAAAAAATTGTTGAAATACAGGTAGCCTACAATTCGTGGCTGCCTCGTTTAGCAACCATTCACACTTTGTGTGTTCAATCCTTACGTGGATGACTGTTATAGCATCCTGTGGTCACTATTTGCACCCCATCGGTTTGCAACAAGCAGAATTAACAGGAAACACAGAAGTAAAAATCACAATTTGCAGTCACATGATTTTTCTCTAAATGACTATGATTCTTTGTGGTGAAGTTGCTGGTTCCAATTGTTGCTAAGGAAGGACTACCTATATTTATTTATTGAACTCTGAAAAAGATCAACAAGCAACTTTATTGCAAAGAATAAATAGCAGTTGAGGTGCAAGAATGTATTTGTGTTACAGAGAAGGCAAATGTAGCTCTAATTTGCTGTCTTAACATGCATTCCTATGGATTTCTAAACAATTCCAGAGTCATGTTACCGTAAAGGAGCATTGTTCATTTGTGTGTTGCAGGTTTGTGAGGTCCACAGACTTCACAGAGAGACATTTTATTTAGCTCAGGATTTCTTCGATCGGTTTATGGCAACACAACAGAATGTTGTAAAGACTCTCCTTCAGCTGATTGGGGTATCATCTTTATTTATCGCTGCTAAACTGGAGGTAAAAATCTCACTCCTCAATATTTGAGCCATGCTGCAGAGCAGTGTTTTTCAAATTGGCAAAGTTAAAGTGGGTGTACTTCCAGAGTTTCCCAGGAAGAAGAAAAAAGTAGAAAATACAACCAGTTGAAGAAACTGCAGGGAAAAAAGCAGTGCTGTTTTGATTTGATGGCTTCTTTAAAAAAACTTGATGCATCTTGGCTGCTTTAAGACATTTTTGTACTTGACAAGGGCCAGGTTATATAAAGCTGCTATTCTGTGTTATTTGTTATGGTTGGCTTTAATTGGTGAAGGCTCAGAAAAACTCCTTTTAATGTTAAAATAGTTTCATTATCCAAAATGTAAATCCATGAGAGTTAACCGTCTGGCTTTACCAGTTTGCCATCTTTTCAGAAAACAATAGGCCAATATTTTGATTCTCTTCTTTATTGCAGGAGATCTACCCACCAAAGCTTCATCAGTTTGCCTATGTCACTGATGGTGCTTGCACAGAAGAAGACATTATTAGCATGGAACTCATTATTATGAAGGTTGGTAGGACTACGTGCGCTTTTGAAAGAATTGAAGAAAAGCAACTGTGCCAATAGAATATTTAGTAGCTCAGGTGGAACTTTGCGGTCCTTGTTGCTCTCTGAGCTGGGTTGTTTTTTTGCAGACATTTCATTACCCAGCTAGGTAATATCAGTGCTAGGGTTTGCTCTTATTTTTATATACTAGTGGCTTACTTTGTCAGTGTTGGTGCAACAGTGCAAAGATACTTCTAAAAGTTTTATCCCACAACACAGAAAGAATGAGAAAACTCGCTTCAAAGAGTTGCTTTCAAGATTGCCTCTCCAAATTCCACCTTTATATAAATACACATTCCACTTTTAAAGTTATCATCAGCTTTTGCCCTGATTTCATGAGTCAGACTTCAGTGCTTTTAAGCATCTGAGCTCAAAATATGAACCTGCATGCTTTCCAGTTGACTGGGGTGTGTTCAGTGTTAGCAACTTTGAGACTTGAAGTCCCAGAATTCCCCAGCCAGCATGTTGAAGTTGAAATCCACAGGTCTTAAAGTTGCCAAGCTTGGACAGCCCTGCAGTAGATGTTCCATCAAGACGTGGAGTCAGGTATACCCAACTGCACTTTCTTTTGCGTATGGAAATGTACAGATGGGTGAATGGGCTCTTTGGATGCCAAATAGATAGTTATGTTGCATCTGTATGAAAGAGCTTTAGAGTTTGCCTGGAATAGCACAATAGCTTTAAGTAGGTTGTCTATCTTAATCCCACTGCAGTTTTCCTTTGGAAAGGTACAGAGCAGGGATGTCAAACTCAAATCCAGTGGGCCAAATCCAGCCTGCAGGATGCTTAGATCTGGCCCACAGGGCTTGCCTGGAAACACCGAAGGACTGGCCCGTGGTGCCTCTACCAGTGAAAATAGAGCTTGGGCAGTCTCAGGATTCCAGCAATCGCCCTAATTAAATCATGATTCTCGAGCCAAACTTCAAAAAACTTCAAAGGATTTATTAAAGGCGACATACTGGTACTGCCCTCTATGAAGCCAAGTCTGCATATGTAATTTACAGTCACCTTTGACCCTGTTTGCCCCCTTTCCCCCTGGGTGTCTCATAAACCAGATTCTCCCATTGAGTATGTTCATGGTCTGGGTGTCATCATTCACGTTCTCCAATTAAATATATTCACGGGCAAAAACTCTGGTATTTTAGTTACAATCTTTTTGTAATGACCCGGGGCATGGCACAAAAGCAACAAAGTCACAAAAGTAGGTAAGGTCCCTTTAATTCCTCCAATTTGGCCCCCAATGGCCAGTTATCATCGGCTGGAGAAAAGAAAACTTCCCAAGAACAATTTTTAAAGGGAAGAAATTCAGTCTGAACCCAAAAGTACATATAGATTATAAATAAAAACCAACACAAACCACGCTGCAGCAATTATCGAGACAGGGCAGGATAAGGAATTGCAGACTTCAAAAGATAACGAAACACAGTTGGGAGGATGCCAGAACCCAGATAAGACTTGACAAACCAGGACAATGCACTCTTTGCTTCCAGCAAGGCGCTGTGTGCAAACGTCCTTTTTAAATCCTGTCTTCCCAGCTGCAGCTAATGAAGGGAATCAGGGCCCTTTTCTCCCCCGTAACCCACATTGCTCCCTTCTCCCGTTCCTCCCTGCGTCCCCTAGGATGAAGAGGGCATGGGCCTGGGTCTTCCTCTGAATGCCCAGCCAGACTGTGCCCTTCCCCAGTTTCCTCCACACTCCCACTCCCTGTCAGCTGTTCCACCTCTCCCTCAGAATCAGATTCCAACAGGGACATGACGCTTTTAAAGATAAGACTTGGAATGTCCTTCTGCTTTACTGCACTGCTCTTCCAGATTTCCCCCATTTTTTTAAATGGCAATTTACTAAAACAGGCAAAGGAATGTTTTATGGGTTAATAGGAGGGCCACGTGCAGCCCTCCCGAGTTCCGTTTTCACTGGAGGAGAGTTGCAGGAGGCAGTTGCAGCCGAAAACGGAGCTTGGGAGCCCGTTTTTGCTGGCAGAGTGCTCAGGCCACCAAAGGTGCCCTCAACACGAGTGGCATCAAGCTGGCCCCACCCACCCTGGCCTCCCTAAGGTCAAACACAACCCTGATACAGCCCTCATTGAAATCGAGTTTGGCACCCCTGATACACAGCATGTGCCCCTTAACAGATAATCAAGAGTTGGAAGGAACCTTATAGGTCATCTGGTCCAATCCCCTGCCCAAGCGGGAGACCCTACACCATTTCTGACAGATGGGAGTCCAGTCTCTTCTTGAAGTGATGGCGCTCCCACAACTTCCGAAAGCAAAAGCTGTTCCGTGGGTTGATTGTTCTCCCTGTCAGAAAGTTTCTCCTTATTTCCAGGTTGAATCTCTCTCCTTGTTCAGTTTCCATCTATTGTTCCTTGTCTGGCCTACAGGCGCTTTAGAAAATAGCTTGACCCCTTCCTCCTCTCTGGGGCAGCACCTCAAATACTGGAAGACTGCTATCCTATCTCCCTTGGTCCTTCTCTTCACTAGACTAGCCAGGCCCAGTTCCTGCAACTATTCATTGTATGTTTTAGTCTCCAGTCCCCTCATCATCCTGGTTGCTCTTCTCTGCATTCTTTCTAGAGTTTCAATAATATTTTTTATAATGTGACCAAAACTGGATGTAGTATTCCAGGTGTGGTCTTACCAAGACCTTATAGAGTGGTACCAGTACCTCATTTTGATCTTGATTATATCCCTCTGTTAATGCAATTTAGGATTGCATTAACTTTTTTGGCTGTTGCTGCACACTGCTGGCTCCTATTTAGCTGGTTGTCCACTAAGACTCCAAGATCCCTCTCCCAGTTACTGAACAGCTACTCACAGTTATCTTGTCCCAGCATATCTTTTCTTCTTCTTCTTCTTCTTCTTCCAGGCATTGGATTGGAACCTGAGTCCCCTGACGATCGTGTCCTGGCTAAATATATACATGCAGGTCGCCTATTTAAATGAGATTTGTGAGATGCTGCTGCCCCAGTATTCTCAAGAGATATTCGTGCAAGTAGCGGAGGTAATGATGTAGAACTTTGCTGTGAAAGGTTTCTTCTCCCAGCCTGAAATGGGGTCTTCTTGATCATTGACGTTCTTCTTTTTTCTCAGCTTTTGGACCTCTGTGTCCTTGATGTGGGCTGCTTGGAGCACACGTACGGGGTCCTGGCTGCGTCGGCATTGTATCACTTCTCCTCCTGCGAGTTGATGCAGCGGGTTTCGGGTAAGGCGTTGTGTAAGGGGATGTACATTCAGGACTGGGGAGTAAAAGCAGTATAGAACAATGGTTGCCAACCAGGGGGCCGGGGATCATTGGTGGTCCGTGAGAAAATTTTGGTGGTCCACAGAGAAATGTCACCTGCAAAGCAATTAATCCAGGCTGTGCTGGAACACAAGGCTGCGCTGCCCACATGGACCGCAGGAACACAAGGCATGCGTTGCTTGCGTTGCAAACCACACGAGGTAGTGAGAGGAAGGGGAAAGGGCAGAGGGGGGCACTTGCCCCACATACTCCATGTGCCTGGCCTGGGCTGCAGCTTTCTGCTTCTTTCTTCTTCTGCTTTTGGCTACACGCAAAGAAAGCAGCAGAAGTCTTTCTTTCTCTCCCCTAAACTCTGCCAGAAATGAGTCTTTTGAGACCCTGCAAGGCCTCCTGCTCCAAGAGGCTGCGCCAGCAAAGACTCATTTCTGGCGGAGTTTGAGAGAGAGAGAAAGACTTCTGCTGCTTCTGCTGCTTTCCTTGCATGAAGCCAAAAGTCTCTCTCTCCCCCCCCCCCTGAGAACGGAGCTGAAGACGGTATCCTGCGATCCCAAATAAAGAACGATCGATCGGTAGGAAAACAGGGCGGGGAATTTTCCTGCAAACTTTTTTTTTTTTTTTGGGGTGGGGGGGATTTTCCCAGGGTCTCTGCTGTTTCTGCTTTTTCTGCAGAGACCCTGGGAAAATCCCCCCCCCCAAAATTCTGCAGGAAAATCCCCCACTCCATTTTCCTACCGATCAATCGTTCTTTATTTGGGATTGCAGGATACCGTCTCTCTCTCTCTCTCTCCCCCTGAGAATGGAGCTGAAAAACAGGTTAGGAATGTGGCTGCCTTGGAGGGGGTGTGTGTGTGTGTGTGAGGGACCTGTGTGTGTGTGTGTGTGTGTGTCGGGGGAGGAGGGAGAGAACGAATGCATCACTGCCAGCCCTCTGAGCTTAGATCGGATCTTTCTCTCTCTCTCTCTCTTCCACCAATGTCAGCAAGCGACCGTCAGTCAAAATTCATATTAAAGTTGCACGTAGTCCGTGGGATTTAAAATTATGAGTTTGGTGGTCCCTGAGGTCTAAACGGTTGGCGACCCCCTGCTAAAGAAATACAGGAATTTTGTTTCGGGGCTGTTGTTTTTCCCAGGGTATGAATTGAGCGACATTGAGAAATGCGTGAAGTGGATGGTACCCTTTGCGATGGCTATCAAGGAAGTGGGGAATTCAGCGTTGAAGCACTTCAGAGGAATCCCTGCCGAAGATTTGCACAATATACAAACGCACATAAACACCTTCGATTTGCTGGTAAGTTAACACTGAACCCGAAAAAGTTGTTAACTACGGGTAGTCCTCCACTTATTAACCATTTGTTTAGCGATCGTTGGAAGTAGCAATGAGGCTTACAACTGGTACTCGCATTTAAAACCATCACGGCATCTCCCCCCCCCCCCCATGATCATCATTATCTTGTTAACGACCCCATAATCCCTTGCGGGGTGGAGTCTGGGCAACAGAATGGAGCTAGTAGAGTGTTTGTTGGCCGGATGCCCTTCCTGTCACCAGTACGGAGTTTTGTTCAGCAGATATATTCTCATCGTGCCTCAGGGAGGGAAATATCTGCCTCTACCTAGGATCAAACTCACAGCCTCCTGATTGTGAGGTGAGAGCTCCACCTCTAGGCCCCTGCACCCCTCCACAGCATCCCCATGATCACAATTTGGGAGTTTGGCAACCAGCATGGATTTACGATGATTGCAGTATCCCAAGGTTGGTATTTCTGATCTCAGTTGGCTTCTGATAAACAGAGTCAAAAAAAAGAGTGGAAGCCGGATTTGCTTACTGATTGCATGATTCACTTAATGACTAGGAGTTTTCTTAATGACCATAGCAAAAAGGTGTCAAATCGGGCTCAATTCACTTAATAAACTGCCTCGCCTAGCGACAAAAAATTCCAGTCCCAGTTGTGATCGTAAGTTGAGGACTACCTGCATATAAATTGTGGTTTCTATGTGCAACTTTATTTCTGATGGAGTCATGGTGTATTTCCAATGTGCAGCACACTAAGCCGTAATGTATTTTATGCAATTTTGCTAGTTTGTGGTATGAATACAGTCCTTTTTGGGGGGGTTTATAAACCACAGTTTGCGGGTGTGTTGTACTAAACCAGCCAGTTGTAATTTGTGTAATAAATCATAACTTAAAATAAATTAGTGCATAGTGCAGTGTGTGAATCTAGAAGTGGTAATGTTTGTAATGGGCCCTTTTAAGACTGTTCAGAACAAATTTTCATTGTATTTTGGTCCTGAAGGCACATTTGTGATGCACCTGTGTGTTTTTTACTGCATTGCCTTCCAGTTTTTGGCAAAAAAAAAAAAAAAAAGTCCAATGGTGAACACTTAAAAAAAAAAGAATGAGTTCACTTAATGATTGCAGCATTCGATAATGATAATAAAGGAAATTAAAAAATGGGTTGGGTCACATGATGGCACTTTATATGGCTGTCATGGCTTATGACAGTATAAACAGGCAGGCTCTGTTGATGTTGTAAGTTGAGGACTAATGAGAAGAACCCCAACTTGTTCTGGCTATGTTTTATATATTAACATAATATAATATAATTATATTATGAGATAGATAGATAGATAGATAGATAGATAGATAGATAGATAGATAAATGGATGGATGGATAGATAGATGGATGGATGGATGGATGGATGGATGGATGGATGGATGGATGGATAGATAGATAGATAGATAGATGCATAGATTGGATAGATAGATAGATAGATAGATAGATAGATAGATAGATAGATAGATAGATAGATAGATAGATAGATGGATGGATGGATGGATGGATGGATGGATGGATGGATGGATGGATGGATGGATGGATGGATGGATGGATGGATGGATGGATGGATAGATAGATAGATAGATGCATAGATTGGATAGATAGATAGATAGATAGATAGATAGATAGATAGATAGATAGATAGATAGATAGATAGATAGATAGATAGATAGATAGATAGATAGATAGATAGATAGATGGATGGAGGAATGGATGGATGGATGGATGGATGGATGGATAGATAGATAGATGCATAAATTAGATAGATAGATAGATAGATGGATGGATGGATAGATAGATAGATGCATAGATTAGATAGATAGATAGATAGATAGATAGATAGATAGATAGATAGATAGATAGATAGATAGATAGATAGATAGATGATGGATAGGTAGATGATAGATAGATAGATAGATGGATGGATGGATAGATGGATAGATAGATAGATATATGCATAGATTAGATAGATAGATAGATAGATAGATGGATGGATGGATGGATGGATGGATGGATGGATGGATGGATAGATAGATAGATGATGGATAGGTAGATGATAGATAGATAGATAGATAGATAGATAGATAGATAGATGGATGGATGGATGGATGGATGGATGGATGGATAGATAGATGGATAGATAGATAGATGCATAAATTAGATAGATGGATGGATGGATGGATGGATGGATGGATGGATGGATGGATGGATAGATAGATAGATGCATAGATTAGATAGATAGATAGATAGATAGATAGATAGATAGATAGATAGATAGATAGATAGATAGATTAGATAGATAGATAAATAGATAGATGGATAGATAGATAGATAGATAGATAGATAGATAGATAGATAGATAGATAGATGGATGGATGGATGGATGGATGGATGGATGGATGGATGGATGGATGGATGGATGGATAGATGGATGGATAGATGCATAGATGCATAGATGCATAGATTAGATAGATAGATAGATAGATAGATAGATAGATAGATAGATAGATAGATAGATAGATAGATAGATGCATAGATAGATGCATAGATTAGATAGATAGATAGATAGATAGATAGATAGATAGATAGATAGATAGATAGATAGATAGATAGATAGATAGATGATGGATAGGTAGATGATAGATAGATAGATAGATAGATAGATGGATGGATGGATGGATGGATGGATGGATGGATGGATGGATGCATAGATTAGATAGATAGATAGATAGATAGATAGATAGATAGATAGATAGATAGATAGATAGATAGATAGATAGATGGATGGATGGATGGATGGATGGATGGATGGATGGATGGATGGATGGATGGATGGATGGATGGATAGATGCATAGATGCATAGATTAGATAGATAGATAGATAGATAGATAGATAGATAGATAGATAGATAGATAGATAGATAGATAGATGCATAGATGCATAGATGCATAGATAGATAGATGCATAGATTAGATAGATAGATAGATAGATAGATAGATAGATAGATAGATAGATAGATAGATAGATAGATGCATAGATTAGATAGATAGATAGATAGATAGATAGATAGATAGATAGATAGATAGATAGATAGATAGATAGATAGATAGATAGATAGATGCATAGATAGATAGATAGATAGATAAAATAAAAAACAAAGAAATACACAGCGGGGTAGTAAGGCATCAATTGTAGCTTTGCTTTGTTGTTACTTACATTTTCATTTGTCTAAGGAGCTTCTCAGTCATCCAAGTCATGGTTTTCCCTAAGGTGCTTTTTCAAGAGGCAACTGGACTTTCTGGTTTTTCTTTGAAGACGTTTCACTTCTCATCCAAGAAGCTTCTTCAGCTCTGACTGGATGTTGGGAAATGGAGGGATTTATACTCCTTGCAGACAGCTGGTCATTGGCATCCTTTTAGAGGGGTGTTGAGGCCACTTGGAGATTTGTTTGTGTCCTCAGGGTCCCCTGAGTTTGGTGCAAATGGGTGTGGAGCCTCCTTGGAACTGTTGAAAGGACCGTGTTATAGATTGGAGATTGATGATGTCATATCCCTGCCTGTTCAATGTTGACATAGATGGCTTCTTTGATCCCTTCTTTCAAAGCAGAAGTCCTCTCTGTCCAAAATGTGGACTCGCTAAAAGAATGCAAAGGACTCGCTTGTCTGCAAGGAGTCTAAATCCTTCCATTCCCCCACCATCCAGTCAGAGCTGAAGAAGCTGCTTGGATGAGAGCAAAACATCTTCAAAGCAAAAAAAAAAAAAAAAAGCACCTTTGGGACCATCATGACATGGATGGCTGAGAATCTCTACAGGCTTTTAGCTATAAAATTTGGGGTGAACACCCTTTGAATGGTGTGGGAGTGGGAGTGGGTTTCCAGAGGGGAAAAAGAAAAAAAGAAAAATTGCAAGAACCCAGAGCAGTACTCAGGTGGCCCGGAGGACCCAAGATAAACCTCCAAGTGGCCTCCACGCTCCTCTAAAAGGAGGCAAATGACCCAGCTGTCTGCAAGGAATATCAATCCTTCCATTTCCCCACCATCCAGTCAGAGCTGAAGAAGCTTCTTGGAGGAGAAGCGAAATGTCTTCAAAAGAGAAAACCAGAAAGTCCTCTTGGGGGGGGGAAAAAAAAAGAGCACCTTTGGGACTCTCTTTTCTTTTGTCTATGTAAAGCAGGGCTGCTTTGCAAATGGCGTAGCTGTGCAATCAATCCGTGCACTTGAATGAGTTGAGTAACGGTTCCCTTTTGGTCTTCTTCTCTTCCAGGACAAAGCGCAATCCAAACAAGCCACGTTAGCTGAGAAAAACAGGTGTTCTCCTTTGCCCACAGGTGTTCTCACCCCACCTCAGAGCAGCAAGAAACTCGCTCAGACCTCGAAATAGCTAAAGCTACGGAAGCTGCTCCTTCTCCTGATCTGCTGCTTTCTTTTAAAAAAAGACACACAACTCCCTCGTCCTATATTTTTATTTTCACAATTCTGCCTTGTCGCCAGATGCTGCCAATGACTCCAGTTTCATGCTAGAATGGGGGGGGGGGGGAGGAGGAAAAACAAAATTCCTTTGTGTCTTTTTAATGGAAGAAACCAACCAGATTTGAAAACTGGGTTTTCTTTTTAATGGAATGTCTTGTCTTTTTATGAACTCTTCGAATATACCAGCCACCTCCAACAGGGATGTGCTTGGATTGCTGCTAAGGAAAGAGTGAAGAAAAAAAAAAAGAAAAGAGAGAGAGGTTTTGCCCTAACCCAACAATGCGCTGGTTGCAGTTAGCCATGGCAAATAAACCTCTTCTCAGATTTGAGTTTACAGCCTGGTTGTTGTTTTTAATCCTTTGTCAATGCTCATATGTATCTCTCATTTTTTTTTTTTTTTTTAATAAAGTGCAGTCTTTGGTAATGGCACTTTGTAACGGATGTCAGAATGGCTGCAGGTTGAGAATGGAGAGGATTTAACTTCCAGAGAAAAACACTTTATCATAAGATTAGCAGCATGTATCTGAAGTCAAGTGGGGCTGGATGTGCTTGGACTTTAGGAGAAATCAAAATGTGGTTGAGCAGTATGAACCACCCACTAGTTAAGCTACTGCCTACGGCTTACCAGTATTCCAACTCTTTTGAAACCAGTGTGTATAGTTATAACAGTTAGTCCTCGACTTAAGGCAACAATGGAACCTAAAACTCATGTTGATTAAGTGAGGCACTTGTGGAGTGAGGTTTGCTCCTTTTTACGACCATTTTAACAACAGTTACTAACTGAATCTGGCTTCCCCCGTTGACTTTCTTTATCAGGAGGTCGCAAAAGGAGATCCCGGGACCCTGGGATACTGCAACCGTCATAAGTATGAACCAGTTACCAAGTGTGTCATGGCCCCTGTCGGAGTTTGAATCTGAGGAGGAAGATGGACAGCTGACAGGGAGCATAGAGAATGGCTCTGTTGGCTGTGGCGGAAACTGGAGAAAGGCAAAGTCCGGCTGGGCAGAGCAGGGGATAGGTAGAACAAGGGAAAGGGAGTTCGGAGGAAGACCCAGGCCCACCCCTTCTTCATCCTGGGGCACGCAGAGAGGAACGGAGAAAAGAGCAACGGGGGTGCGTGGCTTACAGGGGAGGAAAGGGCCCTGATTCCCTTCACAGGGCACACCTGGGGATGGAGTGTAAAAGAGAGGCAGATGGGAGGGGCAGTTGTTGGGAACAAACCCTGAGTTCATCTAGTGTTGGCTGCTGTTATCTGAGTTCCTGGCATCCTCCCAACTGGTTTGATTTACTGCTGGGTTACTTCACTTCTGGAACTCCTTATCATGCCCTGCCGGATTTATTGCTTTATCTTGCTTTGCTGGATTTATAGTTTTCTGTTTACAACCTTTTGGATTGGAATATTTGCAGCCAAAGGCTGCTGCAGGTGCCTGGGAAAGTTTTTCTCCAAACCGGAAGGTAACTAGGACATTGGGGGCAAAGTTGGAGGTAATAAAGGGACCCCTATTTATTATCTGGCTGAATTGTCTTTGTGCCACGTCCCGGGTCATCACAAAGTGTCTGAATTTTTGATCACGTGCATAGAGATGCTGAAAAGGTCAGGGATCTTGCTGGCATATACAAGTACTTCTTGACTTACAACAGTTCATTCAGTGAGCATGCAAAGTTACAATGGCACTGAAATTCAGATGGGTGGCAATTGACTCGTATTACGACGATTGCAGTTTTCCCGGGGACCTGTGATCCCCTTTTGGGATTTTCTGAGAAGCAAAATCAAATGGGAAAGCCAGATTCACTAAACAACCGTGTGACTGACTTAACAACAGCATACACTTAAGGCCTATGGCTTCAAAGGTAAAATGGGACAAAACAACAGAATTGTGGGGCTCCATCGCGGTGGTACGTTTGAGTACCTATAATTCTGGGTTCGAAAAGATACACGTAGCTGTGCAACTTCTCAACTTTCTAGGGGATGTCAACAAGTTAGGTAAAATTTTTAGCTTCAGGTTCGCTTCGTGTTGTGCAGGGAAGCAGCTGGAATGTCTGATCTGCGAAAATGGAGACGGTGGTGGAACTAAGTATAGCCTTGGCTGAGAATTGAACGACTGGCTCGCCGCTGTGAATGTGGTGGAAGCCAAAGCGCTTCCGTGCCTTTTGAAAACTTGAGAAGCGGCTCCAGCTGCTTTCTAGAAGCCTTGCAAGAGGTGGTGGGTTGCCTCCCGGTTGAGCAACGTTGGGTCGTGTCAACAGTTCCGCATATTTCAAGTTCAAGAGTGTTTTTTGGGGGGTGCTATTTAAGGTTGTACGCCGCGTTGTTAGATCGATGCTGTCTTCCAGCAGGTTTTTAAGGGAGGACAGAGTGAAGGTGGTTTTTATAGATTCCATGCAAAACTCTTCTTATAAAGAGAAGGCTATACAACCGCAAGGCTGCTGCCTTGCCTTGTATAAATGCAATTATGCTGATGGGGATCGGTGGTCATCAGCCAGCGTTTATGAACTTCGAAAGAGTAGTTCACAGCAGCTGTTAATTTAGTAACACGGTGGTTAAGTGAATCTGACTTTCCCATTGGCTTATCAGTCGCAAAAGGAAATCGCATGAGCACAGGACTCCGTAACCATCACAAATGTCAGTGGCCTCTGAATTTTGATGACATGCCTGTAGGGATGCTGTGATGGTTATAAGTGTGAAAAATGGTCATAAGTCACTTTTTCAGTGCCATCGTAATTTTGAGTGGTCACTAAACCAGTGGTGGGATTTAAAATTTTTCACTACTGGTTCTGTGGGTGTGGCTTGGTGGGCATGACAGGGAAAGGATACTGTAAAATCTCCATTCCCTCCCCACCCCACTAACCTGCTTTCCAGCTCCGTTCTCCTGTGCAGGGCAACCAAAGAAGACCCAGCCAATCAGCTGGGGCTCAGTGGGAGGTAGAGAAGAGATGAGGGCGGGGCCAATCAGAGGCCGTATTTGTCGGTTCTCTTAACTACTCAAAATGTCCACTACTGGTTCTCCAGAACTGGTCAGAACCTGTTGAATACCACCTCTGCATGAAACAAACTGTTGTAAGCCAAGGATTATCTCTATTGGTTGCCCATTTTGCAAGTGAGAAGCTGAGAAAGAAAACAATAAGAAGATCTTTGTTTCTACACTTTAGAAACAAACTTAAGTCGAGCTTTCTGCTTTAAAATGCCATGTCTTACCGATTGAAAGAAGTCATTCTATATCCAACTTGAAAACATTATTTCAGAGAGAGTGATTCTTTTTGTTTTTCTTCCCAGGCTTGTTTCTTAAACATCCCTATTTTTTTTTTCTTTGCTCATCAGTGAACAAAGGTAGCATTTGAAAATGAGGGGCTACCAGTAGATTGGAAGGAACTCTGACATTGGTGTACATTTTGTGATAGTGGATGAACAGCAGGAGACATTGCCATGGATCTAAAAAGAGGAAAAAAACTAGATAGCACATTCAGTTTATGGTATTTACACATGCATTCATATTCTGCTTTCAGGAACAGAGAAAATAAGATCCCTTCACGCAGAATTATCATTCCAGTTTCTTATGAAGCCAATAAATTTTGAGTCAACTGTTTTCGGAGATTTTCCAAGTTGAATCATAGTTCATAGGAAAGGAGGAGCGATGAACAGGGCTTAATGCTATTTACCTGCCTTTTCTTGTAATTTTTGCAAAGGGAAGGAGGAACCCCCCCCCTTTTTTTTCTCTCTCTCTCGATCTTTTCACTGAACTGGAGGCAACTGCAGAAAGGTTTCCTGTAATGTGTTGGTGGCATGTCTTTTTTCTGAACTCAGAATGCCCAATTTTATCAATCTGCAAAGCCAGGAATAGCTTTAGACCTACTGTACCTTGTTTTCTCAAGTTTACATCTCCCAGCCTTTCACGGTTTCTATGAGGCAGTCTGCCCTAGCGATGAAAATAAATCTGTGTCATTTTTATTTTTTTTCCCCTCCTTATGTGTGAAGATTCATTTCCGCTTATTTCTCCCACACATATATACGGTTAGGCTGGCTTTGTAAACTGCTTGCATTCTTCTAATGCTCTTTCTGTGAACGGATACATATGCACAAAACTCTGTTCTTGAAAGACCATATGCTCAGGTCTGTCGGCTTAAAATACCCATACCAAGTGATGCTTTGATTCCAAGAAACGTCGCCTATGTCGCCATCGATCTTGCGAGGTTAATTAATCAGCCTTAAAATATTTAAAGTGATAGGCAGGAGCGAGAGCCTTCCAACTTGTCCAAGTTTCTGGCTCTTTAAATGCTGTACTTTCCTTCCAACTGCAAGACGACGCTGTCTGATTTGACTGCTGTTTTTCTTCGATACTACAGGACCGGAAAAAAAATATCAATTTTTGGCCGGGTTGATATAAAAACAGGACGGTTCAAGGATGGTAACAAGTCAAAGTTCACTGCTGGGGTGGGGTGTTTCCTTCGCTAGTCTTGTTTTTGTGAGGCCAGAAGTTTCCTGGAGTGGTGCTTTCATCTATTTTTTGTCTCTTTTTGGAAGAATGGATGATTCAGTGTAAAAGTTTGTACCTGAAGTACACATAGAATAGAATAACAGAGTTGGAAGGGACCTTGGAGGTCTTCTAGTCCAAGCCCCTGCCTAGGCAGGAAACCCATCACCACTCCAGACAAATGGTTGTTCAATCTCTTCTTAAAAACTTCCAGTGTTGGAGCATTTACAACTTCTGGAGGCAAGTTGTTCCACTGATTAATTGTTCTGACTGTCCGGAAATTTCTCCTTAGTTCTAAGTTGCTTTGCTCCTTTACTAGTTTCCACCCATTGTGTGATGACCCAGGGTGGGATACAAAACAAACACTGTCACAGAAAACAGGTGAAGCCCCTTTTATTCCTTCCATTTCCTTCTAAGCTCCAAATATCCTTGACTGAAGACAAAAAAAAACTCCCACACAACCAGTTACAAGGAGGAGGGAAAAAACATGAATCAGGCAAAATAAGGGCTGGAGGAAGTCCACAGATAACACACACTGGGAAGGATGCCAAACTCTGAGAGGAACCATAAACTAGAGATATTTCCATGCTTTGTTTCCAGCACTCGCCCGTACACATGTCTGTCCTCTTATGCAGTTGTCACAGCTGCAGCCCATGAAGAGGAACAAGGCCCTCTCCTCCTGAGTAGACCACGTCTCGATCCTCTCCTCCCTGCGTGCCCTAGGATGGAGAGGGGATGGGCCTGGGTCCTCCTCTGACTGCTCAGCCAGCCTCTGCCCTTCCCCAGCCTCCTCCACAACCTCCGAAGCCACACTTATACTCCCTGTCCTCTCCCAGAACATTACTTCTTGTCCTGCCCTCAGGTGCTTTGGAGAATAGCTTGACTCCCTTTTCTTCATAGCAGCCCCTGAGATATTGGAACACTGCTGTAATGTCACCCCTTGTCCTTCTTTTCATTATACCCAGTTCCTGCAACACTTCTTCATATGTTTTAGCCTCCAGTCCCCTAATCATCGTTGTTGCTCTTTTCTTGACTCTTTTTAGAATAGAAATGAAGTGTTTTGTCTCTTAACTGCCCCCTCCTCTAAAATAGGTCTACTGTCATGGGATGAATCCTGAGAAACAAAGTGGTGGAGACTCCATCCTCAAAAACCTGGTCCTCTCCAGCTTATTAAATACATTGAAGTTGGCTAGGTGAGCACAACACTATAAGCATTCTCTGTGAGTTTCTCCTTTTTATTTTGAATTTATCCCGCACAGCTTTGAAATTAGACCGAGGGATGAGCCTACAAGTTAATGAGGGGAGAAGCAGAGCTGTCAGGAATACCAAGGCCCTTTGCATTTTCATTGCCAGAATAGGAACATAATGTGCAGTCTGAATGTTTGCTTGAACATCATACACAAACATGGAACAACTGGAGTCCGTCTATCCGTCTGTCTGTCCATCTGTCTGTCCGTCCGTCCGTCTGTCCATCTGCCCGTCTATCCGTCCATTCCTCCATCTGTCCATCCGTTCCTCCGTCCATCCGTCTGTCCGTCCGTATGTCCACCTGTCCGTCTGCCTGTCCATCCGTCCGTCTGTCCGTCCGTCTGCCTGTCTGTCTGTCCATCCATCCATCTGTCCATCTGTCTGTTGGTCCACCCGTCCGTACTGGTGACAGGAAGGACATCCGGCCAGTAAACACTCTGCTAGCTCCATTCTGTTGCCCAGACTCCATCCCACAAGGAATTATGGGGTTGTTAAAAGATGATGGTCCTGGGGAATGCCACAAGGGTCGTAAATGTGAACCATGGTCATAAGTCACTTTTTTCAGTGCCTTTGTAAGTTTGAATGGTCACTAAATCCATTGTTGTAAGTCAAGAACCATCTGTATTTATTCCTCCTTTTATTTACCCCACAACAATAAACCTGTGAAGTGAGCTGGGCTGAGAGAAAGCGACTAGCTTAAAGTCACTCAATAAGGTTTCATGCCTAAGTGGGACTAGAACTCACCGTCTCCTGGTTTCTAGCCTGATGCCTTAACCACTGTAGAACATCCTACTCTTACGGCTTTCCAGAGGTTGCTGAACAACTGGATTTTCCTGAAAGCCTTTGGGTATTGCATGAAGAGTCTTCAGTCTCAGCATTAGCGAACTGCCATTATTGCATTATTTTTCTTAATTATAGGATTGTTTTATTTTTTACTGAATATCTGTTCCCTTCCTGCAGTCTGTTAGGCAGCCTCATCAACTAATAAAGCTTGTGGAAGTGTGAACCTCATCTGTTTCTGCTTATTTTATTTCCGCACCTACCAGAAAATATGTGCATTTTTGTCTAATATTAAGGGAATATTTGAATAATGACTGGATTGTATGTTTTCCACAAGGACTGATTGACACATTGTACTAATCCTAGCACAGTTGGGTACCAGCACCTATTGTATGAAAGCAATCATTGAGTGATTTCCCCATCCCCAGCAATACAAGAATATTTGAAATTTGCCCAATATCTAACAATACCTAATACAGCTTGTCTACTATGGTAACTTGTAGGTGTGGCATTAAAATTTCCATATTTCACAATGCTTGTTCCCCATCCTTTCTTCTTTAAAATTGCCAACAAACAACTGGAAGTAGACAGGTTTGAAAAGAAATGTGTGGAAAATCGAAATCTGGTGTTTAAAATTCATTCCTGGGAAAAAGCTTGTAGATTGCTTTGTTACTTAGTTCTACAATCACCTTTTGGAATGTGGCTCTATGCTAAGTTTTACAGGGTGACCCCCGGGGATTTGGGGGTCATTTAAAAAAATTTTTTTTTAAAAAAAAACTTTATTAAACATTAAAAAGTAGTTACACATTACAAAACGTTTAGTTAAAAACAAAACCAAGACGAAAGAGCATATCCAATAAACACAAAACATGTACATATACATTTCTAATTGCTTAAACGGTGCATTCCTTATTTTCAATAGAGGGTCATTTTTTGTGTGTGCAGAAAATGGTTTAATACAGGAGTCTCCAAACTTGGCACTTATAAGCCTTGTGGACTTCAACTCCCAGAATTCCTCAGCCAGCCATGTTGTTGAGTTGAAATCCACAAGTCTTTCTTTTTTTGTAAAATTTTATTTCAGTTTTCCACATGTTTTTAAAATATCTTTTTAATCTTTCTGCCATTATTGAGGCGAATATTTTATAGTCAGCATTTAGCAGGAATATTGGTCTATAATTTTTTATTTGTTGTGGTCCAGTATCTTCTTTTGGTATAAGTGTAACATATGCCTCTGTCCATGAATCAGGTATTTTATTTTTTTGTCAAAACCTCATTCAGTACTTCTAGCATTGTAGTAGAGATTACTTCCTGTATTGTCTTATAAAATTCAGCTTAACATATTTTAAAAATATCTCTTTTTAGTGAACAACATGATTCCAGGTTTCCACATTTACATACAAAAATGACTGTAATTACACATTTATCTTTCATGTTCAACTTCATATCTTACCAATACTTTACATATTTTCTATTATTATATTTTTCCAAATACTTTCCTCCTATTTAAATCACAAATAACTCTCATATCTTCATAATTATTATACTTTTATACTTTGATCTGTCAGATTTGCAATTTCATCACATATTCTTATTTCATTATTCCACAAATTTTAGATTCATTGAAACATTTCAAAAGATTCCCCCCACACACAATTATTAATTTGAGTATGCCACCCCTATAGCTTGAAGTCCACAAGTCTTAAAGTTGCCAAGCTTGGAGAACTCTGGTTTAAGATTTTTGTGGGGCTGTTTTCCTTTTTTTTTTTTAAATAAGGTGTTTTGCACTGCAGGAAATCTTATGTGGTTTGTTTCCCCTTTGGGTTTGCATCCCTCAAAAGAAACCGTCTCTCCTTGTTATTTATACAGAAATACCTACAATTCAATCATGTAGGCAAGAAAAGAGCAGATAACTAGGATCTCCCTAATCTTTTGTCTAAATCTTCCGGTTCTGGATTTGCATCAGAGAGCATTTAAGTAACAGGATTACTCCCAAAGGACTTTCAAACTGAGAATTATCCGTAAAGTAAGGACATGTTTCACTTAGAACCTGGCTGAACATTTCTACTACATTCTTTAACACTGTTATTCCTTTTTCAAAGTTGAAAAGAAATGCCTTATATTCTTCTGCTGCAACATTGAAGGAAAACTAGCCTCAGGTGTCTGTGTTCATTTGCAGGTTGTTGTCCTTACTAGTTTTATTTATTTATGTATATTTATTTATTAGACTTGTATGCCACCCATCTGGCTTACTTATTTCTCCAACGGTCAGACAGAAGTATTATCTCATTCTTTGTCCAATCTTCTTCCCACTAATCCGTACCTTCCCATCTTTTACTACAAGTGCAGATGTGACTTGGAGACAGATCTCATGAAGCCTGAACAGATCTGGAAGCCCAGAAGTTGTTGGGTTTGCTTTAGCCACAAAGAAGAGGGGGTCAACTTATTCTCCAAAGCACCTGAAGGCAAGACAAGTAGCAACGGATAGAAAGTAACCAAGGAGAGAAGCAACCTAGAACTCAGGTGAAATTTCTTGACAGTGAGAACAGTTAATCAGGGGCATGGCTTGCCTTTGGAAGCTGTGGCTGCTTCATCACTGGAGGCTTTTAAAAAGAGACCCTGCAGCCATTTGTCTGAAATGCTATAGATATCGAGGCTCCTGCTTGAGCTGGGGGTTGGACTAGAAGACCTCAAAAGTCCCTTCCAACCAGTGGTGCGATTCAACCTGCTTAACAACTGATTCGGTGATCATGCACATGCACCAGACGTGCACTTTGTGTGTGCACACAGCATTTAGAAAAGACCATTTTTATCTATAATACTTCTGCTGCATCCCCCAGTGAGTAAAACAGCTGATTCGTGGCCAAACTGAAGGAAATAAAGCACAGGAAAAGGACAGAGGTGGATGGGCAGGGCCAAATGTTAACCAGAACTACCGGTTCACTTGAACTGGTCCAAACTGGTAGAATCCCACTCCCTGCTTCCAACTCTTGTTATTCAGTTATACCTTTTTTAACAACAGCACTCCGCAGTATCTCCAGCAACGAAACTCGGATAATGCATACATTATCCTTAGTTTATCCATAACATCTGAGGCACCCTGGGAAAGACACAGAAAAGCTGGAGTATCTTTCCAAGTGGGGTTGGAGTGGAAAAGTTTTCAGGAGAGTAGAAGACAGATTTTGGCACAGTGCTAAACTTAGCAGGGAGCGGAAAGTTGGCTGCCTAACTTTTCAACGACAGGGTACACCAATACATTTTGTGTCCATCCCATCAACCGTCTGGATTGGAGAGAACTTGCGTCCACCGGAGGGACATTAACATTTCCGTTAATAGGACTAGTCTAGCTGATGCCGAGTCTGGATCCAGCTTTGGTTACTTATTAATGAGGCTGCAAAGTGCCTCCACTTTAGACTTCACTTAGCTGGAAGGGGCTTCTGCACATCAATTTGACTTCTATTAAATGGCTAATGGCCACCAAGGCAGAATGTCCTCGCAGCAGAGATCACGTCCTATTTAGGATTTAATGTTTAAATATTTAATTAATTTAAACACTGCCAAATATTTAATTAAATGCCATCAAAACCATCCTGACATTTCTGCTCAGTAAAAGGGAGAGTGCTGAAGGGAAAGAAAGAGAGACAGAGATAAAGCGAGGGAAGGAAGCGGGGAATGAGGTCTCCAGCAGAATCAAGGAACCTTGGTTTGTGATAACAGCACATCTGGAAAACCCCAGGCAGTAGAAGATTGTAGGGATCATAGAGCAATGGTAGGGGGTACAGGGTTCTTTTAAGGAAGAGAGCCACATTCCCAAAAAAGTTTGGGTGAAGGCAGGAAAAAGAACACCCTAAATTTGATTCAGCTTAATTTACTTTGAAATATAATGGATATTATTATATATACTGTAAAGGGATGCAGTGTCTCAGTGGCTAAGGTGCTGAGCTTGTGGATCAGAACGGTTGGCAGTTCAGTGGTTCGAATCCCTAGCAGCACGTAACAGAGTCAGCTCCCGTTCCTTGCCCCAGCTTCTGCCAAACTAGCAGTTTGAAAGTATGTAAAAATGCAAGTAGGAAAATAGGGACCCCTTTGGTGGGAAGGGAACAGCGCTCTGTGCACCTTCGGTGTTTAGCCATGGTGGCCACATGACCACGGAGACGTCTTCGGACAGTGCTGGCTCTTCGGCTTTGAAACGGAGATGAGCACCAACCCCTGGAGCTGGAAATGACTAGCACGTTTGTGTGAGGGGAATCTTTACCTTCACCACATATACTATACCACCAACACATCTAGTTTCTAGCTATGTCTATGTCATTGTCATCCACCCTTGAAAGTCAAGATAAAGTCTCAAGTCAAACTGAACTGCTGAATTCACACACTTTTCTGTAGAGTGACTGGTCAATGCTTTTCTTCAGAATGCTTTATCTACTTCTCAATCTAATCTGCTGAAATTTTCTGGTGATCTCCTATCCGTTAACAAGTTGTGACCTTGAGCAACTCTTTTTTTCCCCCAAAGTTAATCAAGATGAATTTTGTGGCCACCTGTCATGTCCCTGTCAGAGTTTGAATCCGAGGAGGAAGCCAGACAGCTGACAGGGAGTGGGAGTGTGGCTCTGTTGACTGTGGAGGAGGCTGGAGAAGGACAAAGTCTGGCTGGGCAGAGCAGGGAAGAGATAGAACAAGGGAGAGGGTGTTCAGAGGAAGACCCAGGCCCACCCCCTCTTCATCCTAGGGCACGTAAGGAGGAATGGAGAAAAGAGCAACTTGTGGCTTATTGTGGAGGAAAGGGCCCTGATTCCCTTCATTAGCCACAGCTGGGAAGAGAGTTTAAAAGAAAGGCAGACTATGTGCGGCAGGCTTCTGGGAGCAAATGTGACTTTATCCTGAGTTGTCGTGGCTTATCTGTGTTCCTGGCGTATTCCCAACCGTGTGAGTTTTGCTGTGCCTTCAAGTCTGAAATTCTTGCTCCTGCCCTACCAAACTAATTACTTTAGTTTGGCTTATTTGGACTTTAAGTTACAGTTTGTATTGACCATGTTTTGGACTTAATTTTCTGCAGTCAAAGGCTGTTCCTGAGAGAGTTTTTCTCCAGCCAGAAGGTAACCTGGACATTGGGGGCAAAGTTGGAGCTAATAAAGGGATTCCTGCTGATGATATGACCGTGTTGCCTTTGTGCCACACCCCTTTGGGTCATCACACCACCTTAAACTTAGGTTTATATCAAAATGTGTTTTTTTTTTTCAAGAGGCAACTGGACTTTCTTACTTTTCTTTGAAGACTTTGTTTCATTACTTTGAATCTCCACAGACATTAAAATGGCATGTTTAGTATAAGAGGTGGTCTTTGAGCACAATAAAAGTTTTATTAGTTTGGATGTGTCTACAGGTAGTCCTCAACCTACAACCACTAGTGAGTCCAAAATTTACATTGCTAAGTGAGATGTTGGTTCAGTGAGTTTTGCACCCTGTTGTTTAAGAAGGAACCATGTATTTTTCATATTTCAATCTCTCTCTCTCCTTTTTTTAAAAAACAAATCCATACTTTTGAATCCTGAGTTCCATAAATACTTGAAACTGGTTGGTTGATTTCACCTACCCTATTAAGCCAAAACCTACCCTATTAAGCCAAAAAACATCGGGTGAACCAGATGTTAAATTTACATCTGGTTCGCCAAACTGGTAGTTGAACTGACCGGCTGTCCCTGCCCACTCCTCTGAGTCTCCACATGGCCCATTTTGGATGCAGGTGAGTGCAGGATCCATCTGGAGGCTCTGGGAGGCTGTTGGGTTGCAGAACCAAACCAGACAGTTATAGAGGTGCAGATGATGGACTCAATAATTCCTCTGTAGAATTCAGTTCAGCTGTAGTGCAAACAGGGATTGTGTTCTCAATGTAGAGGCTAGACAGACAGACTTACTCAAGCGTTACTTATACCATAATTGGAATAGGAAGTTACATACTCTTCCTTTTCTGGAAGCATTGGGGAGACACTGTTATTACCCAAATAGAGCATTTCAAAGATTCTACTGCCACCTTGTGGACATGTACACCCTATATTTATTTAGGCTATGTAGGAATGAAATGTCCTTTTAAAAAAAAAACAATTAGAATTGAAACGTTATGGATGAGCTTTTAGCAAAGATCTTCGGCATAATCCCAGGATTAGATTTTGGATGTCATCTCAAAGGTTATGAAAACAGGTAAGGCTAGATGATATTATTAAAAAAAACAGCTGTAATAATAGAGCTCATCTGATACATTTATTATATGATGGCTGGTGTACAAAGTTAGCACCCACCCCTCTCCTAGAAGAATGAAATATTTTGGGAAATATTGAAAAAAAAAAACCCAGAATATTATATTTCCCTAAAGGAGAAACATGCTCTTGGAAAACAGCCCCCACCTTTCTTAATAGCCCCAGCAGGACTGGGCCAGCTTCTCTACAAAAGACGCTTCCGCTCCAGGGTGATGGGATTAAGTCCTGCCCTTCAGGACATAATAGGACCATTTAGCAGAAGGCATTAAAATCTCCTACGGACATTGCGTCACCCAGCAAACGTTTTGAGGAAGATAAAGGTGGGTGCTTATCAACCTTATCCTGAAAGACTGTGGCAGACTTCTGTTGGACTATTCACAAACTGTTTGGGACTCATTACGGGCTGTGAATGCATATAATTCATAGCCATTGAAATAAAAAGAAGGTTTTGGGGATTAAGCATGTGATTGTTACTATCTCAGGAAGCCCTGGCCAGAACAATCCTTGTGGTAAGAGGGCTAGCAAACAAATGTAATAAATAAATGCTCTTTGACATGTTGGTTGAGCACTAATGTTGATGATTAATAGATGATAATATATAAGTTTAAAAATCTAATAATGATTAGGCGCAGACTTGTATATGAGCTCAGGGCCATCCTTAAAAAAAAAAAAAGACAGCACCTTTGAGTTATCTGTGAAAATATGTGCCTGATCATTATTTGGGGAAGACGCTTTAATGGATAAACCTGGTGAGCTGCTGTGGCACAGTGGTTAGAGTGCAGCCTTGCAGGTTACTTCTGCTGCCTGCCGGCTGCCTGCAATTTGGCTGTTCAAATCACACCAAGCTCCAGGTTGACTCAGCTTTCCATCCTTCTGAGGTCTGTAAAATGAAGCAGAGCCAAATTGTTGAGGGCAATGGGCTGACTCTGTAAACCACTTAGAAAGGGCTGTAAAAGCCACTGTAAAGTGATATATCAATCCAAGGGCTATTGCTATATTTCTCTTAGGGCTTGGCCAACTCTCCAGAGCTGGTTCCAGGTTGGACTTCAACATTAGCACTGCCTACACTACAGTTTCTTTTTCCTTGCTTCCTTCACAATCTTTTATGTTTCTTTCCTTTTTATGTTGTTGCTGGAAACGCCACATCCACAACTGCTTAGAGAGGGCTGTAAAGCACTTATAAGTCTAAGTGCTATTGCAATTGCAGGCTAGCTCTGCTCATTGCCAGGAGTTCAATCCTGATTGGCTCAAGGTTGACTCAGCCTTCCATCTTTCTGAAATCAATAAAATGAGGACTGTGATTGTTGCGGGCAATAGGCTGACTCTGTAAAGGGTTTAGAGAGCTGGCTGTCAAACACTGTGAAGTGGTATATAAGTCTAAGTGCTATTGCTACCAAGGTTATGTCACCAATAAGGCCTTTTCAAAGCAATCCAACTGCAAAAAGAACAGACTTCATTGGGCTCTACCAAAGAGAATCGGGAAGACCTTAAACAGTGTCTGGTCTATATTTTTATAACTCCGTTGTACATCTTTGAAGTTCATTGGCCAATTGTGGGCAATGCAGGATCACTCTACAGACTGATCTGAGCAGAAGGGTTAGTTGGTGTTGCCCCTCCTCCATTACAGTGGCTTCTGTGCCTTGAATTGCTGTGCAAACATCAGAAATTCAGGAAATGATTTCTCCTCCTCAATAATGCACCTGCCTGAAAAGAAATTATTCTCTCATTTATATGAAAGACACCTCCTGAATTTTGAAATGTTGGCAAGTAGGAAGCTGGTGTTTTTGTTTTTGTTTTAAATGGGCTGGATTTTTCTGTTCTCTTATTACGGATGAATATCTTTTTTTAATGGAGGGAAGTGACGAGAAAGGATCAGGATTCTGCAGTGCAAATTGATGTTTTGGCAAAGACAACAGAGTTTTTACTGGAAATGGTAGAATGGCTTAAGAATCCACACAATTCTGTTGTTATTTCCAATGGAAATAGTAAATTACTTGGTCATTGTTGTTTTTTATTGGGCCTTTTCCCCCCATCTGTATTAATGCGTGCATCTCGGTTAAGATATATGCAAAATCGAGGCAGAATGCCAGATTTTCAATAAAACAGTCACATAATGTTGTTCAAGCGAACTGCCAGCTTCCTAGTACAGTTCTATGTTAATAGTCAACTCCAAAAAACAGTACAGCTGTAGTGAGGTGGCTAAAGAGAGCAACTACAAAAACAATATTGTTGGTTCTGGTGTCTCTAACTTTGGAGTAAAATAATGGTTGGACTAGAAGACCTCCAAGGTCCCTTCCAACTCCGATTCTCTCCTCTCCTCTCCCCTCCCCTCTCCCCTCCCTCTCTCCTTCCCTTCCCTTCCTTTCTTTTCCATTCTATTCTATTTGAATCTGGTGGATTATGCTAGTAAAGATAAAGGTTTCCCTGTCCGGTCATGTCCGACTCTAGTGCTTATGTCCACTTCTTGGCCAAGGAAGCATTGCCTGAAGACATTTTCCATGGTCATGTGACTATATGCCAAAGGTGCATGGAACATTGTTGCTTTTCCACCAAAGTGGTACCTATTAATCTACTTTTATTTGCATGCTTTCGAACTCCAGCAGGAGCTGGAGCAAGGAACGGGAGCTCACCCATTCTGCAGTGCTCAGGTCTTGAACCTGTGGCATCAGCTTCCCAGCTGACAAGTTCAGCATCTTTAACTGCTGAGTCTGACCCTAACTGTAGAGTAAAACAATGGACTCTGGTGGCTGATGCTATTTCCCTCTCATTCTTGACCATTCCTCTACCTTTCGGGGTAGACCTGAGTTTGTTACACACTATCTCATTTCCAGGGCTGCAATCATCCTTCAGAGACATCTCCAAAATGTAGATGACATCAGAGACCTTCAAAAGATGTCACCAAGTTGTAGGAAATTATGAACTACTTGATTAACAATAATATTATTCACTAAATATGATATTTAATGCAAAGGGCATATAACATTAGGGCTGGTTCCACAAAATAATGGAATACAATAATAATGTTATTGTATAATAACATTAATAATGTTAGGGCTGGTTCCATCCCATGATCCAGAAATGGGATAGATCCATGAATTTAATTCTCTTAAGCAGCCACAGCTAGAATGGCAAACGGTGAAAGTCTTTGGATGATGTAGTTTGATAGTATCTGGAGAGTAACACTTCTCTGGGATAAAGTTTGGTTTCTAAATATCTTCGGACTGAATTACAGTCCACAAAGTTTCAGGCTGTGGTAATAAATTATCAGCATCATTTTTTTTCATAGTATTCCCCCTTTTTCCATTTTTGTCACCCAAGTGATAACATTGACAAAGCTAAATGGGAAATATTAGTGGCTTAACTAGTGGCTTAATTAGTTGCTTTATCCTTTTCTAAATTATACTGAGGTTACATCTCTCTCTCTCTCTCTCTCGCCTTCCTCCTTCCCTCTTTCCCTGAGTGTGCGTGAGTGTGTAGAGCTGGAGAGGAGATTTAAAAAAAAAAAAAACCACAGCAAGCAAAAATTCCCTTTGCCAGCCAGTTTACTGGCCGCAGCAAAGATCAAACTATTTGATCTCTAGTTGAGAAAGACCTCAGCCTTATAACACAACACTGAGTGCTCTGGTTAATTCCTACCAAAAGGGGGGAAAAAAAGAGAAGAGGAAATTTATGTATGAGCTCTTGAAGTAATGAGACAAAAGTAATGTTGATTGGCCTCATTTATTGCAGTTCAAAAGCTGGTTATCACTGCTGCAATGACGAAGGGCCAAGCGGTGATCATTCTGTATCACCAAGAAATTAGTGCTACCTCCACAAAGTGCATTCAAGAGTTTTCTTCCCCCCGTTTAATCTGAAGGCATTGGAAACTAAACCCACCCCCAGTTTAGATTATTATTATTATTATTTTTAATTTTCGGATTTGCAAACCTGGGGCTTTCTTCACAAATATATCAAAAGAAAAGACTTCTGGCGTCTGTTTCACCAGATCTTTGTTATTTGGGAGCTATTGTGTTGCAAATCCCAATCCTAAACATTTTTAGGCATTCTATTGTTAACTCGTTTTTTGTTGTTCCACTCCATTTTCTAAGAAACTGTCAATCACTGAACAACAGTTTGGTACTTTTATTTATTCTTGCATATCTTACAGGGAAAATATATTGTCTGCTTAGTACCGCATGGAAGCACTCCTTCACTATTATTTATCTAAAATCTAAATCCATCTAAAATACATGATTTGGGGGCAGCTGACCATACAGGTGGTCTTCGACTTGCAACAGTTTGTTTAGTGACCACTCAAAATTATAGTGGCACTGAAAAAAGGGACTTTTGACCATTGCAGTATCCCCATGGTCACATGATCAAAATTTGGCCACTTGACAACTGACTCATATTAATGATGGTTGCTGTGTCCGTTTTTTGCGACCTTTTCACAAGCAAACTCAATGATGGGAGCCGGATTCCCTTAACAACCAGGTTACTAACGGATTGACTGCAGTAATTCACTTAACGGCTGTGGTAAGAAAGGTTGCAAAATGGGGCAAAACTCACTCCCCAAATGTCTCACTTAACAGGGATGTTGGGCTCAGTTGTGGTCATAAGTTGAGGACCACCTGTTTTAAAAATCAACCCACATACAAAAGGTCATAGAAAAACACATAGCATCCAAAGTTTTTTTTTTTTTTTTTTTTAAATCAACTCACGGTACGATCAGTGCAACCAGGAAACAGGTTCCATTACACACTCAGCCTCAAGCACCGTGGCAAGGCCTTGTGAATGGCAAGCAGACTTGGGGCCAATCTGGAGGAATGAATCCACGGGACAGGCCCCATGGTTCCTGCACCCTATCAAACCACATTCCAGAGATGGTATTCAGACGGTTCTGACCGGTTCTTGAGAACCGGTAGCGGAAATTTTGAGTAGCTTGGAGAACTGGCCAATACCACCTCTGACTGGCCCCGCCCCCATCTATTCTCCGCCTCCTGAGTCCCAGCTGATTGGCTGGGTCTTCTTTGGTTGCCTTGCACAGGAGAACGGAGCTGGAAAGCAGGTTAGTGGGGTGGGGTGGGAATGGGATTTTGCAGTAGCCTTCCCCCAGGAGCAGAGAGGAATGGGGTTTTTGCAGTAATCTTCCCCTGCCACACCCACCAAGCCACGCCAACAGAACCAGTAGTAAAATTTTGTCAATCCTACCATTGCCACATGCCCTAGTATATGGGCCTTTCTACTAAAAACCCAACTTCGGCAATTGAGGTTTATTCATTGTTCCTTCCTTTTTTGGGGTCACCTTTATACACTGCTATTTACATGTGATCCAGATGCTGCACAAGTAAGATAATCCATACTCGATTTTGCTCTTCCTTATGCCAAAACCAAAATCAGGAACTCACAGGATAGGCTTTTCTCCAGGGTGATTGGACAATTAAGAGCCATCTTTCCCAAGATAGGGTTGGACTGTTAACTGTCATCATTTCTAACCTGAGCTAATGGAAATGAGGCATGGAGGACGTATTGGAGATGGATCTAACCCTAAACAAAACAGAACATTGCTTGTTCATTTATGTTTGTGTTTACAGAATAAGCCCTTGTTGTCTGAGTTCACATGTGATATTAATCCATGTTGGAACATCACTATTCCTATATATCCAATTCCTCCTCCTCCTCCTCCTCCTCCTCCTCCTCCTCCTCCTCCTCCTCCTCCTCCTCCTCCTCCTCCTCCTCCTCCTCCTCCTCTTCCTTCTTCTTCCTCTCCTCCTCCTCCTCTTCCTCCTCCTTCCATTTTAATCCTACTGCCTTCAATAGCTGAACGGGATTTTGATAAAATTCAAATGGTGGCATAATGCATCATGAAATAATATCAATCAAACAGTATAATGCACCTCTCCTTTTCTGTAGCTTAATTCCCATGTTTTTAAGTGTCTTGCTTTAATTCTCAATGTACACTTGTATTCCCAGGCTTATGCTGTAGTCTGGGTTTAATATACTATTTGCTTAATGGCCCATTGACATAATCATTTGATATAGATCCTAGTCATACCACATTACCAGGTTGTGATATATTAATATAGCTACTTATTAATGTTGGATGAGAAACCTATTACATCATTATCCATGAGCAATTAGTTGCTATCTAACGCAGGTATATACATTTAGCATAAGTCATTAAGAGGCTGGTGGCTTCAAGCTGCTGGATCTTCTCAGTTAAGATGGAAATCAACTGGAAATCTTTCCAGTTCCATCACTGAGTTGTAGGTGGAAAACACCCTTTGCTGCAATTTTACCATAACTGCTTACCAAAAGAACTACAGATGTAGTCCTTGACTTTCGACCGTAATTGAACCAGAGGTGGTATTCAGCAGGTTCTGACCAGTTCTGGAGTACCGGTAGCGGAAATTTTGAGTAGTTCGGAGAACAGGCAAATCCCACCTCTGGCTGGCCCCACCCCCATCTATTCTCTCCTCCTGAGTCCCAGCTGATTGGCTGGGTCTTCTTTGGTTGCCCTGCACAGGAGAATGGAGCTGGAGAGCAGGTTAGTGGGGTGGGGAGGGAATGGAGATTTTATAGTATATCCTTCCCCTGCCACGCCCACCAAGCCACCAAGCCATGCCCACAGAATGCCACGCCCACAGAACACCACGCCCACAGCTGATTGTCTGGGTCTTCTTGGGTTGCCCTGCACAGGAGAACGGAGCTGGAAAGCAGGTTAATGGGGAGGGGACGGAATGGGGATTTTGCAGTATCCTCCCCCTGCCACGCCCACCAAGCCACACCACATCCACCAAGCCACGCCCACAGAACCGGTAGTAAATTCTTTTGAATCCCACCACTGAACTGAACCCAAAATTTATGTTGCTAATTGAGACTTTTGAAAATGAGCTTAGCCTCATTTTATGACCTTTCTTGCCGCAATTGTTAACTCAATCATTGCAGTTGTTAAGTTAGTAGCATGGTTGTTAAGGGAATCTGGCTTCTCCATGGACGTTGCCTGTCAGAAGGTGGCAAAATGGGATCACATGACCCCTGGAGACAGCAGCCGTCATAAATATGAGTCAGTTGCCAAGCATCTGAATTTTGATCATGGGATCATAGGGATAATACAACAGTTGTAAATGTAAAAAAAGGTCATAAACCACTTTTTTTCAGTGAAGTTGTAACTTTGAACAGTCACTAAATGAATTGTCGCAAGTTGAGGATTAACTGTATCTTGTTTTTTTTTTAGAAAGTGGAGATAACAAAGGAATCTTGCTATTATGAAGTCTAAATTGAATCCTAAACTCTATAAATCTGGTGATGCAGCCATTTGGAGTTCTAGCCCCTTCTGAATCCCACCTCTGTATTTAGTATGGCCTGGTTCACCCAACATTCAAAACCAGGTCTGCTTAATCATAGTTTATCGAATAAGCCTCCGTGGTTTATTGAATAAACCACAAAGCCCTAAGTTGCAGTTTACAAACTACAATCGCTGGGTTTGTGGAATCAAAATAAACAGAAAAATCAAGCCCCATTAGAGTGGGATACCTGAGCAGTAGATTGGAGGATTTAAGATGAAATTATAACAAGACTAAGCAATCTTTTGGTAGTAACGGTGAGAATTGCTTTAGAAAAACAGAACCTCTTGAAATCTTAAAACTTCTAACACCAACAGAAATGGAAACAATGAAAAAAAAAATTCTGAGGCAAGATTACAGAGGATTTTGAATTGATCAAGAGGCACTTTGGATTCCATAGGTGGTTGCTCAGATGATATCTTGTAAATCAAGTTTCAAAAAAGGAGAACAATATTTGGGTTGCATTTCCTGGAAGCAGTAAGACCTAGACAGCATTAATTCCACCCATTGACAAGTAGCAGGGCGAAGGTTTAGCAGTTAAAAATGCAGAGTTTGTCAGCTGGAAAGCTGACAGCCCAGGTTCGAGACCCCCAGCACCGTCGATGGGGTGAGCTCCTCTTACCTGCCCCCAGCTCCTGCCCACCTAGCAGTTTGAAAAGCATGCAAATGTGAATAAATAGGTACCATTTCAGTGAGAAGATAAAGAGTGTTCCATGTGCATCGGTATATATTCATGCTGGCTACATGGCCACAAAGGGTCTTCAGACAACACTGGCTCCCTCATCTAAGAAACAAAGATGAGTATTGGTGACATAGTGGTTAGAGTGCAGTACTGCAGGCTCTGACTGCTGGATGCCTGCAATTTGGCAGTACAAATCCCACCAGACTCAAGGTTGACTCAGCCTTCCATCCTTCCAAGGTCGGTAAAATGAGGACCCAGATTGTTGGGGGCAAGAGGATGACTCTGTGTAAACCAGCAGTGGTGTGCTACTGGTTTGGACCGGTTCAGTCAAACCGGTAGTAAAAATAACTACTGGTACGGACGAACTGATTCCTCCAACGATCAGCTGAGGGGATAAAAGAAGCAACAAGCGTATGGGTGGGTGCGTCACTCCTAGCTTTTAGTTCCTTCATCCTCTCCACTGATTGGCATGTTAAGAGAATGCACATGTGCAATCACCCACTAAACCAATCGTGACCAAGGTAGGAACCCACTACTGGTGTAAACTGCTTAGAGAGGGCTATAAAGCAGTATGTAAGTCTAAGTGCTATTGCTATGAACATTACCCTCTGGTGTTAGGCACAAGTGGAAAGGGCAAACCTTTACCATACCATCCTACCTTTAAATGAAATCTGTGTTTAAAAGCTGTACACTGTGGTTCTTTCAGTGGGTGTTCTATGCATGACAAGACACGCAGCCACAGAGAAATGAAGATTTCAGCACAAAAGGAAATGCCAATTAGTTATTTTAGAAGAGGAGTAACATATTTTGAAACGGACTTTTAGGAAAAAAACCCAACCTTATAGTCCCACAAACCACGTCCTGAATAATTACTTGTTATTGGAATGTAGCCCTGTTTTCATCTGGTTTTGGTAATCTTTTTTTTTTTGTTTGTTAGAACTCCCTTCCTTCTTCCTTTCTATTGTTTCTTAAGTTAGTTATGACTCAATTGCTTTTGATTGAATTAGTTGATTTTTAATGAATTGTTAAGATATTTTGCAGGCTCTTTTGGATTGCAGAATGGGGTAAGCATGTGTAAAATAAATCCAAGGCTTTGCTAAAAGGGAAGGAAAGGGCCAGAAATTGCAAGTTCAAGTTGTTCTAAAACCATAATAAAAACCATCTCTGTGCAAACCATGTTATACGAAATTATGTTATCCAAGATGAGAATCATATTAGTACATAATCCAGTACTGTACTAAAGCAAGAAATGTGACATTTTCACATCATAATTTTAGAAGATTGAAATTTCCCAGCTCTTCTGGAAGATGATCATATCCCTGCTAAAAAAGATGCACAATGATAATCCAAAAATGTTCTATTTTGGGAGGTTCTCTGGCTTGAAGGTGAATATAACTGTCTTCTCCATCCTGATGTTCTCCAGCTAAACTGGATTACAATTTCCATTACCCAAACTGGTGGGATATGCTTTCATCCAGAATTGCTGGAAAACGCTAGGCTGAAAAGTGCTGGACTAACAGTACTGAAATAGCTGGGTTTTCTGATTACATCAAACCATTATGTAGTTTGTTCAGTTTGACACACTGTGGTTTGTAAACAAAATAACTGTGGTTCGTAAGCCATGATTTATGAGCGCTCTACAAACCAGTTGTGCCATAGTAATAAGATATAGTTAAAGTGAGCCCTGAGTTAGTTCTGTTTGTGACCCAGGTCTACATGTTGACTTGCTAACAGCTAGAAAACTTGAATGTGATCCATCTGTTGATTGCTAAACCACAGAACAAAGAGGGTTATGTTTTTAAAAAGATATAAGTGGCTTCTTGCATACAGAATATAAGAAAAATGTTAATAATTTGTCCATTTATGTCAACTATTCCACCTTAAGCATTATGATTATCATAACAGTGTGATAAAAGACAAGGTGCTTTTGAGACATGCCCACTGACCTATCAGCAAACCTTACAATGTTATGAGAACAACACACAATCTTAGACATTTCTATTTGTAGCAACTTGCAGCCCAGAAATAAAATGTTGAATTGAGTGGAGCAACAATGAACATGAATCGAATTTCGAAAAGCAAAGACATCAGCATGGCAATTCAATGCAGATGATTCCACACTGTGGTGTTTCCCATACCAACATATGGTTGAGCTTTGGAGAAGGCTGCTGGGTGCATTCCTTGGGCAGCAAAGGTGGCAAACGAACAAGTACTGGAGTGGATAAAACTGCACATATGCGCTAGAAGGTGCAATCACAACATTCTACCTTACTGTTTTTGGCCATGTCATGTGCGCTCAAGCTCATTGGAAAAGGAAATCATGCTCAGGATGGCCAGTGGCAAAAGGAAATGGGGACACCACAAAACCTGATGGCTGGACACCATCAAAGCCAGCCACAGTGTAAAAGATCTGAAAGAAATTGGAAAATGTGGAGAGAGAGCTGGGCTACTGTCCATGACTGAGTGGATAACATCATCCTCAAGACAGGTACAGATTTCAATGGACAGTTAGGACTGCAGAAAGAACAATTGTAACCAGCCTGCCTTCCATTGAGGACCTGTATACTGCATAAGCCAGAAAGAGGGCTGTGAAAATATCTACAGACCCCTCACATCCTGGACATAAACTACTTCAACTCTTCTTCTCAGGACACCATTATAGGGCATGTCAAAACAACTAGATGCAAAGTCTCCCTCCCCCCATGCCATCACTCTGCTAAACACCTAATGTTCTGACCCACGCCCTTTTCCGACAAATCAAACACAATTCAAAAAGAACAGAAACCTTGTAATGCTTTTACAAAGTACTTAGCTGTGATAAGCACAAGCCTTGCCAAACTGTGCACGACTTGCCAAAAGATAACAGACAAGAAATAATTTGCAAAATAAGAATCTTCAAATACAAACTCAGGATACTGGAATGTCCATGAGGCTGGAGTTTCAAAATGTCTTTGCCTTCTGCAAAGATTGTTCATTTCACAGCTGGCTTTTATCTTCTTGAAGGAGGGGCCATTATCTTGCAGCCTTACTCCCAAGTCACCCATGCTGTTACAACTGTTCTTTCCTCCGAGCAATCCTTCATGCAAGTGCACTTGGCACAGGCTCCTCGGGAACCTCCTCATCGCTGCTGCCAGCCCCCACAATCTCTGAAGCAGTCTACTCCCTCATGGTCCTGGCCCCTCATCTGAGTCCTCACTCTCCTCAGCTGTCCGCACTTGCTGCCGGCTAACCGCAACATGTAATCCCCACAGCATTCGTTGTACTTGTACAACGACAATAAAGTTCTTCTAATTCTAATTGCCTTATGTCCAAGTATATTTATTTATGTAGTAGGGCTGTATTGCTAATGACCCTTCTCATCTTTCCCATTACCTTCTCCTGTTGATATCTTATGATCTATCACTTTGTTGTTTGTATCTCAGGATTTACTATTGTGTTTTATAATTGACGATTTATGATTTATCACTTTCTTGTTTGGGTGTACATTGAGAGCTTATGTTTGATTGTACACTGTAATGAATGTACATTGAAAGCTTATGCACTAGAGACAAATTCCTCGTGTGTCCAATCACATATAATTCTATTCTATTTTTTCATCATCGTATCTACTTGTTGCCATTTAGTGATCTTAGAGATCTCTAGATCCTAGAGAACTGAAAGTATGGCAGCATTTGATGGGGTTTAATTAATATTTCAAGAGAGCATCCTCTTAAAGTCAGTTGAAGATCACTTTAGGAAAGGACTACAGTATCCCCAACAGTTCAATGGCGAAATGGAACACAGTTATCTCTGTTTCCAGGTGATTTCCTTTGGAAGCATTCCCATACTCCAACAGCATTTGGGTCATTTAAATACAGTTCCCAGCCACTTGGGGTTTAATTGTAGAACAATGATGCTCACACAGTCAGGATTACATTTAAAGGTCATTAAAGGCAGGATAGAAAAAGGTTTTTTTAAAAAAAGACCAGCAATTTTTCTGGGTGCCAAATATAGATTAAAAACAATTGTTTCTTCTGCTTGAACTTAAACCACTGGCAGCAATATGTGTAAGCAAGTAAAGTTTTTCTACTCTGCTGTTACATAGATTGTTCACTGATCTTTATTTCTTTGCCAGTTGGCTGCGGAATGAAAAAGTACAATAGATTCGAGATAAAGTTATTTTGCATTTGTGATGAACGCAAGTGCTGTACTATCTACCTTGCATTATACTAAAATGCACGCATACACACACACACAAACACACCGGAAAAAATTAAACCACATTTTTAATTAACTGATAACCTATTAATCAAATTTTTGCAATGTTAGGTGACACAGTATTCATTTAGATAGAAAGACTGTGAACTTAACTAATCAAATCTGATTTGCTCACATATGCTTGATTGAAATACATTTTAACTAGCATATACAAAGAGAAAAATCTTGGATTTCTTACCTAATCTTCAGAGAAGGCTGCTGAGTTAATAAGGGCAGTATTTTTTTTTTTTACATGAGACCACCATTTCTTAATCTGCATATCAAAATCAAGGGCAACTTAATTGCAAAACACATATTCCTGAAATCTAATCATTATACCGCTTTAGGGTATTTTATTGAAGCATGTTAAATTATGGACAGAATATTAATGATGAAGCTAATCAAACCCAATTAGTCACTTCTAACAATAGTCACATAAATATACAAGTCAGGTACTAAAATACCATAGATGAGGTTTTAATTTTTTTAGATGAAATTCATGGGGTATTTATGAATTGCATAGTTGTTATTTTTAATCTAAAATCCAAGATGGGTCATTTCAAAGAAAATGAGGTTTTGAAGAGAAATGGTTGCCTTTTATAGTTCTTGTATAAATATTTTCAATTTTGGGGGGTAATACATGATGTAAGTACTAAATACTATTACATTTATGAGGAAGTGAACTAATGGACGATAGACTGGAAGATTAATAAGCAAAAATACTTTTAGGATTTTTTGTGTAGAAAACACGGAAATACAGTTTCCCTGTGACCAGATCAGCATGGGTGATGTGGTTTGTCTTTTAAGGTTTGACATAGTGATCAGTAAAAAGTGAAGAAGTTCTAGGCCCAGAGTTGTGATCTTATTATTAGCAGCTGCTTATTAGCATTGGAAACTCTCATGTCGATTGCCTTGTGAGCTAAGTTATCTAGGTCTTAAGATGGAGTATTTTTATGGACTGTGTAGAATTTTTCCATATTTGAGAATATTTGCAGTTCGGGTTTGAATTGTAGGGTCCATGGTGCTCTCTGAGCTGGGCTGTTTTCTTGCAGATGTTTCATTACCCACTAAGTAACATAGAGAGAGAGTGCGGTTTCCTTTCTGTTTCTATACTGTGGCTTGCCTGTCGGTTTTGGTGCGAGGATTTTTTTCTTCTTGATAGTTGCTTTGAGGTAAGATGGGTGGCCTATAAATTTTATAAATAAATGAATAGCTATTTGATTAGATGTTGTGTAGCCTGTTCAATCAAACACTAAACAACAGCCTAATTAAAGAACTACCAAAAAGAAAACAAGAGTCCCACCAACACTGACAGGGCAAGCCACACCGTATATAAACAGTGAGCAAATCCTACTCCTTTGTAGCACTGAAGATGTTACCTAGTTGGATACTGAAATGTCTGCAAGAAAAGAGTTACCTGAAAAGAAAGGTTGGAAGAAAGCTTCGGTAAGTGTTAAGACACAGTAAGCTTCACAACCTTGCTGTCTGTCCTAAGGTAGCTTCTTGCCAAAAGATATATTCAAACACATTGCTCTATCACTAGTACTAATTAAACTCTAGTCACCTTCTGAAGATATATTGAAGAGCATCACTCACAACTGAGCAACACAACACAAAGAGGAAGTAAACCACCGCCAGAAGACTTTCCAGATCTGATTACCAATTTTACTGGTCTATTTTGAATTATTTTGAACTTCTGGACTGTGTTCAAAGGCAGCCCTGTGCACAATCTAACAAGAGTTTTAGCAGGATGCATATATAATCCCTTTCTTTCACTCTGGAAATCCTCAAGTGATGTAACAGAAACACTCTTGAAGTACTTAAAAACCAGCCAGCAAGTTCTGCTCCAAAAGCTATCAACCTGACCTCATCACCTGAATAATTCTGCCATATTTATTTATTTATTTTGTCAAGCATGTTTTAGATAACAGATATAATTGGAAACATGATTAAGAGTACATGAAATGGGTACGAATAACAGGGGACATTAGGACAGGAACGGTAGGCACATTGGTTCTCTTATGCATGCCCCTTACAGATCTCTTAGGAACGGGGTGAGCTCAACAGTAGGCAGTCTAAGGTTAAAGTTTTGGGGGTTTGGGGAAGAGACCACAGAGCCAGGTAGTGCGTTCCAGGCATTGACCACTCTGTTGCTGAAGTCACGGAGCTCTCTGCAGAGAAATCTCGGGCAGGGTTGCACACACAATGTTATTATATATTAGGGTTTCCAAACAACATTTGTGGAAGGTTTTATTTTTTGTCACCCAAAGTTCATTAAAGAACAAAAACCCAAAGGAATCATTTGTTATTGAACCATTTCCTTAGCTCTCTTTTAAAACCATAGATACCACCCATGAGACCGATTTTGGTTTTGGCATAAAGATGGAACAAAAATCTGTGGTTTCACATCAATTTGTTTCACAGCCTTGCTTACAATTTCTGTTTTTAATAAAGATTAATGCAATGCTCAGTAGCATTTGGAAGTTGACTGGGAAGAATTAAACAAAACTGGTAGGGAGTCAGTAAATAGATGCCTTGGGCAAGAGAATACGGTTTGGTAGAACAGAACAGATGGTAAGGAACAATACAAAAGGTGAAAGAAATAAAAGGAATAGTGGGCACTCAGGGAAATAGATTGAATTTTAGCTGTGAAAAAAGCATCGGGCTTGTTAATGAATATATGATATCAAGCGAACAGGGAAAATACATTTGAAAGGGTTTGCGTCACTGTCAGAAACAAAACATAACCTGCAAACAAAAGGGATAGGTAAGAATTTTAAAATAAACAGTTGGTAACTAATTCTTAAAAATGGAGCTGTTTATTATCGGCTCCTTTCCTCCTGCTCTGGGGTTATGAAATCGCATGAATTCATGACATTCCAGGCAAATGGGTTGGTTTAGCTTATTTTCTGAGGACATTTTGCCCAGTTTTTTTCCTCTTTAAAATAATGACCCAGGAGTGTACACTTGGAACTGAAGGTCCTGTGTGTAAATAGATTGCAACCAGATGAATCACCAAATTTCTTCCTTTGGAATGGAAGGGAAAAGAACTGACTTTTTTTGGGGGGGAGCATGATAGATAAGAAAATAAGCATCTGTTGAGTGCGTCTCTTGATTAGAAAGGCAAGGTATGGATTTAGTCATGTATAAATTAAAAGATAACAGATAACAGATAATCAGAGTTGGAAGGGATCTTGTAGGTCATCTAGTCCAACCCCCCACCCAAGCCGGAGACCCTACACTATTTCTGACAGATGGCAGTCCAATCTCTTCTTGAAAGTCTCAAGTGATGACGCTCTCACAACTTCTGAAGGCAACTTCTGTTCTGGTGGTTAATTGTTCTCACTGTCAGAAAGTTTCTCCTTATTTCCAGGTTAAATCTCTCCTTGTTCAATTTTCATCCATTGTTCCTTGTCTGGCCTTCAAGTGCTTTAGAAAATAGCTTGACTCTTTCCTCTCTGTGGCAGTCCCTCAAATATTGGAAGGCTGCTATCATGTCTCCCCTGGTCCTTCTCTTCACTAGACTAGCCATGACCAGTTCCTGTAACTGTTCTTTGTATGTTTTAGTCTCCAGTCCCCTCATCATCCTGGTTGCTCTTCTCTGCACTCTTTCCAGAGTCTCAACATCTATTTTATAATGTGGTGATCAAAACTGGATGCAGTACTCTAGGTGTGGTCTTATTAAGCTTTATAGAATGATATTAGTACCTCACTTGATCTCAACTGTACCCCTCTGTTAATATAATATAGGATTGCATTAGCTTTTCTGGCTGCTGCTGCACACTGCTGGCTCATATTTAGCTGGTTGTCCACTAAGACTCCAAGATCCCTCTCACAGTTACTGTATTGAGCTTGGTTTCACCCAGTCTATATGTGTACTTTTGGTTTTTTTTGCCTAAGTGTGGGACTTTACTTTTCTCTACATTGAATTTCATTTTGTTAGATACGGCCCAGTGTTTTAGTCTGCAAGATCCATCTGGATCTTGAGCCTATCTTCTTGGGTGTTAGCTATTCCTGCCAGCTTAGTATCATCTGCAAATTTAGTAAGTTCCCCTTCTATTCCCTCATCTAAGCCGTTGTTCTGACTCAAACCCTTGTCCAATAAAACAAACACGAACCAAAGGGAACAGAAACCTTTTAATGATTCTTACGAATCCCCGGTTAAAAGGCTGCTGCAAACTAATTAACTTTGATAAGCACGAGCCTTGCCAAAACTGTGGGAGGCCGCCAAGAATACTAGATAAGGTTACCTAGAAATATTTTATAACACAAGAGTCTTCAAATACCAACTAAGATACTGCAATATCCACAAGGCTCAAGTTTCAAAGCATCTTTGCTTCCTGCAAAGAACGTCCGATTCACAGCTGGCAAAATTTTATCTTCTTGAAGGAAGGGCTATTACCTTGCAGCCTTACTCCCGAGTTGCCCGTGCTGCTGCAGCTGCTCTTTCCTGCGAGCAATCCTGCATGCATGTGCACTTGGCACAGGCTCCTCAGGAACCTCCTCATCACTGCTGCCAGCTCCCACAATCTCTGAAGGCAGCAGTCCACTCCCTGATGGTCCTTGCTCTCCTCAGCCATCCACACCTGCTCCCGGCTAACCACAACAGTCATTAATGAAGATATGGAAGAATAGTGGGCCTAAGTACCTACACTTGGATCACAAAGCTGTATACTGTCATTCTTGAATTAACAAGCACAGCTGTATATAATCCCTTATCCTGTCTTACTGTGTGAGTTGATCAGAAATCTGTATCCCGCTCTATTCTGATGCTGCGCCTAGAGATGTCAGTATCAATCTAATATCAGATTTTCCTTTTTTAAAAAAAGAAATTGGATGGATTTGAAGTTGTCATTGTAACTCCTTTGATGATTCTTGGGTTGAACTGGTGAGGGTTGCATGAGGAATGCCCTTCCAGTCAGTCCATTTAAAAATATACAGGTAGTCCTCAACTTACGATGACTGCAATTGAGCCCAAAATGTAGGTCGCTAAGTGAGAAATTTGTTGAGTGCGTTTTGCCCCATTTTACGACTTTTCTCGCTGCATTTGTTAAGTGAATCGCACCCCCAAGCCACCACACCCACCATGCCACGCCCACCAAACCATGCCCACAGAACCGGTAGTCAAAAAAAATTGAATCCCACCACTGGAATCGCACGTTTCTGGTCATAAATGCGAGTCAGTTGCCAAGCATCTGAATTTTGATCACATGACCATGGGGATGCTGCAACAGTCATTAAGTGTGAAAAATGGTCATAAGTCACTCTTTTCAATGCTGTTGTAACTTTGAAGGGTCAATGTTGTAAGTTGAGGACTACCTGTATTGCAAATGGAAAAAGGGTTTTCCCTGTCCAATGGTTTCTGACCCCTAGGAGGCGGTGCTCATTTCCATTTCTTAGCCAAAGGAGCCAGTGTTGACCAAAGACATTTCTGTGGTCGTGTGGTCAGCAAGACTATATGCTAAAGATGCACAGAACGCTCTTTCCCTGATCCTCTCCTCCCTGCATACCCTAGGATGGAGAGGGGATGGGCCTGGGTCCTCCTCTGACTGCCCAGCCGGCTTCTGCCCTTCACCAGCCTCCTCCACAACCTCCGGAGCCACACTTCCACTCCTGTTGGCTGTTCCTCCTCTTCCTCGGAGTCAGTCTCTAACAGGGGCATGACAATTGGAGCTCACACTGTTGTGTGACACTCAGGTCTCAAACCCAGGTTCTCCACTTTCCAGCAGTCAAACTGTGTCCTTAAACCACTGAGCACGCATACACCCACACCCACACAGAAAAAACATAATGCAAAAAAGAAAAACTAGGAATGGAAATCCTTAATTTTCTTTATTTAGGACAAACAAGTCCTATCTATATTCACATGCTTCTGATTTAACGTCAATGGGTTAAATTAACTACACACCGAATCTTGGTCTAAAGATACATTTCATCTTCTTAGAGAAGCATCTGGCTGATATCTCTTCTTTTTTCCCTCCTATGGAATTTTTAATGGAGGCATTCGGCAACCATCTCATTTTGTCTGTATCATAATGACAATATAGTAACTCATTTTGCCTTGTGAAATGTTTGTCAATTGCCAGATTGCAGACACAGAATATTTTTGTTAGTCACTAAAGCAACCATTAGTGGCACACCCACTGGTGAAAAGTTGTATGAATTGACATAACTGGAGCCATTGGTGCGCTTGTTCACTGTATTTAACAGATGCAAAATGGTGAGCCTTGCAATAAATTTACTATACTGTATCTCATTTGTTTACTTCATGCTGGGTTTTGCTGTATAATGGATACAGCTATTTACAAATACCGTATTTTGTTTTTGTGGTTTGCTCGTTTGCTTCAAATGTTCAACAACATTTTGGGGACCTTCAGTATCCTTAGCATCTCAACACCACATATGAGATATTCCCTGATTGTAAACTTGATTATTTAATTAGGGCCTTTCTCATAATGCTGCAAAGCTAAAGCAAGATGGAAAGGAAGGTCTTTAGCAAAAAAAAAAAAAAGAACTACAAAAATAGGAGTTATATAAAATGGCAAGAACTCTTAGTCAACTTGCTGGTGAGGGGCAGATGATTATATAATAAGCACAATCAATACACCCTCTAGAAGACCCCTGTTCTAAAATGTCTTATTTAGTAGTATTTATCCATCAGTGGGGTGAGAACTCTAAAATGAGTTTCATTTGGACTAAAATCAAGGTTTCTGTTCTAGTTAATTATGACCATTGAGTCAAAAGCTCAGTTCATTTCAATACCAAAGTGCTTTAAAAACCCGACTTTTAAATCGATTCCCTTAAACAAATTTCAGTAAGCAAAACATCTGGTTCATTAAGTGCCTTTTGTTCCTTCTTAATTCTAACAATTAATTCTAACAATTTAGGTTCTGCAGCTCTTTTGTAGAATCCGTGGAACTTGCAATCTATTTTGTCATAATACAATGTTTTGACTAGTTATCTGCACTGTATACCCCACAATATACAGTACATACATTTTGAAGATGTGATGTCTTTGAACCTAAAAGAGGCTGGGAAGACATTGTCTGAGGAAAGGCACTTAAACAAATTAAAATAGTATCTTATTTATTGAAAACATTTATGTATCTACCCATCTTCTACAGTATCAAACTCTGGGCAGCTCCCAAATGAAAGGAGTGACATTGAGTAAGTGTCCTATAACCATGATGGCAAACTTACGGCGTGCATGGCACGCAGAGCCCCGAGCTGTCGCCCCAGCTCAGCTTTGCCGTGCATGCATGCATGGGCCTCCCACCAGCCAGCTGGTCTTTGGGTCTCTGCCATCACTGTCCTATAAGGTTAAGATCCCGTTCCATATATTTATAAACATTAAGATTTGATCATATGAAAGATGTGAAAATCCATTGGATTTTTAAAAACTATATTAAAATCTACATTTACTTGTTTTTGTATTATGCTTTCTTTTGCAACATATATTATTGTATAGGTTCCCCCCCCCCCCCCAGTTCAATTATGTCCAATTCTTGCATGGACATACAATCGCTACAATTTTCTTGGCAAGATTTTTCAGAAGTCGTTTGCCATTTCCTTCTTCCTAGGGTTGAGAGAGAGAGAGAGAGACAGGGTCCAAGGGCATCCAGACGGCTTATAAGGTGCGATGATGGTCATTCTAGAATACAATAAATTATATGAAATTATAATTAGCATACTGAATAACATTTCTTCAGTATGTTTATCATAATTTTAAATTAATGAAATTAAAGAATTATAATCTTGCATGTTTTGGAGATAGTGTGAGAACAATGGAATCTAGTTTACCTTATTTCCTAGCTGGCATAAGATCTGTCGAATGCCATTATATTTGTAATAGTTGAACAAATACATTTATTCACTTATTATTTATCTGACTGACAGGGCTGACCATTGCTGGAGTTGATATCAGTGGGAAGTCTGAAAGGTTGGCAGATGGAGGATGATGGGATATGCAGCCTTATTTCTGCTGTCGATGATGGGAAAAACTGAGACACAGTCTAAAACTCAACCGGAATCAAAGTCCAATGTCGTATCTTGGGCTGCATCCTTGCTATGGCTGTGGATGAGGGAATAGATTCAGAGGCAGTCTAACTCAATTGAGCATGAAGTGAAAATTGTCCAACGGTCTCACTATGTTGGAGTTCAACCTTGCTAGGGCTGGAGATGATGGGAGAAACATAGGGTAGTCAAACTCAGCTGAAAATAACATGAACCAAAGTCTAAAGTCACATCGTGGAATGCAGCCAGTGCTTACTATGGCTGTGGAGAGATTCTTTATAAAGAGGCCGTCTGATTTAGCTGCGATTGTAGCCCAGACTCGAGGCCACCCATTTTTCTGCTGTGGATGATGGGAAAGGATTAGAGGCGACTAGGGATGAAGTGCATCAAACTCCAATGTTACATCCTGGGGTGCAGACTTACTATGGCTGTGGATAACGGGAGAGGCACAGGACAGACAAACAGCTGGAAATAAAGACAACTGAACTCCAATGTTACATTCTGGAGGAGCCTTACAATGGCTGTGGATGATGGGACAGGCCTAGGGCAAACACTCAGCTGGGAATGACACGAACCGAACTCCACTCCTGGAGTGCGCCCTTGCTCTGGCTGTGGATGATGGGTCGAGCTCTTTAACGAGGCCTTCTGTGCGGTCCCATCCACTGGGCACCATGGCAGCCGCCTCTTTCCCCCCCTCAGAGGGTCGGGAGAGCGAGCTGAGGCGGCGGCGGCCCGTCCCGTCCGGCGGGGCACCGCGGGCTGCGAGGCCGAGCGGGGAGGCGCGGCGAGGGGAGCGGCTCTCCTCCTCCTCCTCCTCCTCCCCCGCCGCTTCCCAGACTGCGTCGCCCGAGCGGAGCATCGGCGGCGGCGGAGGCCGTCCCAGCATGCGAGAGTGAGATGCCTGCACGGGCAGCTACGGCTACGGCATCGGCGGCGGTTGTCGTTCCCCCTCGGGCCGAGGCGCCCCGGATGCGACTGCGAGGCCGGCGCCTGGCGCGGCACAAACACTTCTATAGGACTCACTCGCCCCGCTGAGGCCGCGCCTCGAGGCCCGCCTCATGGAGCCCCACCACGCCGCCTGGCTGGGCCGCCTGCGGGACTCGCACGGGAAGGTAACCTGCCGCCGTGGCCGTGGCCGCTGCCGCTGGGCAGGCCGAGGAAGGCCCGCCGGGGGTGTGTCAGGCAGGCGAGTGGCGGTGGGGCCTTGCACGCCCGGTCAGGCCCGGTTGGTTGCCCCTGCGCCGCTTCCGCCTCTTCTGGGCTTCGGCTGCGCGCAAGGCCTCGCGCTTCCCCGGGCTCGCTTTGTCTCCTTCGCTGCTCCCCTTTCTCGTTCCCGTTTTCTTCTCGCCTTTGATCTACTTTCCTTTTCAGGTCCTTCCTTTACTCTCCCTTTCCTACCTGTTTATTCTTCCTATCCATGCTTATCCTTCCTTCCCTCCTTCCCCACTCCCTTCCTTTTTCCTCCCTCCACCTTTCTCCTTCCTTCCTTCACTCTCCCTTTCCTACCTGCTCATTCTTCCTATTCATTCTTATCTTTCCTCCCACTCTCCATTCCTTCCTTCTTCACTCCCTCCCTTCTTTCCCCTTTAACTTTCTCCTTGCTTCCCTCCACCTTTCTCTTTCTCTTCTTCCTTCCTTCCTTCCCCCTTTCCTACCTGCTCATTCTTCCTATTCATTCTTATCTTTCTTCCCACACTCCGTTCCTTCCTTCTTCACTCCCTCCCTTCTTTCCCCTCTCCTTCTCTCCTTCCTTCCTCCACCCCTCCTCCCTCCCTCCCTCCCTTCACTCTCTCTTTCCTACTTGCTCATTCTCCCTATTCATTCTTATCCTTCCTTCCACTCTCCCTCCCTGCTTTCTTTTATCCCTTGCCTTTTTTTCTGACTCTCCCCTTACTCTTATGTAATCTATTACCTTCCTTCTCCCTTCCTGCTTTTTCTTTCCTTCCTTAATTCTCTCCCTATTCCTATGCTTCCCTCCCTCCCTCATTCCAGTCCATAAATTGGTTCTTTTTTAGGTCTAATATCTTCTAAAAAAAATGGCAGCTTGTAATTATTTTGTGCCATAAGACTAGGGTTAGAATTTGAATAGGAAACTACTAGGAAATCTCAGTACTATATTCTATCTTGGGAACTTAGTCTATATGTCTGTGTCTGTGAGTGTAAATTCTGGAAGAAGATGGCAATCACTTTGGTATGTTTCCAGGAGAACAACGTGAAGAGAAGTCACCAGAAGTCCAACTGAACTCAAACGAGTTGGTGCCTTTTTAATAGTGAGAAAAGTTGCATGAGAAGTATAATACTTTTACCTGTTGCCCTGTGCAGATATGATTGAGGACCTACAGATACAACCTAACAACAACAGTAGAGATTAAAGGATCTGTAATAGAAAACATTAAAAAGATATGTTAGAACAATACTGTTGTATGCACTGGATAGTCACAGCTGTAATAAGTAAACAGTGAAAATGTAGCTATAAATTGTATTTGTGCACCCAGGTAAAGTTTTTGTTTCATTCAGCCATCATGTGTTTGCTAACTTAATGGTATACCCCATTATAGTAAACAAGATAAATAATGGATTTATGTTCAATACTTCATATATGTTTAGAACCTATATTGTTAGATAATTTATTCAAACAGCAATGCTTGTAAAATATTTGTTTTTCTGAGAGCTAACATCTCATGCATTTATTTGGGACTGAACACTACCGCCAAATCATTAGACTGTCCAAATGTATGGTTTTTTTGTATTACTTTTTATATCTCTCTATTTCTTCCAAGGAGTGATCTGACCCTAATTCTCCCTGTTGATAATAAGATAGTTTTGTCTATACATAATAATTGCATAAGATGTGCCTATAAGCTCTGAGCTTATCTCTGACCTTGCAGGGAATGACAAAAAGAAAAACTAACATGTTTAACACAATCTTGTTCTTTGAATCATTCTGATATACTTATAGTCGCAATGCGACTGCAATCAGTAATGTTTTTAATGTTTGGAAACTGTCTCTTTTTGGTAAGGTGCATAACAAACAGCACAGTCTTAGATGAGAATATTCAACCTGATTTATTCTACCTTTTCATATTTCTTTATTCCAGCTTCAATATTTCACTATTCTAACTTCAAGACTACTGCGTTAATCTATGCGCATATAACAGATTAAGTCCCTTTTTTCAAAACATGTGGCTGGTAGCTATAACACTTTTATACTACCAAAAAAAAAAAAAATGGTGCAAACTGTTTCTCCTACTTCTTTGTATTTACTTTTCACTTTAGTGTTCCCTGTCCCTTTGCATTAGGTAATTATGAATGAAATAAATTCATATATTGATGACTGTAAAAGAGAACAACGGGATGGATTCAAGGCACTGTTCTAAATTTTAATGGGATTGTTTATATTGGGATTAGCATATGATGTCAGTCAAAACATTCTGGTTTATGATTATGCTTTAGTGTTCTGTATGGATCCAGTCACTGTGACTTACTTATCAAAACAAAGTTTTAACAAACTTATGTATCCTTTGCTTCCTATGGCATGATCAGATTGCCTATAGGGGTAAACTTTGCATATACAAGTAGAATGTAATACAAAACTAATTCATACAAGTACAGTAGGTTAATGAAATATAGAAATGAATACATAAGTACATGAGATAAGTATAATAGAATTGTAACTTCATTCTGATAAATATATTGGTTTTTTTTTTCAGTTTTCCTTTTTTCTGTTCAGTGCCCTAATCATGATTGAAACAAATCTTCCAAGCTTACTATTATGTAAACAGTATAATGTGCTATGATCAACTAATTGAAATCCATACCTTACTGGCTGATAAAATGCCTTTTAGAAAAATAATTTTAATTTGCCCTGAACATTTCATCATGATTGTTGAAATCTGGTATCTCCTATTAAGTACAATAATTGGCATTAGCTACCTTAGTTGCTATTTTCTGTATTTTGTTTATGCTAAACGTATCAGTAAGGACCAGCCTGTTTAGTTTCATCAGATTTTAAAACAATAAAACATACAAGCACATTTACTGAAAAAGCTTCAGTACATCGAAAGCTGGGAAATGCCGCAGGTTACTTGCAGTAAATCAGCAACCATTTCAGACTCAAAATGTTTTAGGAATAGCGACAATAGTAGGCTGTTGAAGTTCAGAAAGCTTAGGGGAAAATTTGGAATGAATTTGCATGTAAACTGCAATTCAGGTTTTAGGTGAATCTCAATGTTCTATTGAAAATATAGCATTCCCATGAGTTGAGCTCCATATATAACACAGCTGAAAGGATGCTTCAATTTCCCAGTTATCCCCATGTGTCTTTTAGCAGCTCTGCCATCAGTACAAGTTAATAGTACAATCTGTTGTAATCAGCTACTTTGAGGATTATTTTGGTTGAAAAACAGTGTCTACAAAAAAAATCCCCAATAGGCAGTAGGTAACTTTCATCACCTGAATTTTGTCAATCTTATTTTCAGTAACTGGAAAAAAAAAACAAAAACCCCTCAAGTTACCTTTCATGGTAAGGCGTTCTGTTTCAAATAATTATTTTGATTTTTATAAATCTGCTATAGCACGAATGCTTTTATTTTGGAGCCCAACTCAAACTCACCAAATTGCTTTTTTTGTGTGTGTTTTATTTCTTTTAAATCTAACCGCTTTGGAATCACTTCTTGAAAGGTTCCCCATATGTTTACTGCTGTACCATCTGGACTATTTTTAGGTCATTACAATCTGTTGTGTAAATAAGTATCTTAATATGTAGCAAATGTGCTTTGTTTTTTCTCCAAAACGTTGAGCCTACGTAAGGATATATGTGTGTGTGTGTGTGTGTGTGTTGTGTATGAATGCACACACATATTGAGAAGGGGAGCAGGGTAAAATTAAATCTGATCTATAGCTCAGAGGGAGATTTGCCCATTTCATTTTGTCTTCCAGCCATCGTAATTGGAAGAGATCTTGAGCTTCTTCACCAAGGATGCTAATACAGTATTTGATGACATGTTGGTAAATGTACGAACAGACTTTGCTGGAGAAAAGGGTTTGCAGTGATATAATTTTTAAAGAAGTGGTAATGGGATGTTGAATTCATTTATGCCAGCCAAACTTGGCAGTTGCTGAAATAATCAGAACACATATAGGACTGGCCCTTTAAGAAGAAATCAGTGTAGGATCTTTAGATTTGCTGAAAATATTGGACTGTTTGCCTCTAGAGAACATGCTGGTGCCTGGCAGTAATAGGGCATGCCTTTGTTACAAGAGTACAATTCCTAGAATTAACTCTTCTGAAAATTAATGTTTGGGAGATATTTTATACAGTTCATCTTGTCTAGACTTTTAGGACTGATGAACAGGTGGAGTAGAAATTTGTCTCAGAATTTTGCTGAGTAACAGCTGATTTTCTAAATCAATGGCCTTTGGTCCTCAATGCTCTCTGAGCTTGGTTGTTTTTTTTTGCCAGGGTTTCATTACCCAACTAGGTAACATCATCAGTAGCATAAAGGCAATGCCCACTCTCTTCTAGCACTGATGAAGTTACCTAGTTGGGTAATGAAAAGTCTGCACGAAAACAGTCATGCTCAGAGGACACCAAAGACCCCACAGTTCCGAGCTACAAATATTCTCTTCTATTTCTGTCCATGGCATGGACTGGACAATCATGCTGATTATTCCTGGCACAGAGCATGGCATTTCTGTACCTTATTATTAAGGAAAAATAAAACATTTCTGCATGCGTAGTCAGTCTCTTCTATGCAACGATTACATGGGCAGACCCAATTATTGTTTGTTTCTGGCCAGTTTAGTTTCCACTCATAAAATGAGTTGTGAAATCTTACCGGAGAATACTATTGAGCAATTATGTTTCATTTTATTTTTTATTTTTAGAAATTCTGCTTATTTACTGCAAAGCTGTGGTGTTTATTTGTAATTAGGCAGAGCTGTAGTTCTGCAAAATCATTTTCATCCCTGACCCAGAGGTATCTCTTTCTCTCCCCCGAAGAGTATAAGACAGGCTGTACAGTGCCACTTATTTGAATCTCTGGGAATTGGGCAGCATGTTAGTAATACAATCACAAAATACGAAGCCCTGCAAATAGAAATAGAACCATTGTGGCAAAAGAAAGCAGAGACAGGTCCAATAGCCATATTGGCTGAAATTGCCAAATATCGGGAGTACCGTTTGAATACCATTAGCTTTGACAAAGTCACCATGGGATAATAAAATAGAAGAAAAAATATTGGATAGATCACAAAGTATCTAGAAAGTCAAAGTTGAAAGATTATGGCAGAAATCACATATGATGGTCCCAGTGGTTATTGGCACACTGGGTGCCATACCAAAAAGCTGTGGGTGGCACTTAGTAAATTTGCTCATTGACAAGATTTCCATCCAACAAATTACAAAAGGCCACACTGCCTGGATCCACACATATATTACGCCAGTGCATTGTGACATCCTCGGTTCTTGCAAGCCCAACAAGAGCTAAAGAGCAGGCAGCTCTGATTTCCCATTATCACATAAATAATAATAATAATAATAATAATAATAATAATAATAATAATAATAATAATAATAATAATAATAATAATAATGAGGAGGAGGAGGAGAAGGAGAAGGAGGAGGAGGAGGAGTTCTTTAAAGTTCTGTAATAAGCTTCACAAAGAAACTTTGGTTAAGGTGCTTGAGTGCTTGGATCACTAAGTTCATTTGCTTGCATGGGAAATAATGTATTTCTAAGGTCAGGAGTACTGATCTGTGAATCCCCAAATTTGCTTAGCTAAAGGTAGCTTATAGAGACTGAATTTCTCAGTGGTGCATAGAGAGACTAGGTAAAAGGGCAGTTGGGTAAAATTATTCCTTTTGTGGATGTGCAAGTGTTTTGTGTGTGTGTGTGTGTTAAAATAACTTTTTTTATAACTGAGCACTTAATCCTTTTTAAAGGATTTGCACATAATGGTAGAATTATCCTGAATAAATCTATTTCTCTTGGGAATTTTATATTCACTTCTTATTTACTGAAATAAGAACTATTAAGCTGTGCCAAGCATATTTTAGCATTATGAAATTAAGTTATGGCAAGCCTTGGGATTATTGAGCTCCACAGGAAGGGTGGAGTCTGAAACCTGTCCAATGTATCTTGAATACGCCAATTTCCTGTTATATGTAAATATGTAGATCTGGTATACATTAATTGCTCGATTTAACTGCTTAATTCTATAGCGCACTATTTCATTTACTAGCTAATTAACTAGAGTTAGACCCATTTCAGATATAATGCTAAAGCATTATTTAGTTATATGCATGAGCTGGCTTGGACTGGTGAATTTGCTTTTTCTTGGCATGGCTGTAAACTGAAGGTCAGAAACTTCTAAAGTTTAACTGGCTGGAATCTTTGGTTACATCTGAAATAGATAAATGTTGATTAGTTTAAATTCGAGGGTGGTATGCAACATGATAAACTATGGTTTGTACTTTCTAAGTGTAATAAACTAGCCAATGCCACCCCCCTCTTCCATTTCCTATAAAGAAAAATTCAGAGTAGGATGTAGATTTTCTGATGACTTAATGAATGCTCTGTACTGTACCTGCAAGTGAGCTTATGCATTAACCAAATCTGGTTTGTTTGGCTTTCACTTAGTGTGAATATAGAATAACAGAGTTGAAAAGGACCTTGGAGGTCATCTCGTCCAATCCCCTGCTCGAGCAGGGGATCCTGTAACATTTCAGACAAATGCCTGTCCAGTTTAAAAGTCTCTAGGGATGGGGCACCCACAACTTCTGAAGGCAATCCATTCTACTGGTTGATTGTTCTCACTGTTAGGAAATTTCTCCTGAGTTCTAGGTTTCTTCTCTCCTTGACTGGTTTTCTATCCATTGCTTCTTGTCCTGCCTTCAAGTGCTTTGGAGATTAGGTTGACTTCTTCATCTTCGTGGCAGCCCCACAAATATTGGAAGACTATTATCAAGTCTCTCCTACTCCTTTTCACTAGACTAGACATACCCAGTTCCTGCAAAAATTCTTCATATGTTTTAGCCTCCAGCATGACTGGAGGCTAAAAGCATATTATTTTGATGACGTGTTTTGATGAGAACCTGGTATTTTACTATGTTCACAGCAACTCATGAAGTGAACAACAGTTTTCCATTCATGAATCATGGAAAACTAGGTTTTCCAAAACGAAAGTGGAAGCTTTAACTTTCTGTTATTTTTTTATGAGCAGACTTTAGCTTTCAAATTCAGCCACACCTTTTCTTAGATAACACACTTCGAGATGGCAGGCTGGGGGAAACATCTCGCCGACGGTGGAATCCTGAACGCTTTTCAGCATGTTTTACTTGGCAATTGTAATCCACACTGAGGCTGTTAGAGGCGCTTTTAGTACAATTTGTTCCCCGCAAGGCAGTTTGTTAGTTTAACAGTATCAATATAAAGCTGTAAACAATTGTAACAATTACAATTGAAAAGTTCAGTGTGAAAGTTAAGGTTGCTCAAGCTCTCCAATCTTAAAAGAGGAAAGAAAGTCTTGTAAGTTTTGCTTCAGAGAAGCGTATATATAATATTGCCACCTTCCTCTGGATTGAGTTTTGTTAAGCTTACAATGTGTGGAGTAAAATATGTATTGTTCTTTACATATAAATTAGCACATTGCAATAAACATTGGTTCAGAAGAATATGTTGATATTTTGCGTGTGTTGCGTGAGCATGTGTGATATGAGGGAACACATACATAAGTCTGATCAGAATGAATATATATATATATATGTATGTATGTATATGTATATGTATATGTATATGTATATGTATATGTATATATGTATGGCATTCAGCTTTGTTCGGGTATTTTCCCACGTCATTGTAGTTGTGCTTTTAAAGTTGTAGCAACATTTCGGCAGAATCTCATCTGCCATCATCAGGCTTCTGTATTGTGTTCGTCTGTGAGTCAGACTTTCACAGCCGTTTCAGTTTTAAATTTGGGGCTAGCCTACTGCTGTGCCAGAATGGTTTTTTCTTCATCCTGATTATATATATATAAATATATTTATGCAGGTTCCCTCTTTTACTCTCAGGGACTACAGATATATATCAGGATAGTTAACCCCTAGTTAGGGGAGTTTGATGCTTTTCCAGTTGCTTAAAAAAAAAATAACTTTTTTTTTTAGACCAGACAACAATAAAAAGCAAATGAAACTAATAAGAAAACACAGCAATAAATCGATGGCATTTACTTGGTTTAATATTTTATTTTTGTAATAATAGTGTTGATTTTTTTCCGAAGGAAAATATGTTCCATTTAGGAAAGGAAATAATTAGAAATACTCTAGGAAGTTGTTTTTTTAAAAAAAATATACATTGGGATACTTATAAGTGTCTTGAGGAGGAGAGATGTTGAACAAATAAAAAAATTGCTTTATTTGAGTTAAAAATTCATCAATTCTCTTTCGCGTAACTTATCCGATCCATAAGTTACACTGGGTAGTGGTTGGATTCATGCATCACTTTAATTCATGATTTTAATCATGGTTTTTTAAACAAGACATAGTAGTTGTGATGACATATAACATTGTTTCATTTCTGCCTTAGAGAATAATTGGAGTAATTTCCTCCTTTTCTCTAATATTGAGAATTTGAATGTTTCAAGCCCAATATTTATTTTAGATAAATCAAGTGTTTTTTTTATACAATGCCTGTGCAGTTGTTTATTTATTGGTGAAGATATTCACAATTATGCCCCCTTGTGGTTCCCAGGAAATATTAATATAGGTTTAAAAGTACAAGCTTTTAAATCACTTGGTGCACCTCCTTTAAAGACCTGTAATTGTTCTGAAAACAAAATATGAATTTGTTTCTTATGAGATGGGTGACTATATAAATGATTTAAAAAAGCAAAAATATCTTTTTACAGTGTTCGTGGCCCCCAAAAGAAAAGATTCTTGAGTTTTTAAACAAATGTGATTTGGACATTTAATGCACACCAGTCTGCATGCACCAAGTTGTTAAAATTACATGCTTGGAAAAGTACGGTTAAAATTTCCTAGAAATAAGTTTGAAAACTACCCACACATTTCAAATATGATACTATGTAAACCAACCATTAGTATTTAGAAGTTGTATCTATCATTTATGAAGAGGAAAAACGTTACACACACTTAATATGTTGCAGAAAAAATAATGAAGTCACAAGTTCTTTCCATAAGCACAGTTAAACATCTAAATCCATGATTAAGCCTCACCTTGTTCATAAAGCTATTGTATAGTGATGACTGGAAGACCCTGGTTTGCATTAACGGTAGCTGAGTACAACGTATTTCTCTGAAGCCAATGTGGCTAATGTATCGAAGCTCCATCAGTCCAGCTATTTGCAGAAGGAGCTACTAAACTTCTATTACGTTCGTTTAGGATAGAATAATAGAATAATAAAAGTTGGAAGGGACTTTAGAGGCCTTCTAGTCCAACCCCCCCGTTCAGGCAAGCAATCCTCTACCATTTCATACAAATGGTTGTGCAATCCCTTCTTTAAAAAAGTCCAGGGCAGATATTCATGTTATGATAGCTGGAATTACCATTGGTCAGTTTGGGTTGAAAATTCGTAACTTAATAAGGTATGCATATGCTATTTAACAAGGGCCAGATAAAATATCTAGAAACCATTCCCCCCACACACATTAACAACTATTTGCTTCTTGCTGCCTTCTTCCCTTGTCAATGATTTTAGTCTTCATGTCTGTAAATTATGTGCTAGAATATCTTGGAGTGCTATAAGGTCAGACTGTAAATCTCAGCCCCTTTTTTTACAGATATTCAGATATTTCATTCTCTCCCAACCCCATCTTTTTTTTCTCTCTCTCTCTCTCTCTTCTCAAATCCCTGGAGATTTATTTATTTTTTTCCTAATTCTGACTATTCTTCTTCCATTTGAAGGAATGGTGCTTATTTTATTAACCTTATGCCCTATTAAGAAAAAGAGTCTGGTATGACAATTAGTCCTCAACGTCATGGCCAACATCGAGCCCAATATTTCTGTTGCTAGGCGAGGCATTTGTGAACTGAATTTTACCCCATTTTATGACCTTATCTCTGTTGTTAAGTGAATCACTGCCACTGTTAGTTACCCGGTTGTTAAGCTAGGGTGGGGATGGGAGTAATGGAGCTGCCCTACTATTTACCTTTGGTCAGTTGTAGCCAGGTCCCACACACCCTGACATCTGCCTTGCTGGCCCATTTCTTCTGCAGCCAGAAAGGCTGTCCAGGCTTTTCTGATGGCCTCTGTAACTGAGAACAAAGCTTCAGATCAATCCTGAGCTCTCTTATCGGCTGCAGAAGCCTTCAAGAAAGCCTTGCCAGCCACAGAAAAAGAAGTTCCTGAAGGCCTCTGACAATGAAAAGGAGGCCGGGGGCGATGCACGCAAATGAGGTTAGTCTTCAGATGACATCCCCTGAAAATAAGACCTGGTGCCTTTTTTGGTGGCAAAAAATATATAAGATAAGGTCTTATTTTAAGAGAAACATGGTAGTAATAACAAGCTCACGTGCAATTAAATATGTTATGGCCTCCTTAGAATAAAATAAGTTGCCAGAACCAGATCGATGGTCTACCTGGCTCAATAGGACCTGCAGATGACCCGATCGGAGACCACCAGTCTCTACATACATTGAACTTGGTCTTCTGTCAGTCACGTGCTTTGATTTGCAGAACAGTAAACAAAGAACACGGTGGCTCAGTGGCTAAGACGCTGAGCTTATTGATCAGAAAAGTCGTCAGTTCGGTGGTTTGATTCGGTGTTTGTAACAGAGTGAGCTTTCGTTCCTTGTCCCAACTTCTGCCAACCTAGCAGTTCGAAAGCAGGTGAAAATGCAAGTAGAAAAATAGGGACCTCTTTGGTGGGAAGGGAACAGTTCTCTGTGCGCCTTAACGGCGTTTAGTCATGCCGACCACATGACCACGAAGACGTCTTCAGACAGCGCTGGCTCTTCAGCTTTGAAATGGAGATGAACACCAACCCCAATTGCCAGAAATGATCAGCATGTATGCGAGGGGAACCTTTTACCTTTACCTAAACAAAGTGCTAAAACGGAACAAAACCCTGATGTTCTACCTTGGCCCCACCGATTTTCTTTAGAAAAACACCCCCTCCATTCTTTCTTCTCTCCCATCTCTTGTTTTGGTCTTATTTATCAGTCAATTTCATTTCAAATCTGCTGAGTGTCGGCGTGAGTTACTGCCAACCATTACATTCTCAAAAATGCTTCTAGATACACGTAATAGTATTAAATCGTCATTTTTCTTTGAAGCCAGTGACTCAGTGCTGGAGACTGGTTCCTTCTGCAGCTGGTCTGAAGTTCAGTCTTTCCAAGCTGGAAAAATCCTCATCCAAGAGCTTTTTGCCAATCAGAGTCGATCCAGTTGATCTGCAGGTACAGTGGACCCATTGATCTGACTCTGGCAACTTCTTTTATTTTAATGAAGGGATTTCATATACGTTTTCCTTTGAGTCTGCCCTTCCGTCTCCCTTTATGGGAGATATCAAAAGAAGGAGAATGAAATTAAAGTGGATTGTTGTTGCTGATTTTTACCTAGGGGGTTAAAGGTCGGCGAAAACAACATATGTTCCTCTGCTGTTCTATCGATGGCTCATATCTCCCCAATCTTATTTTAAAAAAAAAAGAAAAGGGAGGAGGGAAGCATATGCTCCCAATTTACATATTTACTAATTAAGAAAAAACAAAAAAAGCATCCTGGAAACATTAAGCAGACAATCTTGGATAACCTTTCACATTGCGGCTAATGGATATCGCCTGGAAATTTTCCTAGGAGGTCTTCTAAATAATGTAAATGATTATGAATATGTAACTAGTTAATATGCAGCAACGAAAGGATTATCATGTAGATGTTAATGAACATGCCGCACTTCATGAGCTGCGTTGCCTTCAGTGCTCTCTCTCTGCTTGGAAAGCCCTACGTTGGGAATTGGAAGGTTTCCCTTGAGCTCTTGTTCCCCTTACGCAGAAATGGGGGGGGGGTTGAGATCTCACCTCCCTCCCCTCCACCATAAAACAGTTTCGTAACACAGAACATGTTGCTTAACGGTAATCGGAACAGCCCTGTTTACAAGCACGTTCAGCATAGGATATTTATCGTGGTCTCAGGGATGCGTGCTGCCGGCCCCATAACGCCGATGGTACAAGTAGTCCTTCGACTTAACGACTGCAGTCGAGCCCAACATTTCCTGTGGCTAAATGAGACATTTGTTAGGTGGGTTTCACCCCGTTTTACAATCTTTTTTTTTTTTTTTGCCACAGTTGTTAAATGAATCATTGCAGTTGTCAAGTGAGGGACATGTTTGTTAAGTGAACCTGGCTTCCCCTTTGACTTTGCTTGTTAGAAGGTCGCAAAAGGGGATCACTTGGTCCCGGGACACTGCAGCCATCATAAATAGGAACCAGTTGCTAAGCAACCCAGTTCTGATCATGGGAATGCTGCAGTGGTCATAAGTGTGAAAAATGGTCATAAGTCACTTGGACTGAAAGACTTCCAAGGTCCTTCCAACTCTGTTATTCTAATTCTAATTCTATTCTAATTCTATTCTAATTCTATTCTTATTCTGTTCTTATTCTTATTCTTATTCTTATTCTTATTCTTATTCTTATTCTTATTCTTATTCTTATTCTTATTCTTATTCCGTTCCGTTCCATTCCATTCTATTTCTTTCACTGGTAACCCACTTTTTTCAGTGCCATTGTAACTAAATGACCTGTTGTAAGTCTGTATATACTATCTGTATATGGTACCTCTTAGATAACTCTTTAGAAAGGTAAGATACATATAAATCAATAATCTCTCTTCATCGTACTTTTCCTAAATGTTTAGTTTTTATGATAATGGACGGTTATCTATAGCTCTTCATGCGCTTAAGATGTACAGCTTTATGGAATTCGATAAACAGAGTAAGATTACTTGGTGTCCTTTCTTTTTAAACTGGAAAAAAAACCCATCTGCAACCATGATGGCAATGCCAATATATTAGTCGTATATAATTCTCACAGTGACCAGATTTTTCATCAAAGTGGGTATGTTGGTTGGTTGTTTTCTTTATATAATAAAGCAGGTACATTTACACTGAATGCATGCATAAAATATGTAAGCTCTAGTAGGTAAAAGATACCAATATTGGCACCCAAATATTTCTCTCTCAAAACAGGAACCTCCTGGGTTCTTCTTCTGTAAACAATTCTTGGTAGCTTTAAAGTCTGCTTTGGAAGGTTTCCCAGCTCTTAAAAAAACTCTTCAGAGAGACTTGAGAATTAAAATGACAAGAGGAAACTTTATAGAATGTGAAAAATCTCTCTATGTACACAAGCTCTACTATTAACCCTGTGGATTCCACTGCTTCTCTTTCACTCCTTCTAGTTATCAGGCAGTGTTCTTTCTCAAATTGGTGATTTCTAGATCAGTGAATTTTTAAATTAAATTGTCCTAAATTAAATTTAAGCTTTCTCCTAAATTGAATTAAACTAAAAAGTCCACACAACTGAAAGTTGAAAAACATTGTTTGTGATTCATTGGAATTGTAATGTCTTTTCCAACCCTCAAAAGTCTATACGCTTAATTTGAAAAAAATAAAATAAAAGTAGTGGTTAAAGGTTTGGGATTATGAGTAAGATGACTCAGCACCCTTGGCCACAAAGCTAACTTTGGACCAGTCAACTCATAAATTCTTTTAAGGCCAATTTCATAATTGTTAATGGTGGGATAAAAACTGAAGAAGGAATGTTATGGATAATATGTCCTTAAAGATGGGATGGAAATATGAGTTATTAATAACATTTACCTAATTTGGGTGGCTGGATGGAGCTGAGTAGTCCAGAAATTGTATTTCAGAGGTGGATGCTATCCATTGCTAGATGAAAATCATGGAATATAACAACCATAATGCATTTTGTGATTTTGTTTGTGGTGGCCACATGGTGACCTTTTCATGAAATCTGAAGACTGCGACATGACAGAAGTTTATGTTTACTTACACTTGCTCCCATGTTATGCTTTTGAAAAATACGAGCCTGTATTTTTTTTTTTTTGAACTTTGCCAGAGTGATGCTGTGATTTAGATCCCCATTAGTCCAAAAATGACATCTATTTTAATGGGTTCTTTTAAAGAAAACAGACAAGCAAGTCCTTCATAAACTAGGTTTGGTTTGGGTTTTTGAAAAGGTCGGGGAATTGAAAGCAGATGTGTAGATCAGTACAAAAAGGCCGGCCTTATCTTGTATGGTGCCATTTTGTTATGGAGCATGCATTGTATCAAAATCTTGAGTGGAAGCTGCCGTAATTTATTCTGTGGTTATCAGTCTGGATTAGGGCATCGTGATAAAGTATGCTGCTTAAGAATGAACATTCCTGCGCCTTTGGGCTGACAAATAAAAATGTATAGCCAGACACTACTAAATCTATAAGGCTGCTGCTCTAGTTTCTAAAACATTGACTTTGCAGCTGTGTGCTTAGCCTTCTCTTTTTCATGAGCAGTTATCTGTTTTAATGACAGGTGGTCACAAGCTGCCAAGAAAAAATCCAGCACTGGTAAGTGAAAAAATATTTGATTGCATGCCTAAAATATCAATGAAAATAGCTTATGTGTGCTTTAGAAATATATATATATCGTTTTGACTCTGCTTGGCTTATTAAATTGCACCCATTGCATTGCCTATCTTATAGCTTTAATTCACCACTATAATCATGTTTTTAAAACCTGCACCTCTTTAAAAAGACGTTCCATGTTCTTCCAGCTAGAATAACTACATAAAAAGTCTTTAAAAAAAAAACCTCTGTGAACTTCCAGTTCCAACCATTTATTTTTACTATTGTTCCAAGAAAATGTAATACTCATGATTGAGTATTTAAATGGCCTTGTGGGACATCCAAGATGTCTCTATAAGTCCAAGTTTAGGTTATTGGCTTTGCTATTTACAGAGGACTTTCCCCTACTCCACTTGAAAGGTGGTTCCAGTTTATCCAATGGCTGTGAATGCATATCCTTGTTTAAAGCCTTAGTTAAACTGAAGATTTTAGAGGAACACTTATCCCTTAAAATATTCCTCGGCCTTTTCTTTTATCGCTTTTACATGTAGTTTTTTTTTTTTTAAATTAATAGAAACAGCTTAAATAAATAAAAAGTTTCACATGGCCATCTAACTGGAAAAGGGACATTCAAAGGTAAACAGTTGTTTGTGAATTATGAGAGATATCCTTCCCTCTTAAAACATTCGAAATTATGCAACCTCCATGCTGTGTTTGCTTGGATTTTACGGAAGGAACAACAGGAGTTTCCTTGATTATTGTCTGCAGGGTTATTGCAAAAATCACAGCAACTGCCCCCTTTAGTGGAGAGATTAAACTTTTGGTTATACACCATCAAGCATATAATATTTTAAATTTATTTTAAGAGGCTTTTTCTTCATGCCTGAAAGACCTCCCGAACAAATAATTTATAGTTCAAAACATATCAGATGTTTGGTTTTTGCATTCGTTTAAATGCACATAAGCTGCCACCAGAGCATAAGGAGGACAGGGAGGAGGAGAGGCAGGCTCAAAGCCATCTCATGCTCATCATATTCAATTGTGGCCATCGGTTTGTTAAAAAACGTTTTAGAGCTAATATGTTGTTCTGCTGCTTAAAATTCAGAGGCTGCATTAATTTCCAATAAGATGGGTATTATATTGGTGTCTATTGGTGCTGCCGGAATCAAGCTTTTGTTTTTAACACTTTCATACCCCTCCAGCACCTTTATCATGAAATCTGATGTACAGATTTCTTCACAGAGAGCAGCATCATTTCCTTCCGAGCTGATGTTCTAGATGTTCAGCTGGGACTTCAGAAAAGAGGGGCTTAATTTTTGGAAGCAGTTTCACGCATTTCCTCATAATTCACCTCCACTTCCTATCTCAATGCAAGGCAGTAGACCATAAGAAGAAAAACACGGAGTTGACTCCCCGTGAGACCACCAGGCCAACTGTTTCTTCCTTTTAGTCTGGATGTGCTCAGAACGAGAAAGCCCATTCAAGTCCGCATCCAATGAAGAGTCATACAAAGTGGTTAAAAACAAGATCAGGGTTATCCAACCTTGGCACCTTTTTAAGACTGATGGACTTCAACTCTCAGAATTGGCTGGAGAATTTTGGGAGTTGAAGTCCACAAGTCTTAAAAGTCACCAAGGTTGGACACCCCTGATCTAGAGGCTGTATTGCAATGTTTATTAATCTTGACAACCTTAAGATGTTGTGGACTCCTTCAACTCCCAGAATTCTCCAGCTGGCACTTGACATTCTGGGAGTTGAAGTCCACACTTCTTAAAAGTGGCCAAGATTGAGGAAGTAGAATCTGTGGTGTACTTCCAATAAAACTATGCAGTCAAATGGAAGGGAATGGGCTCCCTTTTCTGCTTGGCTTTTTTGCGATGGCTGTGCAGACAAGAGAACTGTTATGTAGAAGGTGACTTTTTTTTGTAATTCTGCCATTTTTTTTAAACAGTGACCATACATTCTATTCCATTCTTAGGAAGTCCCAAATGACAGGGTTTTCTAACAGCACAGCCCTGTCTGAGCCCACATATTGAATTAAATTAAATAGGCCCCCGATGAATGTATGATCGAACCTAAGACATATTGATTTTAAAAATTGTCAAAACATTCCTCTTTAGAATGAATCTCTTTTTACAAAAAGTTTTTTGAGCTTGGAGAATAACCCTGGATGGAATTCCTTCTATTACAGATAATCCTTGACTTACAGCCATTCCTTTAGTAGCCGTTCAGAGTTACAATGACATTGAAAAAAAAGTGACTTATGACTATTACAGCATCCCATTGTCACAAGATTAAAATTTGAATGCTTTGCAAGATGGGGCAAAACTCAATTAACAAGTGCCCTGCTTAGCCATGGAAATTTTGGGCATAATTATGGTTGGAAGTTGAGAAATATCTGCACTCTCACATACCGTATTTACAAAAAGATGAAGAACCCGCTTACCCAGAGGTGGTATTCTGCAGGTTCTGACCAGTTCTGGAGAACCGATAGCAGAAAATTTGAGTAGTTTGAAGAACCGGCAAATCCCGCCTCTGACTGGAGATTTTACAGTATCCTTCCCCTGCCAGGCCCATGAAGCCACGCCCACAGAACCGGTAGTAAAAAAAATTGAATCCCACCACTGCACCCACCCGCCCCCAACCCAAATTATTTGTGGCAGTTTGTCACCATAGCTTGCAAACCATAGTTTCTGGTTCAACTTAGAAATGCGTGTAATATAGTTCCATGTTCATAAAGTTAATCAACATTTAGAACTGACAGTATGTTTGTCTGAACTTCCCCTATAGGAAGAAGGTTGAGAGTGACTATGAAGCACTTCAGGACAGACTCAGTACTCTGCCAGACAAACTTTCATACGATATCATGGTAGGTACGGTTTAATATCTGACTCTTGATTGTTTTTTATGGCTCTGTTGTGTGCTTATCATTCATAGGCATAATAGTGCAATCTAGAACCATCTAGCAGATTTTCAAACAGCCTATCTAATTCTTTTTTTAAAAAACATATTGTATTGATTAAATTATTAAAACATTGGATGCGGTGTGATTGTCCTGACATTCCTTTTTGTCATACATGTTATAATATATAATACATATTTTATACACAGTTATACAGTTGTACAGTTAGTTTTTATCTGTAGTTACTCCTTCTACGAATCCTGTTTATTTTTTATTCTGGGTCCTTCCTATCTTTTCCCACCATTGATAAAATTTATCCCATATCTTGTAGTATTCTGTCTTATCCTTATTTTTTAATTCCAGAGTCAATCTATCCATCCCAGCACATATCACTATCTTCTTTATCACCTTACCTTCATTGGGAATTTCTCTATCTTTCCATTTTGGGGCGAAAGTAATTCTTGCTGCTGTGATAATGTGTCCTATTCTTGATGGCTTCCAATGAATTTATGTGTAGGAGAAGAGCAGGCAGATCTGGGGAGGCAGAGTTAAGCATGTTAAGCTTAGAGTTGATGTGTTTCCACAAGCGCTCCAAGTCCAACCCCATTGACCCTTATCTGATGCCAATTTAGTGTTGAATTTTAGTTGTGTGTATAAAACAAGTATAGTTGCCGACAATACGGGATGGTTCTCATCTATGTTTCAAACCCATTAAGCCAGTGCTTTCCAAAGACATTTCTGCAGTCATGTGGCCAACATTACAGAGCGCTGTTACCTTCCCTCCAAAGTGGTGCCCATTTATCTACTTGCATTTGCATGCAAGATTGGCAGGAGTTGGTGTTGTGTTTAGATCTTGAACCTGGACTGTTGGCTTTCCAGCCAACAAGTTCAGTGTCTTAACCATTGAGCCACCATGCCATGTCTTGTGTGTAGACCTGAATAAGCTGCAACCTTCCTATTACCCGGATTCTTTGGGTCTGATTCTGACATTGTGCTTTTTTCCTTTTTCGGCTTAGATTCCTATCAAGTCTATAACATTCTATGAAGTCTGGCCTATTTGATATAATCATGATATAACCAAATATTCATATTTGGTAGTTATTTTGCGGAGTCTGCAATTTCATTTGCGATAGACAATAATTTCCTGTGAAGCGAAAGAAGAAGAAGGGGGAAAAAAAGCTTTTAAGTCTTGGTTATTGATTATATAAAATAGTTTACACTGAGAGAATCTTAATTTGGGAAAAACTTTTTATTCTGGCAGAAAACTTGTTGCCTAGAAGTAATTGCTTGTGTAGCATCAAGCATATCTGAACATGATTAGCTCACTAGTTGGTGATAAAGTTGATCTGTGAAATATGCAGTTAGATGGGGTGGGTTTTTTTTGGGGGGGGGGCAAGTGAGATATGCATCTAATTAACAGTTTTGCAAAATACACTGAACGACTCCTGGATATTCATGAAAGCACAGCATGTTTAACTAATAGACACAGCTAGTCCTTGACTTATGACGACAATTCAGGCCCCAATTCCTGCTTCTTTCTTAAGTAAGTTTTGCCCTTTTTAAGACCTTTCTTAGTATCCCTGCAGTCACATGATTGTTAAGTGAATCTCGCTTCTCCCTTGACTTTGCTTGTCAGAAAGTCGCAAAAGGGGATCACACAGCAATGGTCATAAATACGAGCCAGTTGCCAAACACCTGAGCATCCATCACATGGCCCCAGGGATGCTACAATGGTTGTAAGTGTGAAAAGGGGTGATAGGTTACTTTTGTCCCCGCCGTTGTAACATCCAGTGGTCACTAAATTGAATGAGTGTAAGTCAACGATTACCTGTAGTCCTTTCTTTTTCTTTTTCTTTTTTGAAACATTAGCATGAAGGTCAAACTGCCCATAAGTGAAATCTCCCTCCGTAGATTATTTTTACAGCTTTCCTTTTTTCTGTTGTTACTTTGACAGGTCCCCTTTGGTCCTCTTGCTTTCATGCCAGGAAGGCTTGTTCACACCAACGAGCTTACAGTTCTTCTTGGGGACAACTGGTTTGCAAAATGTTCAGCAAAACAGGCCGGTGGCCTTGTAGAACACAGGAAAAAACGTAAGTATCTTCCCAGTTTTTGATGACAGTCAAATAAACAGTAAAGATTCTGATCCTTTTCTTTTCCCCTGAGGATCTCACCCTCAGATTCCTTGACTCCTAGTCTGCTGAAATGACTTATTCCTCGTTATTTTGCATCATGCAACAATCCTGAAGCTTTTCAGTCTCTAGATGGTGCCCCTGTTTTGTTTTTGTTTTTTTAAATCATCACATTGTAGTATGATTGCAATAACTTCCAAATGTTGGGAAAGGAGGCTCCAGTTAGTGCAAAATGCAGCAGCCCACATGGTTTTATGCAGACCCCAGTGTGCACATGTATCACCTCTCCTGTGAGAGCTGCATTGGCTGCCGATTTGCTTCCGGGTGCAATTCAGGGTGCTGGTTGTCACCCTTCATGGCTTGGGACTAGGTGATCTGAGGGACCATCTCTTGCCGGTCACATCTACCTGACCTTTTGGAGCAAGGAGGCAGGGAATGTTGTGGGTCCCATCCCCAAGGGAGATACACCTGGTGGGACCCAGAAGAAGAGCCTTCTCTGTGGTGGCTCCCTTTCTCTGGAACAGCATTCTCCCAGAGATTAGTATGGCCCCCACTCTAACGCTCTTCCAGAAGGCGCTGAAGACCTGGTTTCACCTGGCGAACCCAGAATGGGATGGAGCCCATTAAATGGCTTGTGTGGTCTGCTAGTCACCGGGGCGGGATGGTGGTGATTTTATTATATTAATGTATTTGATTCTTTTTTATTTGTTTTATTTGTTTTAAATGAGGTTTTATAGTCTGTAAGCCGCCTTGAGTTGCCCTGTGCAAATAGATGGCAATATAAATTCAATAAATAATAACAACAACAACAATATACAACAACAACAACAGCATACAATTTTGATCTGAGCATCTTCTGAATGGTATAGCAGATTCCGGCTTCCGTGGGATCGAGGTTTTTCCATATATTTGTCAAATGTTTGTGTGAACGGTAAAAAACAAAGCAGGTTTCATTGTCTCAACACCTAACAAATTGAAAATACAAAAAACTTTTGAGAATTACTTTGCAATTGAGCCAGTGTGTGTCAGGATGTTCTAGTGAGATGGGGCTGCAAATGAATTCACAAAATGGCAACACTGATTGCATTAACATATGGTACTGTAATATCACTCAATCGTAAATTGCAACAGGCAGTCTTTAATACAAATATTGGCACCAGTCAAAATTGACGGCTGGCATAAAATGCCATGTAACGAGATAAGGATTTTAGATTCTGTTTCTGTTTTATGTTTTGTTTTGTATATTGCTTCTTCATCTTACAAATGATTAGAGGCATTCATCAGGTATTTTTCCGTATTAGCTAAACTGTTTCTAATTTTTCCTAAGATTTCTTAGGTTTTTCGTTCCTTGGAAAACATACCTATGGAGATCTAGCAGCTTACGATGATTCTCCTATACTTTTAACACTTGCTGCGATTTTACTGATTTAAGTGTTTGATTTCTGTTGTAAATAGCTGTCGGTTATTTTTACCAGAATGAACAAGTAATGCATTTATAAAAGAAGAAAGAAAGATATTTAACTGGAGAAAAGTAGCCAAGCTAGCTTTATATACATGTATATGTATAGTAACAGATTAACAGAGTGTGAAGGGACCTTGTTGGTCATCTAGTTCAACCCCTGCCCAAGCAGGAGTTTTACACCGTTTCTGACAGATGGCAGTCCAGTCTCTTCTTGAAAATTTCCAGTGATGAAGCTCCCACAACTTCTGAAGGCAACTTCTGTTCCATGGGTGGATTGCTCTCTCTGTCAGAAAATTTCTCCTTATTTCTAGGTTGAATCTTATTTCCAGGTTGAATCTTTCCTTGATCAGTTTCTATCCATCCATTCCTTGTCTGGCCTTCAGGTGTTTTGGAAAATAGCTTGACCCCCTCCTCCTTTTTGTGGCAGCCCCTCAAATATTGAAATGTTCATATATATCTATTTAAGTGTGTATGTAGAAGGAGAGGACACAATTCAGGTTGGCAATACATGGGCTACAGTCCGGAGTCCTTGGTGCTCTCGGGGCTTGGTTATTTGCTTGCAGACGTTTCATTACCCAACTAGGTAACATCGTCAGTGCTAGTGAGTGGAGTGTGCAAAACCTCCTGAGCACTGATAATGTTATATACGCAGGTAATGAAACGCCTACAAGCAAACAACCAGTCTTAGAGAGCCCCAAGGACCCTACAGGTCAACCTGAGCTACAAATATTCTGTTGCATGGGCTCTATTTTCTACCTCTTACCTTGTACCAGGGGTGGGATTCTACTAGTTCGCACCTATTTGCTAGAACCAGTTGTTAACATTCTAAGCAGTTCGGAGAACCGGTTGTTACTGGCCTAATCCTGTAAGGAAGGCAGGAAGGAAACATTCTGGTGTTGCTTACAGAAACTGCCTCTCCGTTAACCCGTACTACATTCTTGGCAGGACTAGACTTCCTGTCTCAGGAACTTCTCTGGAGTTTTTTCCCCCTCCTTTGCTGGTACTTTGCTTGTGTGGAATGACCATTCAAAGTTACAATGGCACTGAAAAAAGTGACTTATGAGCATTTTTCACACTTCCGACTTTTGCAGCATCCTCACAGTCATGAGAAGCCAGGCGGGGAGATGCATGCCTCGATGTGAGTGGTATTGAGTTGGCCATGCCCATCCAGTCACATGACCACCAAGCCATGTTCACCCAGTCACATGACCACCAAGCCACTCCCACCAACTTAGCCACGCCCACAGAACCGATTGTTAAAAAAAATTGAATCCCACCCCTGCCTTGTACGTTTTAGGACTCAAGGAGAAGCATCATGGCTGTGAAATGTCCAGGAAAATATAAAACATGCGAACATTTTTCCCTTCAGAATCCTAATAGCTGCTTCGCCTTGACATTCCTGACACAGGCATCCAACCCTGTTCCATGCCAAGAACTGGGTTATTGGGGCAGGCCATAGAACACAAAGGTAAGCCCCGAATGATACATTGTTGTGGTGTTCAACCTCATTGCAGGTCGTCCTCAACTTACAACCATTCATTCAGTGACCGCTTGAAGTTAGAACGGCACCCAAAAAAGTGGCTTAGGATTGTTTTCCCCACTTACGACTGTTGCAGCCAGATTCATTTAACAGACTGTGTTACTAATGTAACAATGGTGGCAAGAAAGGTCCTAAAATGCAACCAGACTCACTTAACAACTGTCTCGCATAGCAACATAAAGGGGGGGGAGGGTTTAATTGTGGTCGTTAGTCTGAGGACTACCTGTAACTGTTTCCTGTGTCTTCCTCACCTTCCCTGTGTGACAGTGATGTTTGCCTAACCTGTGTTGCTTTAACAACCTTCTCCTCTAACAACGGAGAGCAGATAAATTGTGTAGGCAAAGAGCAGATATTCCGTATGGATAGAGTATTTATTGAGCCCTGGCGGCGCAATTGTTAGAATGCAGAATTACAGGCTAACTATGCCCAATGTCAGGAGTTCGATCCTGACCGGCTCCAGGTGGACTCAGCCTTCCATCCTTCCGAGGTCAGTCAAATGAGGACCCAGATTGTTGGGGGCAATAGGCCGATATTTGTAAATCGCTTAGAGAGAGCGGTAAAGCACCGTGAAGCAGTATGTACTGTAAGTCTTAAGTGCTGTTGTTATTGCTACTGTTGTCTAATGCATCCAGGTGCATTATCCAGTCCCCATCCAGGTGCATGGCAGGCACACCTCGTTTGCTGTAGTTCATCCATTTCCCCCTCCCCTTGTGTGGGGCCGAAGCCGAGGGTGGATTGGGACAGCAGAGGACACTTGGCTGACACCACTGCACCGCTACTTGCACACCTTCATAAAACACTTTTTCTGCCTCCAGGTCCAGGTAGAGTTTGCTTATGACTCTCTCTTTCCATCTCTCCTGCTAATACAGGATGTCTCCCACACCGCCACCACCCCTTCTGTGGTGACCGCCAGCCCTGCTACCAGCAACGACGACCAGCATGCTTCCAATTTTTTTCTTCTAGCCTGGGGAATGCTAAGCAATTCCACCACCACCCCCTCCCCATGTGAGGCTTCTGCCTTACTGCAAGCTGCACGATAGATAATGATCGAACAGCAGAAAGAGTTTCCCAACAGGGAGATCACGCACGAGAAACACAGCAGCAGCTGCTCCTCTGTCACCTGTGTCACTGTTTTCCAAAACACAAGTGCCTGGCTGGAGTGAATAACTGGCACTTCTACGTGTGTGTGTGTGTGTGTGTGTGTGTGTGTGTCTACCACTGCCTTCGAAGATCTCGTCTACTTTTGAGTGCAGCTCTTTGAGGGGGCTTTGATTACTTTAATGCTTCTATCTTATGGATTTTTTTTTTTTTACAGCTCTGTATATCTGATGTGGTAATTTAAAATATGGTAGCATTTTGTCAGTCTTCTCTCTTGTTACTCAAGCTGAATGTAATTATTATCCCTTGTATTGTGTCAGAACACTCTTGAAAATCAACCAATAAATCTAATTACTAATACGCACAGTGACGTAGCTGTATGTCTACAGTGTGACACGTTTCTTTTTCCGTCAGCCTGGCAGTAACTTGTTTCATTTGATGTCAAGAGGGAGGTGAAAAGGTGGGATAGGAACAATACGCTTAGGGCATTAATATCAGTGGTGGGATTCAAAATCGGCTGAATCGGTTCAACTACCAGTTCTGTGGGCGTGGCTTAGTGGGCGTGGTGTGGCTTGGTGGGCGTGGCAGGGGAAAGGATACTGCAAAATCCCCGTTCCCTCCCCACCCCACTAACCTGCTTTCCAGCTCCATTCTCCTGTGCAGGGCAACCAAAGAAGACTGGGACTCAGGAGGCGGAGACTAGATGGGGGCGGGGCCAGTCAGGGGTGGGATTTGTCGGTTCTCCAAACTACTCAAAATTTCCGCTACTGGTTCTCCAGAACTGGTCAGAACCTGCTGAATGCCACCTTTGATTAATACCACCTTGACTGCCCAGGTTTCCTAGGAAGGAACATTTCGTTAGGGTACGCATATAAGATGAAGAATGTTGCCAGGAATTAACCACTATGCCATTGCCAAAATGTTACAGTAACAGTATAACAGAGTTGAAGAGACTTTGGAGGCCATCTAGTCCCACCCGCTTCCCAAGCAGGAAACCCTATACCAGGGATGTCAGACTCCCAGCCTGGTGGGCCAGGTGCATCACACGCTGGCCACCCCCACGCCCGGTTTAGCGAAGGGGAAAAAGAATTGCGATATGTCACATGACAATGCAAGTGTGACACTCCTGCCTTAGACCATTCTGGACAAACGGTTGTTCAGTCTCTTCCTGAAAACCTCCATTGATGAGCACCCACAACTCTTGAAGGCAAAGCTTCCACTGGTTAATTGCTCTCACCGTCAGTAAATTTCTCCTTCGCTCTAGGTTGGATCTCTGTTTGATAAGCTTCCATCCATTATTTCTTGGCTTGTCCTCAGGTGCATTGGAGAATAGACCAACCCTTTCCTCTCTGTGGCAGCCCCTCAAATATTGCAAGATTGCTATCAAATCACCTCTAGTCCTTCTGTTTGTTAGGCATAGCCGATTCTTGCAACAAGATACATTTAAGCAATTTCTTCCCATCATGAGTTTGTACACTATTTCTAGATTTCTAGGATGTAATATTCGACCAACCCCAAATCAAGATTTCTCCTTTAAATCTTCGGCCCCTGCTATGTTTAGTGGTCTATGATTTGGGTACAAGGGACCTAGTGCAGAGACATATATTTCGCGATGTAGCAGATTCCTAGCTTTTTCTGCGACCTAATGTTTGGTAACCTTTTGTGGCATCAGCAATTTAATGGAGCATAACATTTAAAAAGAATAGTCACAAAGATGGCCAATGAGAATTCTCAAAGTAAGAACCTAAGTTCTTTTTCTTTTTTTTTGCTTATTGAACCTACTATTTTCAGCATTTTTGGTTGCCTATATAATGGAGTCTTTTGGTTACGTTGCCAAACACATCTCTACTCCTAGCTAAGTCGTGAGTGAGTTGTTTGGCCATTGAGTGCATGAATCTAGACCTCATGAGTTCTTAGATGCTTGACTGTATTTCCTATTTTCACTGGTCGTGGAATTTATTATCTGCTGTAATATATGAAAGCAAACTGCCGTACATACACAGGCCTTTATATAAAATAAAAAAACTTGCTAAAATCGGAATTCCAAATAAATATTGATGTTTAGTAGTGCCAATGAGAATGACAATGAACAGGACAGTTTCAAAAAGTGGGAAGAAAAATATTTAAAAGCAGATGCTAGAGTGAAATGAAATGAAAATTCTTTATATAGATAAATGTGATCATAAAAACATAATTCCTGTTACAGAGCTTGTTTATATTATTTTAACCATGTTACATGTTATAGGTCTCTAGGCTACTGAGAGAAAGAGAGAATTATGACTGAAGGCCATATGATTGTAGTAGGCCAACAAATAATTTTTCAACCACATGCCTAAAAGAATTTGTAATTTCTTGATAGGGAGGCCAAACGGAACAGAAAGATGCTAGATAATACATTTTGAAAGCTGTAGAGTATACTTGGAAATCACATTTGTTTTCCATACCTTATTATAATCTGCTAGATATGCTTTTAATATATTTCAAATATTCTGCTGAGGACCCTTTACCAAAGGCATGGTTAAAATCCAGATACACTTAACTTTGGTGCCAAATGCTTCTCCCCAGTCCCTTAAAAGCAACTAAATAATAAGTTACGTTAAAGAAAACCTCTGTTAATATTCACAAACACCCGTGTGTCAAATTAACAGGACTTTTTGACAACACAGTATCCTGCAACATGTTGACCTCCACCTCCAACATATTAAGGAAAAGAGTGCTTGAGTTAACTTTTTTTTCCTCCCACTCCTGCTAAAACAAGGCCACAGTTGCGTCTCCAGCCAAAAGCTACATTAGCATGCTTTTTACACTATGCATCTGTGTCTTGATTAAGTGTGTGATGAGTTGTATTTCATGCATTCTAACAACATGATTGAAAACAGTTTACTCTCACAATGCTAGTTGCATAAAAGAATGATACAATACAGAATTGTTAATCAGACGATTTTCACACTAATGTGTCTGATAGAGGACATTTTTTTTGTAATTGGGGAATGCACTTTTACCTGGAAACCAGTCCTACAAAAATATCATACATAGAATTGTATTATACATAAGTACACACATTAGTATTATTATCATAGTTGTTATTATTACTGTTATTATTAGTGCTATCAGCATTATAATTACTATATTGTAGAAGTAAATTGATCCAGACAATACACTGTTTATTAAGCACTTACGTGCTTTAAATTTAGACAAAATATATAAATAAAATTTAAATAATAATAATAATAATACTTTGAGCAAACATATTTAGTGATAAATTGAATCCTCGGTCTCTCAGGAACTGGAGATAATCCTTAATAAAAAGAGTATAAAAACTTAACCTTAAAAGAAAGACGCAGAAAAGTAAGGCGGCACAAGAACGTGTAGGAGTTCTGTTAAAATTAAGAAAACTTAGGTAGAGTTCTGTGCTGTCAGGCTTTTGAAACTCTGAGCAAGGAGAAAGTTCGTTTTCACCAGATTTTTGCCTTCCTAAAATCTCCTTAATATATAGTATCTCTATCCCCTCAGAGGTGTCTTTAAAGCAATAGGTTTTCCGCCTTTTACAAGTTTAGGATATGGTAATGTAGGATTCTGATGATATTGTATAGATGTATGAAGTAGTAACAGCCAAGAAACTTTTCTGAGGTCCCATGATACAGAGCGAGATCGTGTTTTAGTAGAAAGTAGATCGTGCAGAAAGCTTTAATTTCTAAGGAGTTTCAGGGAACTTACAGCCTTTAAAAGAAGGAATAAATTGGATAAGAAAATGAGAGCGCAGCTAAACCAATCTTGATTCCTTGAACATATAGTCGTCGTAGCTTGAAGCATAATAGCATACATTAAATATCACATATATTTGATAACATATGAGGTCATGGTACTGTTGTCATGATGGCCACTCTATTTCGATATTATAGATTGGGGTCTCCAACTTGGCAACGTTAAGACTTGTGGACTTCAACTCCCAGAATTCATCAGGTAGCCATGCTGGCTGGAGAATTTTGGGAGTTAAGGTCCACACGTCTTAATGTCACCAAATTTGGGAACCCCTGTAATAGGCTATAGTTTTTCAAGTGGTTTTTAAGATTCGGGGCTTAAAATCTATAACCTTGTTAAAACACAAAAAACAATTGACTTTGGCTACTGTGCCTTTTTAAATTATTGTTACTGTGTTACTGTATTGTTACTTCATTTCACAATTAGGTATTCTGTTTCAAGTTTCCAGAATGCCAAGGTGATGTGTGTGTGTGTGTGTGTGTTTGTGGGCGTGGTATGGGTGTGTTAGCTGACTTTTTGTTATAACTGACCAAAAAGTTTTGTGAAACCTATTTCCATTTATCTATATAAGCAAAAAGTAAAGGCAAAAGTTCCCCTGGCACATATATACTAGCTGTTTCCGGCTCT
>CM066338.1:18175573-18343073 GCA_033807585.1 Hydrophis major
TTTTTGCAAGCTAGAATTGATTTATACCTGGTGTCATGATTTGTACACTTTAAACAGCCAGGGATTCAGTGAACTCAGGTAAAAATGTATTATTGTCTTTTCAGATATTGGGACAATGGCAGGACTAGTAGAAGTCCTGACCCCAAATAAGTTACACAGGGACCCTTTTCCTCATCCCTGTGACATTAGCATTGTATAGAAACTGATCAGAAAAATGTTAACTTTATTTGTGAAACTTCTCCTGAGTCAGAAGAAAAAGGGAACAGGATTCATTTTTTCTTCTTCTGTAAATATACTTAAATTACTATTTGGTGTGAAATTACTGTTGCATCATTTTGCCCTCTCTTTTGTCATTTCAGGTGTAAGAAAAATGCTGGATGATTTGGGGAAAGTAATGAAGAATTTTGAATCCAGAGCTGAGTTCACCGAAGATTTGCAGAAAATTAGTGGTGTAAGATATATATTTCACAGTGCCCAAAGGGCATTTTAGAAAAGTAGTTCAGAGAATGTAATTATATAGATGGGACTTCTCTTCCCTGGCATTCTTTATTAGGTACAAGGGTCAGAAATTGGGGATATGTTTTGGACAGGCTGTAAGGTTAGTGTGCATCCCAAAGAGACACTTTCCTTAAGGGTCAAAATTGCATCATTTAAAAAGAATGAACAAGGGATATACAAGCTCGACATAAACCAATTCACCCTGTACCATGTTACAAACAGTTCCTGAAGTTTCTTTCGATTTGTGTCTCTGAACCAGTTTAGAAGAGCCCCTGGACTTCTGATATTGGCTGGAAATAATTGCCCACAAGGCGTTAAATGGCCATCTTTGTAAAATAGACTTTATTTATTTATTTCTCCTACCAGGCAGCCGGCGATGTGGTTGATATCAGAGAAATCACAGAAAGCGGTGAGCTCGAAATGAAAGGTGCGTGTTATTTCTCTATCCTACTTTTGCAACACAAGTTAGCTTGAGGAAATGCTTCTGTTCCTTTTATGTTCAGTATAATGCCGGAAATAATCTATTGCCACTTTAAAGTGGTGACCTTTGATGTGTTTGGTTAGGTTTCTGCAGAGGTTCACAAAAACCAGAACATATATTCATGTATTTGCATATTCACAGTTAGCCAGTGACTGTGTGAATATATAGCCCATCCTAAATAAATAAAGCTTTTTATGAGGTTCTTTTAATTTTCTGAAGGGTCGCTGGACTTTCTTGCAAAATGTGTTAACGTTAGAGCTGTTCAAAATTGACTAGAGGTAAGTCCTTGATTAGCGACTGCAGTCATAAGCAGCCCCCAAGTGAAACTGTGACTGTGCTTATGATCTCAGTCCAGGCTTTTGTCGCTTTACAGACCTGCAAAGGTTCTAAATGCGAAGAATTGGTCACAAAGTTACTTCATCACCGTCATAACTGCGAAAGTTACTAAATAAGGCCATTGCTAAACAAATACTACTGATAGAAGATATTGCAGGGACCTAGATGGCTTCAAAAAAAGGAACACCTTGAGTCATTTCTTTTGGATACTGTCCTGGTTCATTGCTAAAGTCTGTGCATTCTATTTACAGAGAGTTATGTTCACCATTTTGATGGTCTATAAAAATCCCCTCTCTGAAATTTGAAAAAGTTGCTCAATCTTGGATTAGATGGGCCTTTTGTTTTTATTTATTTGTATCCCGCCTTTATTATTTTTGCAAATAACTCACGGTGGCAAACACACACAATACTCCTTCCTCCTCCTGTTTTCCCCACAATAAAAACCCTCTGAGGTGAGCTGGGCTGAGAGAGAGTGACTGACCCAAGGTCACCAGTTGGCTTTCATGCTTAAGGCAACACTGGAACTCAAAGTCACCCAACCGGCTTTCTTGGCTAAGGCGGGACTAGAACTTCCCGTCTCCTGGTTTCTAAACTGATGACTTAACCTCTAGATCAAACTGTCTTTCTTTTGTTTGATCCAGGAGAAGGCAGCATCTTGTGATTAATAATGGACGGCACTGAATTCCTTCCCCATTGTCTCAAGTTACTGTTTTTTTTTTAAAGTAATACAAGGTTTCCTATTTGGATAATAGCAACCCCTTATTTGTTTGCTATTGCATCTCTGGTTTACTAGCAGAACTACAAGAAAGCTTTCATAAAACCTTTGAATTGTCTGGTAATTATGTTTACCAAAGCAAACATCACAGCAAAATACTTTTTTAATTCTTCAGGAAAGCACAGAACTGCTCACAAACCTCACTCAAAACCAAAAATCTGTGCTTTTGAGGGGAATGTTGACGAGAGCGGAACAGATAAAAAACCCAATGGGGATTTAAAATCAGAAGAGGACATTTGGGCCCGGCTTGATGAACTGGAAAGGCAAGAGCAAATCCTCAGTGAACTCAGCAGGTACTTTAAGCATGGACTGTTGGAATTTCCAGAAGAAGGGAGAATATTTAGAAGAGAAGCTAAGCTGTAAATGGGTTTTCTCTTTGCCACTGAAGCAAGGGGAATCCTTAAATCCTAATAAGAACTGAGAAAGGAGTAATGCGCTTTAACTTAATAGAGTAGAGTAGATTAGGGTAGGATAGGATAGGGTATGGTAGGATAGGATAGGATAGGAAGAATGAAACCATGGAATACAGTAGAGCAGAGCAGAGCAGAGCAGAGCAGAGCAGAATAGAATAGAATAGAATTCTTAATTTGGCCATGTGTGATTAGATACACAAGGAATTTGTCTCCAGTACAGAAGCTGTCAGTGTACATTGAAAGCAAAAATGTACTGATAATCTTCATTACAATAATAATACTAACGGGGCGGGGAGAGTAAAGACTATAATAAGGATGAATAATAGTACTACAGCCCTACCGCACATTCCCCCCACTACTTGTTAGGGCAGGTTGAACCTTGTATCAAGGAGTGATACAGTCAACACTTAAAGTACATGATTCTCGACTTCATTCTTTCTAGGGAACTTTGGGATTTGTAGCTCTGCAAAGGGAGGAGCCTGATTATCTTAAAAATGTGAGGGAACTGCTATGACAGGCCAGTTCACCCAAAATATCTCAGGAATGACTGTCTTGGGAGAAAGAATGAGGCAGTGATGGTTGGTTATGATGTTTATAAGTAACCTGACAATTTAGAAGGCATTGGCACTTCAGTTTCTAATGAATGGCAGGAGGAGAAAGGGTTTTCTGAAAGATCCAGTTCTCCCATTGGAGGAAATAATTGGGCACTGATCTGATTTAGCAATATGGAACCTTTCTTATGGTTCTAGAGGACCCTAAAGAATTTAAAATCATTAGTCTTATTTAATTATTATTTGACAAAAAAAAAAACCCACTTAAAAACAGAGCAAGACATGCAGATCATCTGTTTTATCTTAGGACTTAAAATCAATCTTTCATTTATTCTCCCCCCTCCCCGCCCCCCGCTCATTCTTTCTCCAGGATTTCTGAGACTAGCAATGCAAAGGTAGAGGCTGCCTCTTCCTCTGAAGAAGAGAGAGAAGACAAAAAGTTAAACCTGGATATTCTTCAGAAGGACAAAAAACCAAATACTCAGGGCAACTTTCAGAAGGACGTAACTGACTTTGAATCATTCAGAAGTCAGGTTAATGGCCCCAATCATTACAGCAGTGACGATGAAGATGATTTTGCCATTAGTGAGAATGCTGTGCCGACAATATACTTCTCCCACACTGTGGAACCTAAAAGGGTTTGTATTGTCAAGAAGACATGTCATAAAGCAGTTTTCCCTAATGCAGTATACTCCAGATGTGTTGGATCTGGACCTCCAAGAATTCTCAGTTTGCATGATAAAATTCTTAGAATCCCAGGTGCAACACATGGAACCTTAAAGGGTTTGTATTAGCAAGAAGATATGTTATGAAGGAGGCTTCCTTAGCTTGGTGTCCTCCAGATGTGTTGGACCTGGACCTCCAAGAATTCACAGTTACAAATTCTTGGAACTCCAGTCCAACACATGGAATCTAAAAGGGTTTGTATTCTCAAGAAGATGTGTTGTGAAGCAGCCTTCTCCAGCTCGGTGTTCTTCAGATGTGTTGGACCTGGAACTCCAAGAATTCCATACCTTTGACCATGAAAAGTGAGAACTCTTGAAATTGCTCCTCTGGTATATCTGGAGTTTCACTTTGGGGAAACTATAATGGAGTCTTATGGTTGCTTGATGCTTTCCTGCTGGCTGATGATTGCTGGTGGTGGTGTGTGTGTCGTAATATAGCTGTCAACATTGGAGTAACTAGAGGACTGTATATGTTAGCCAAGCTTGGAATGTTTATCAGTTGTTTTCAGTTTTTGCCTTTCCAAATGGAGACATTTTTTATTGAGCAGTAAGAGAAAAACTAAACGTGACCAATCTATCTGTAGCGGGGAGAAAAGTAAGCCTGTCAGGAAAATATGATAGAAGTTGCATATCTTTTAGTAAGTGATGTATTTATTTCTTGCCCAGCTCTAACCCTGGTGAACTCATTAGTTTTATTCATGAGGAAGTTCACAGAAATTCATTTATCTTTTTAGCGGGTGGTAGTTTTGCAAACTTTGAGAACTCCTGTACTGAGCCATTTTTAAAAGAACTGTAGTTTACTGACCTGGCCATAATTAGTTAGATTCACACCATCCTATAAATCAAATATACTACATTGGTTGCAAATATAACACTGAACTATGGTTTAACTCTGCATACTGTGCATAAGAGTTAGATTCAGGGACTTCCTTTCTTTGATGTGCTTATAAGGGGATCATAATTAGTTTTTCTTTCCATTTCCAACTTTTGATATTATGGTCCTTTGATTTATTTCCTTCCTCTGGCAGGAGAATAAGATTTTGCTTTTGCCCCGTTCCCATCCTGAACGCTCACAACTACTTGTATGTTTTGACATCAGGTACGAATAAACACAGGGAAAAATACTACTTTAAAATTCAGTGAAAAGAAAGAAGAAGCAAAACGGAAACGGAAGAACAGCAATGGAAATGGACATGGGACGACGGAACTGCCAAATATTAAAACGCCAGCAGATATTTATCGGTATGAACATTGTGAACATTAACGTCCTGCAGAGGATGCATGTGTGTGTATGTGCAGCTAACCTAAACTGAATTGAAATAATACGTCCACAGGAAGTCCTTGATTTATAATAATTTGCTTAGTGACTGTTCGAAGTTATACACTTCAGACTGAAAAAAAAAAAAAAAGTGGGACAACTGGGGCTTGCACTTTATAACCATCGCAGCATCTTCACATTCCCCACAATAATGTGATCTAAACTGGGCTGCTCGGCAACCAGCCTGTAGTTTCAATGGTTGCAACATCCCAGGGTCATGTGTTCGCTATTTGCAACTTTGGACCAGCAAAATCAGTGGGGAAAGCAGGATTTGTTTCATGACTGCGTGAGTCACTTAACATGTGTGGTTGTCCCAAAGGTGCTTTTTTCAAGAGGCAACTGGACTTCCTGGGCTTTTTCTTTTGAAGATATTTCGCTTCTCATCCAAGAAGCTTCTTCAACTCTGAAGCGCCTTCTTCAGAGCTGAAGAGGCTTCTTGGATGGGAAGCGAAGCATCTTCAAAAGAAAATCCAGGAAAATCCAGTTGCCTCTTGAAAAAAGCACCTTCAGGACAGCCATGACCTGGATGACTGAGAATCTCCATAGAAATTGAACATGTGTTTTGCTTAACAACTGTGGCAAAAAGATCATAAAAATCAGGCGTGACTCAGCCACGGAAATTCTAGCCTGCCTTGTGGGTCAGAAATTGAGGAAGGACGATCTGTAATGTCTTCCTGCAGCTTTAACATATTTTTAGGCCTATCTGTTTTGTGGTTTTCATACTTAATAGTTATTTATCCTATAAATGATCCAATAAAATGACACAAAGTGATTTGGGAAAACAATTAAACCCCTGGTTCATGTTATTTTGCCTGCCATTTTGGGGACATTTAACAGGTATTGCTTTAATATTTTAAAATGCAGATTATTAAGAGAAAATTGAGCCACTGCCTGTTTGGAACCTAAAACAAGGAATAGTCAGCATAGTAAAATATTAAAAATCATACAGAGATTGTGGGTCCTCAGTAAGATTTCTCAATTTTCAAGTTAGGAATCCGTGTTCGTAATATTTCCTGCAGCTTTTTAAAGAATAGTTTCTCAATTGATCAGTGAATTAAGATAATTGGAGAGTATTTTAGGGATAATCTTTATGGGGGCAGAAACCTAGTTTGAAATGGAACATGGAATCAGTCAGATTTTATGTTCCATTCTCACATTCACATGTCTGTCTTAGCATCTGTAAGGGCTGAATCTGGTGAGATGATACCCAGCAAGAATCCAAGCTAGAGATGACTTATGTAAACCTGACTAGTTGTCCAGGATCCTTTGCGAACCAGCAATTATTGTTTAACTCAGAAACGTGGGAGGAGACTAACTAGAGTTGAACTACGAAGCACAGAGTGTAAATTATCAAGTTTAAAGCATAACAACGTTGACTTATTTATATGCAGAGGACATATGATTTACTTGTACGGCTTTATTTTTGTCTGCTATCTATTGATCTAGCCAAGTCAAGTTAGAGAGTCTTCAAGCTGAGTAAGCCAATTTCTGAATAAGAGGTTCAATTTTGCAGAGGTGATGTTTACTGCCAAATTTTGGTGTGAAGCCTGACCTTCTAGGCCAATGCTTGTATTAGAGCTGGGGACCTTGAGGTCTTCTAGTCCAACCTCTGCCCAGGCAGGAAAACCCTATACCATTCCAGACAAATGGTGGTCCAATCTCTTCTGGAGGCCAGCCGTTCCACTGATTAATTGTTCTAACAGTCAGGAAATTTCTCCTTAGTTCTAAGTTGCTTCTCTCCTTGATGAGTTTCCACCCATTGCTTCTTGTCCTTCCCTCAGGTGCTTTGGAGAATAGCTTGGCTCCCTCTTCTTTGGGGCAGCCCCTGTGATATTAGAACATTGCTATAAAATAGAGTAGAGTAGAGTAGAATAGAATAGAATAACGATAGGATAGGATATGAATTAGAATAGAATAGAATAGAATACTTTATTGACCAAGTGTGATTGGACACACAAGGAATTTGTCTTGAGGTAAGTACTCTCAGTGTACATAAAAGAAAAGATACATTCGTTAAGAATCAAGAATCACAAGGTACAACACTTAATGATAGGATTAGGGTTATCATGTCACATCTCATCCTCTATTTTAATAGACTAAATGTACCCAATTCCTGCAAATGTTTTAGCCTTCTGCCCTCAAATCATCTTCGTTACTCTTCTCTGCACTCTTTCCAGAGTCTCAACATGTTTTTTTACATCGTAGCGACTAAAACTGGATGCAGCATTCCAAGGGTGGCTTTACCAAGGCCTTATAAAGTAGTATTAACACTTCACTTGATCTTGATTCTATCCCTCTCTTAATGCAGCCTAGAATTGCGTTGGCTTTTTTGGCAGCTGCTACACACTGCTGACTCATATTTAAGTGATTGTCCACTAGGACTCCAAGTTCCCTCTCACAGTTACTAGTACTGAGTAAGGTATTACCTATACTGTACCTGTGCATTTCCTTTTTCTTGCCTAAGTGTAGAACCTGACTTTTTTCACCCTGGAATTTCATTTTGTTAGGAGAGGCAGAACAACATTTGGTTTGCCGAGTAGGATTCATTGATCTTGGGTATCTTTTTTAAAAAAAAAGGATAAAGGAGGAGCAGGTAAACCCATAGTGTAATTAATTTGTCCCAAAAATGGAGTGAAATTATGGTGAATTTGTCATACGCTTCTCTCCTCGCTTTCTTCCAAATACTTTATTAAAGCTAACATTTGTCCTTTTGCAGAGTCTTTGTTGATGTTGTGAATGGAGAATATGTCCCTCGTAAATCAATTTTGAAGTCTCGAAGCCGGGAGAACAGTGTTTGCAGCGATACCAGTGAGAGCAGCACCGCCGAGTTTGACGACAGGCGAGGAATTCTGAGAAGCCTGAGCTACGAGGACGCGACCCATAGTGACAACAGTGAGGGCATCTTAGAGGAGGAGGAGGAGGAGGAGGAACAGCAGGAGCAAGACTCCCTTTCTCGAAAAGCACCTCCCTTGTCAGGAATGTATGAGGTAAAGAGAAGGCCCCAGTCACTCTCTCTCAGCCCAGCCTTCCTCATGGGATTGTCGTTGTGGGGAAAACTGGAGGAGGAAAGAACATGATGTACGTTTGCCGCCTTGAGTTGTCTATAAAAACAATAAGGGTGGGATAATAAAAACCAAATAAACAAACAACGATTCTTGGAACATTTCCCCCCTACAATTTCAATCTTGGATTGTGCCCAGCAGAAGCCAAGTTTGATAAAACCGTGAATGGTTGCATGACCTTCATTTGAGATTTTTGAAAAAAAGAGAGAGAGAGAAAGAAAGAAAGGTAATTTGACATTGATGAGATTATTCCAGGAATGTCTTCTTTTTCTTGCAGGCTTTCTCAGGGACGGTTGTCGAGAAGGAACCTTTGTCGCCCTCCACGATACCACATCCGGTCCTTGCTCACCCAGTCCTGCCAACCATTTTGGAGCGAAAATCTGAGGAGATTCTCTGCGAAGCTTCAGAAGAAACGACAAAGAGAGTTTCCAAATTCAAAGCTGCCCGAATGCAACAGAAAAGCTAGTGCCCATGTAAAGAGTGGACTTGGTTCACTGTCACAAAAAACACGTGGCAAGGGATGGTTTGTATCTAGCTAGTAAGACGGCAGGTTGCTTTGACGTCGTATTGTTCATACTTAGACCTCCTGTTGATATTCCTTTTTTTTTTCAAGAAAGAAGCAAATCTGTGAAGAAGCATTTAAGAAACCTCCTTATTTTCTTAATATCCCCTGTGGGCAGTCAGCACCTTTATATATGTTTGCCTTACGATAACAGCACATGGGATAATTTTCAAGAGAATAATTCTCATGAAGCTTTTTGGTTGTGCGCATTCAAAGCAAAACGCAAGCAGTTTTGTACCAGATGTGTGAAATTAAAAAAATATACCATTTGGGCTACTTGAAAGAAACTTCTCAACTTTCAGGTAGAACCAACCATTCTATTTCACGACTCGCTTTATAATGTTTTAAGGCACTCTCTCTCTCTCTCTCTCTTTCTCGCCTCTCATATCCCTTATTGTTTTGAAACGTTTGCTTTTTAGGTGTCTGCTGACAAATCATTTCTTTCCCACAGGTAGGAAACTTCCGATGATTTAGTTGTATAGAATCTATGAAACAGAATGCCACGTTCATGTATTTTGCAGGGATGTTTCTTTGAAAGGGAAAAAAAATGTATTTTATAAAATTAAACTTTTTGAGTAAAAACCGAAGAGAAGCGGAGATGGTTTTTCCTCAGTGTTCTCATGTTGAAGCTTCTGGAAACATTTTAGGACTTTTCTAATGGACCTTTTTTCTTTGGTTTGGAACATGTCAGGGGGCACTGGGTATTCATGAAGAATTTTCAGTTTGTGTTTGCAAACATACACCCTCGGTGCAAGTTAAGGATATTGGCTTTTTATTATTCTAAAGCAAGATCTTTATATGCATCCTGTAGCCATCCTGAAGACTTTAGAACAAGGGTCTTCAAACTTGAGAACTTTAAGACTTGTGGACTTCCACTCCCAGAATTCCTCCAATCATATTCGCTCAGGAATTCTGGGAGTTGTTGAAGTCCACATGTTTTAAACTTGTCAAGTATGAAGAGCCTTGTTCTGAAGTCTTCAGGATGGCTACAAGATGCATATGAAGATCTTGTGACACGAACGAGCCTACAGGACTTGGTAGCATCTACTTGACCTTAGCTGATCTTGAAAAGCTAAGTAGGATCAATATAATTAGTATTTTGGATGGAGCACCAACAGGGAAACCCAGAGCTATAGATTTTAAGAGAGGTAAGTAATTAAAGATAGATATAAAGGTTTCCATTGTCTAGTTGTGCCCATCTCTAGGGGGTGGTGCTCATCTCTCTTAGCCAAGAGAGCCAGCGTCCTCTGAAGACATTTCCGTGGCCATATGCCTCGCATGACTGCATATTCAGGCACATGGAAAGCTGTTACCTTCCCAACAAAATGGTGCTTGCGTTAGCATGCTTTTGAACTGCTAAGTGGGCACGAGCTGGCACAAGTAACAGGAGGTCACCCTATCATGCAGCACTCAGGTCTTGAACCCAGGTTGTCAGCTTTCCAAATGAGAAGCTCAGCATCTTTAACCCACTGAGAGCCATCGTGGGTGATGAATTTTGAAGCAGTCGAAGACCGAGAAACTACTGTATGAGGTTCCAATTATTGCTACAGGTATAGTGTTGGAATGAGAAGACCATTTGATTTTTGAGTAAAATTAAACACAAGCATCCCACAAACTGAGATCAACTCCTGGTGGGTACAAGAGAATATTTGTGTACTTTCCCTGGAAATGAAATAAAAGGGCCTTGTTGCTTTACATCGTCCGAGAGTTCCCTAATCTTCAGCCAGTAGGGAAGGAGGTCTGGAGAGTGTATTTATATATACTATTGTCATCCTGATCATTCAAATCAGTCCCAGATTCTATGAAGAACGATCAGGTACAAGTGAATTTAACTCTCTCTGAATGAGAGCCGGTTTGGATCTAGTGGTAAAGGCACCATCCTAGAAAGTGGGAGGCTGTGAGTTCAAGTCCCACCTTAGCCACAAAAGCCAGCTGGATGACCTTGGGCTAGTCACTCTCCCAATCCACCTTACAGGTTGGTTGTTGTGAGGAAAATAAGAAGAGGAAGAAGTATTGGATAAAATTAGCCAGCTTGAGTTATTTGTAAAAATAATAAAGGTGGAATCCAAATAAATAACATGTATGAAAATTAGAAAGGGCATATTATATGTTCAATGCCTTTCCATACTGTAAGCTTTCTAAGTATGCAGAGAAATACCTGAAATGAGCAGATGAGCACTCTGATGTAAAATATTGTTTCCTTGGCAAGGAAGATAGAAGAAAGATTAGGCATGCCAGAATGACTGAGTTCACACATGGTACTAAGCTGAAGATTTGCTCTGCATAATCTACCAAGCCCTGATTTTTTTTTTTGTTCATGGTTTATTTGGCTGTTGGAAAAATAATACTCCAATGCCATATTGTTGTCTATACCTACCAAGTTCAGAATCATGCACAGATATTCCCTGTGACACTCTATGGAAGCAAAAGTTGGATTTTGAAGAAACGAGGTAGAAGGAGTATCGTTACTTTTCAACTCTGGTGTTGGAGAAGACTCCTGAGAATACAATCAAGAAAGCAAACCAATGGACCATCAAACAAATCAACCCATAGTTCTTACTCAAGGCACAAATGAGCAGATTATCATACTTCAGACATATTATGCGAAGACCCGGCTCTTTAGAGAAGGCTCTGATGCTGGGAAAACTGGAAGGAAAGAGTAGAAAAGGATAACCAGCAGGCTGGAGGATGGACTCAAAGGATTGATGAGGACGTCTTCAGGAATGCTGAAGGACCAAGTTATGGAGAAGGTCTACCTACAATGACTTGAGGCATATAATAATTTGTCTGGAGTTTGCACATAAGTCGTGATTGACAAACCAGTGAGTATCTTTAACACACCACATTAAGCCAAGAGTGTCGAACTCAAGACCTGGGGCCCGGATCCAGTCCATGAGGTGATTAGATCTGGCCTGCAAAGATGTCCTGAGACAGCGATGCCGCCCTCCCGAGCTCTGTTTTCGCTGACAAGAGAGTTGCAAGAGGCTGTCACAGCCGAAAACGGAGCTCGGGAGCCAATTTTCTCTGGTCGTGCACTCTGACCACCACAGGTGTCCTCCCACAAGAGTAACACCCGAGCTGGCCATGACCTCCCTGGCCCCTTGAGGTCAAACACAACCCTGATGGGGCCCTCAATGAAATTTGCACCTAGCCAAAAGCAGATTAGCCCCATTTTTTTTTTTTTTTGCTTACCATAGGGGATTCAGCCACGAGTGCCATATGGTTTCTGTATCAATTGTTGTCTATGGGAAAAACTAATCTCTGTAGAGGCCTCCAGTGCTACAACAAAAGTAAGTGTTTGGATTGCAGTAATGATAACCCCCTTCTCAATTGGGAAGGAAAAAAAACCCCTCACACAAAGCCAAAAAAACCCCTGATGGTCCAAATTCCATTTTGTCCTCCTCTTGACTCTTTTTTGGGAGAAAAGGGTGGTGATTGGAGTGTAAGCTTGCAAACAGATATCTTAATTGGATATCTCAAACTTTTTTGGAGGTGTTAATCATTAGCTTGATACATGCTGAAATGTAGATTTTATGGCTCTAAAGCATATTGCGTTAGTACTAAAATAAGCCATCAATGCCAGTCCACCCTCTATTCACGGCTAAATATTTAAAGGAGGTTATTTATAGCTTCTTTAATGAATTCTTGGCTAAACAAAATGAAATTATGTCCTAGAAAAATAGAAGCTATTTTGTAACCAGAACAGTGCATCGATAAAATACAGTGCTATGAATATGTATTTTAAATAACAAAAGGGGGTGAGATCTAATCTGCCAGAGCTGGTTAATTAGAAAAAATATTGGTCCTAATCCTGAATGTTTGTATATACAGTAAATTTCAATGTTTGTACCTGAAGCCTAACTGCTTTGTTATATTTTTTCATCCTTTTCCAGCCGCCATTATCAAATTCTCTAGGATTTTTCCTTTTCTTTCAGTGTTTGGCCATCTTTAAATTGAAGTATCATATTAATGATCTCTAGGTGCACATTGTGTTAATCTGTGATTTGTTTAATCATGCTTTATGAGTAAATCACAGTTGGGTAGGTTCATAAAATCTCTTTTAAGTCACAAACCATGAGTTATAAACTACAGATCATCTTTGAAGTTACAATCATTGGTTTAGTGACTGTTCAAAGTTACAAAGGCAATTAAAAAAGTGATTTATGACCATTGTTCACACTTAGGATTATTACAGCATCCCCATGGTCACATGATGAACGTGAGGACACTTGGAAACTGATACATGTTTATGACCATTTCAGTGTCCTGAGGTCTTGTTACATTAATAACCGAATTATTAATTCAACAGTTGCAGTGATTTACTTAACAACAATTATGGCAAGAATGGGGCAAAACTCAAATAACAACTGTTGCTCTTAGCAACAGACATTTTGGCCTCAATCATGGTCATAAGTCGAGGACCTCCTATACAAGGTTGGATTTGCCAAAGCTAAGGAAAACAAAATCCTGTTCAGCTTAGCCTGTTGTATGACCAAGGTATAATCAAACATCATTGTTGCTGAATAAACTAATTGAGTTGGCCAGGTAAAATTTTAAACCAGAACCAAACAAAACACTGGATGGTTGAACAGAGCGCCTAAACTCAACCTTGCCAAATTTTGGCTTAGTATTAAGTTTTATCTGAGCAGTCCTATCGGCTTAAACTGAATCTTTGTAAATTACACAGTAAAACATTCTCAAAAGAACTAATGCTTAGTGAAGCTTCCCAACCTTACACGGTACATTAATATAAATTTATTTTCTATCAGGTATGCAACCCATTGGCATCATCTGCAGGAAATGAGAGAGGCATGAAACAAAGAAAAAATTATAATAGTAAACTTTTGGGGGGAAATACACCAATAATCAGTAATCAAATGAACCCAAGGAATCCTTGCAATGGTAAATGAAGAGGGAGAAAGGCAATTGTTTTAATGCTGTTTAGGTCTGGAGGAATGTTAGCCTACAAAAGCAAAATGGATTTTTTTTATTAACATTGGTTTTTTTTACAAGAATATAGTTCCCAACAATTTTTTAACTCTCCGTGACTTATATTTCAAAATAGGAGCTAGGCTTAAAAGAAAGGGTATGAGTGAATGTTTGGTATGCAGTATTTCTGTGTTACAAATAGCTCTTTCTAACCCACATTAACCCCATGATATGTGAATTTTGCCAACTCCCACTGTGTCTTTTAAATCAAATCCAGCACATCCCCAAGTGTGCTCTAATTTCTAAACGAACTAATTTCTAAACTCCTCTGGTGGAAATCCTTTAATATTCTACTGCAAATAAGACAATACAAGATGAACGTAATATCTTTATTAATTATAGAGTTTAATTGATCAAAACTACCGGACTTGGTGTTATTTATAACAATTTCACACTAGATCAGATGGTATAATATTAACCAGCATTTATTATTTTATTAATGAAAGTTAAGATACACATTTATCTCGATAGCTGGATGACCATGGATATACAACAGTTATCTTTATTCAGGATTGCAGTGACATGGATGGGATGGAAATGTGTAGCTGTGAATTAGCGATCATTGGATACAGACCAAGTTTGCGCACCCTACTAAGAGTTGACCCTCTGATAATGGGGTAAATCATAATTGATTGAGTTCACAGAGGCTGACTCCAAAGCAACCAATCCGTATGATGTTTCAACACAACGGATGAATTGGTTCACTGCACGAACAATATTGGGTTGGGTTGAGTTGGCCTCAACACCTGATAGGCTCCAAATCAGACAATGATCTAACACAGGTAGCAACGGCTGCATCGGCAAGCATTGTGCCAAGCCCTAATGTAGCTTTTTGGATTTAGCGCTGATGCAAATACAAACAGCTACAATCATGCTTCATAATTTAGCATGCTATCTGATCCCCCAGCCCACGATGAATAATTCAACCAGTCATGATTAAACAGTGACTTGGCTTCGTGGGCACACTCGGCCCTTGTGACTTTCGCCAAACTCAATTCTTACATTTATTTGTGGTGACTAACCCACCACAGGGCCCTTTCTCCTTAATTCAGTCCCCTTGTGAAGCTCCAATTTTGACTTTTCATCTTAACTTCCCTTGGAATCTGGCTCTGTTGGATCACAGCCCTGCTGTTTGCATGTAATTAATTTTGCATGCCGGTAGGTAGCAGTGCTGAGCAGAAGCTCCAAGAGAAAGCTGCCAGTCAATGCTGGTAATTTATTATTCATTTCTGTTATAGGTGGGGTGTGCAGCCAGTTACAGTAATAATTACTAAGACCAGAGTGTTTCCTAGGCAACCGATTCTCCCCCCTCCCCATTCATGCTGTATGCCTGTAAAGCATGACAGTGCTATATTCTGAGGTTTGTTGCCCTCCTGCTGTTCCAGGTTTGAGGTTAGTTACAGCATCATAAGGGTCTCTCAGGCATAAAGAGCTCAGGCTGGGATTAAAGCCCAGGGAGAATGCTATCACCCAGCCTCTTCCTCTCCTGTTTCACTTTTAAGTAACGAGGTTATAAAAATGCAAATGCCATTTCTAGGTGGGTTGATATAGCTAATATCACTAAGGATTCCTTTAAGTTGGCAAACACTCTCTTGTTTTTAAAGGGAAAGTACAGCCACAAAGTCATTCTGTTTTTTTTAAAACAGAGCGCACGCGCACACACACACACACACACACACACACACACACACACACACACGTGTCTTTATTCCCTTCTGGCGAACTGAATGCTCCTTTTTCACTAGAAGTCTCTTTCTTTCTTTCTTTCTTTCTTTCTTTCTTTCTTTCTTTCTTTCTTTCTTTCTTTCTTTCTTTCTTTCTTTCTTTCTTTCTTTCTCTCTCTCTCTCTCTCTCTCTTTCTTTCTTTCTTTCTTTCTCTCTTTCTCTTCTTTCTTTCTTTCTTTCTTTCTCTCTCTTTCTTTTTTCTTTCTTTCTTTCTCTCTCTCTTTCTCTTTCTCTCCCTCCCTCCCTCCCTCCCTCCCTCCCTCCCTCCCTCCCCCTTCTTTCTCCCCTCTCTTCTCCCCTCCCTCTTCTTTTCTCTCCTCTCCTCCATATAATATTTCAGCTGTCATATGCATTATCTATATATACTGTATATAAAAGTGAAATACCACTCATGCATCATCACAAAATCTCCAGAACCGCAAAGCCTACCAACTTGAAATTGGGCACCTATGTTCCTCTTGGCTTCTAGGTGCTCACTAAGAAAGGATTTTTTGAAATGACCACCAGAGCATTAATATTTCGTATATTATGATTAACACGCTCTGATGCCAAGGGGTTCTACTCCCCCTCCCCACCTGAAAAGAAAGCTGTTCCAAATGCAAAACACAAGCAGAGGAGGAGTTTCAGTTTCACAGCACCAAGCAGCTTTAGTACAGAACAGTTGAGCTAAGCCACGCCCAGGCTCCTTGCTGTCTCCTTGCTCACACAGCAAATGCTGTTTCAGTTTCCAAACAGCCCTCAACTCTCACACTGACAGGACGCTAGCCAGATGAATACCGATGGATGCTGGTAGGCAGAGGCAGATTTTTTCCCCCTAATTTGCATCCCCAAAAACTAAGCCTGACTACATAGTTTCGTAGTGAAGCATGGGTATCAAGGTAGTAGTGTAATATATAAACCTAGTTGCTGTAGTGTTTCCTTAGCATATACCCACAAAATACTTACTGACTATAAAATAAACCATGGCTTATCGATGTCCTATCCACGTGGCAAAAATCTTTGGACTATACTCTTTAATTACAAATATTCTAAAGATGCTACATAGAAAACATGAGGGAGGGTCTAAATATTAAACTTTTATTCTTTGCCATTGAGTTAGCCCCCCAATTTGCCAGCTAGTTTTCTATTAATGCCAGCTTGGTTTGGGGTATGCCAGGGGGCCTGATTAATGCCATCTCTACATTTTGTTATTGAGTTATGGGTCTTTACAGTGTGCAAGGTCACTCAGGATGAAGAGAGAATTTATTTAGGCTCATTCTGGTCTCAATCACCCAGAGCAAAGAACTGTTCACTTTTCCACTTGCGTACATATATATATTGCAGCAACCATGTACAAGAAGCAGCAAATGGATGAATTGGCACAAAGGGTTCTCCAATATTCCAAATTTTGCCCACCATTAGCTCCAGCTCTGCACACCCTTCATTCTGATTCCAGAACTACCAAGTGCCCTAGGCAATCTTTTCTATGGGTTAAGAGCCTCTTAACCGTGAATTTAAGTGGATTTACGTTAGGCTTGAACATAGCCACCAGTTGGGCACCTCTTGCCAGCTAGGCTAGCCAAGATGTATGGTAACCAATTACCCAATTGTCGGAAATGCTTGAAAAAAAGGGGGTATTTACTCTCATATATGGTGGTCCTGCCAAAAAACTCAGAATTTTTGGTACGAAATCTGATTGGGGTTAGAAGAAATGACAGAGTTAAACATTAGTTATACACCAGAGATGTTTCTATTAGGAATAATGGAAAAAGAACTTCAATAAAGCTGATGCCTATTTAATCATACACGTAATCACGGCAGCTAGAATAGTATTCACCCAAAATAATAATAATAATACTTTATTTGCGGTCACAGACCAATATTCACCCAAAATTGGAAAGCAAATGAAATACCTAGTGAAGATGTTATAATTGATAAAATATTACAATGTGCCGAAATGGACAGATTGGCACTAGAATTGAAGGAGCAAGATAAATTAGAATACTATAAAGTGTGGAATAACTTAATATCAGAGAGGTATGAAAGGGAGCTGACAAAATTTGAAATAAGAACTCAAGATGAAATAGGGAAGAGGTGAGATACCTCATATTTGAAAAATAAGAAAAAGAACTACAAAGCTCAAATATATATATGTATATATATAGATGTATATAAATGTATATATCCTTATTTCTAAATGCAAAATATTTTGACAGAAATGTATGTCAAAGACGACCACTATATTCACTGTTTTTTAATGTTTGTTGTTCACTTCCTATTTTTACACTCTAACCTTTCCCAAGTACAGAAGAGCTTTCTCCCTAGCTCGCCTTAATGTCTTGCCCTTAGCACTACTGGATGGGCGATTTAAGAGACTCCCGATTAACGAGTGGCTATGCCCTTGTGACAGAACTGAGGTTGAAACTGTGGAGCATGTCCTTTTATATTGCCCTATGTATACGCAGGCAGATCTAAGTTACTGTCTCTCCTTGAAGCAGACCCTTCTAGACCCAATGGTAGTAATTTGTTCTTATATTGTCTAGAGGATGACTCCTCATACATCACTTCTCAGGTTTCCAAATTTTTTTTAAAAGCTGTAACTATCAGAGGAGAAAGCTGTAATTCCCCTTAGTCAAGTTTTTGGTGACCAATTGTTCATGACTAATTTTCCCATGTTCTTCTTTTGTTGTACCTGTGTTTTGGTCTGTGACCGCAAATAAAGTAGTAGTATTATTATGTTTATATTCAATTAAAAAATTTTTAGAAAAGAAAAGGAAATAACCTCCAGTTGGCTGGAAAAGAAAGATGGGAAATCCTTTGATTTCCAGTTGTTGACTTATAAGTTGTAATCACCAATGACAAATAATGCTGGAACTGCAGTCTAATAATACGTGAAAGATCAGTCACAACAGCCTTCATTTACCAGTTATACAATTGGTGAAGAAACTATCAGCTAATAAGGATGGTATCAAAGCTGACACTTTGCCAATAACATGACCTTTGGCCACTGGTGGACATTCTCCTTGCTTTCCAGCATCACTCCAGCTGAATGTTTCAAAAGTAGGTTATTTATTATGTATCTCATTAAAGACTAAAATCATGACAAAACAACAACGAACCAATTCAAGAGATGTCACTCTTCACTATTTCCTAGAGTTGTCTGTAACAGAGGTAGCAAAACAATGTTTATTCACAAGCTTATATGTTCAGATGCAAGATCTAACAAATTCTGTTGCTTAACTTAATCTTTATTATGGCCTTCAAGCCAGGTAACACAATACATACTAAGTATAGCATGTGTATTTTCAGAAGCACCCATATTTATAATATGTACATATAAAATAAGTAGTAAAGACCACAGAATAACATCTTAATACAAATACTAGTGGTGATCACAACTACTATTCTTCCTTCATAAAGGAGAGAAATAGAACAAATAGAGGCACAGAGTTGAGGAACCTGGCAAAATACATCAGAGTTCTGGTCAGACAAAAGAAGCTACAACATGTTCCAGGGTATTTCTTCAGAATAGAATAGATGGATGTCATGTAAGATTCTCTGTAAGAGGAAGATATGGCTCCAGCACTACATGAAATCATCCCTGTATGTTTCCCCGGCATTTCTGCAGAGGTAGAGAAATCAAGCCAGCCAAGGTGAACTTTCAAAACTGCAGTGGAGAAAGATAGGGTGGTCCATGCCCTTTGAAAAGAATCTTCAGACAGTGGCCATGGAGATACTCAGTCATCCAGGTCATGGTTGTCCCAAAGGTGCTTTTTCAAAAGGCAACCAGACTTCATGCTTTTTCCTCGAAGAGGTTTCGCTTCTCATCCAGGAAGCTTCTTCAGTTCTGAATGAAGCTTCTTGAATGAGAAGTGAAACCTCTTCCAGGGGAAAAAAGAAACAAAGTCCAGTTGCCCTTTGAAAAAAGCACCTTTGGAAACCTCGGGTGGTGGGACTTGAAAACCATTCCCCCAAATAGCCTGCTTCAGAAGACTCCTGGCCTTTTGAAACCTGGCAGTTGATGTTCTTCAAAGAGAGAATTCAAGACTGGCGTTTACGATTAGCTCTTTTTAACCAAGTTGATTTAACAGGGCTCCTGAAAATCAGCTACCAAAGAAGCAGAGGTTCAGAGGAGCAACCAGCATTTTTTTTTTTTTAATAATGTCCACTGCATATTTTCGGGCAAGAAAATCCCTCCAAGTATTATAACTTTTGCACCAAAGAATGCATGAATTTTAGCCTTCCTCTCCAAAGCAAGATAGTTGGGCTACCACTTGGTTGGCTGCATGGGTTAAGGCGATGAGGACTAATGAAGAAACTGTAGGCCAGATCTGAAAATGGTGAGGCTCTCTTTGATCAAGTTCAAAGCTGAGTATTTCTTAGCATCTTCCAGAATTGTCTTCGTGTGCCTGAAGTCCCACCCCACTCCAATTTTTTCACCTTCCTCTGGAGGAAACGTTGCAATACAAGTTGAAGAGCCTTTTCGTTGCCTTCTTAACTCAATTCCTAACCCCCATTCTCTCTTCGCCCCCCCCCCTTTTTTTTTTTGGACGAAAGAATACTTTGCATCTTAGACAAAGGAAATATTTAAACTGTTAAATCTGAACAAAGATACAGTCTGCATATGACTTCTCTGAAGCCCTATAAAAAGAAATCTTTAAAATTGCCTGTTCACTCAAATTTACTGAGTGTAGCAAAAATGTCAAAGGCATAAAGTCAGAGAAGATTGAATAAAATAATGCAGAAAGACAGATTAGTCATGCACAGACCCACACAGCTTTTCACAGTGCACAATACCACTTTTTATTACCGCTCTAACTTTACAAAGGCTATGCTCAATGCATAGAGGATGATACATGGGTCAGTCATGTAATCTGCCTTTGATTCAAAGCCTCATTTATCTGGACTCCTTTTCACAAAGACATTGATGAGAGATTTCACTGTTTCTATGGCATTGTTTTATTTATCATGGCTGCTGGGGGGGGGATGGGGGGAAGGAGGAAAAAGGAGAGGGAGGTGGGGAGAGAGAGAGAGAGAGAGAGAGAGAAGAGATTATGTCGTGGATTTCCAAGCCAAGGGTTTTAACGAGGTTTCTTAGCAAAAGTTTGCAAAGAGCTACATTGCCTCTTAACAAGAGGGGTTTGAATGTTTTGCTGGCTGAGGAGCCTTGCAATTGGCAGTAAATATTTATGTTATGATTAATAGGGCTTTTTTTTTTTTTTTAGAAGTTGGAAGAATAGCAGTGAAACCACGGTCATTTCCTCAGATTTTTCCAGATTTACAGAACAAAAGGTAGAGATCTATTTCTTTATCGGTCTTCAGGGATGCCTCCAGTCATCCACACGCATGTAGGGTAACACCGATTAATCATATTAAAGCAAAGAATAAAAATAAATAACTTCCTTTTGTTTGATTTTACTTTTTTTTAATTCTTCCCAATCTAATAGAATGTTGGAGGAAAAAAAAAAAAAAAACTCCATGAAGCAACTTGGATCTTGGTTTGACAATGGGATAATTCTCAAAAGCTTGAACAGGTTCAAATTTGGTCTGGGAAGAGGTCTGAAAATGATGCAGATCCAATCTGTGCGGGAAAAAATATCCCCCCCCCCTCCCAATCCCTGGTAAACATTCCTACTGAAGGAGCAGTTGGGTGCTGATTTAAAATGTCGAGGACTCCTCTCTTCTAAGTTCCCTAGTCGTGTAACCCAGGACAAAGCATCTGCTCTCCATCCTAAATAAGTAGTCCTCACTGACTGACTACAGTTGGAACCAGCAAATACATCACTAAGCATTGCAATTGCTAAGCAGAAAAATCATAACTGTGATGGGCTTAGGACCTCTCTTCCCCCTTGGTCTTGAAATCGAACATGATACTGAGCCACGGTGGCACAATGGTTGAAGTGCAGTACTGCAGGCTACTTCTGCTGACTGCCAGGTGCCTACAATTTAGCAGTTCATATCTCACCAGGCTCAAGCTTGACTCAGCCTTCTGTCCTTCCGAGGTGGGTAAAATGAGGATCCAGATTGTTGGGGGCAAGAGGCTGACTCTTCTAAGCTGCTTAGAGAGGGCTATAAAGCACCGTGAAGTGGTATATAAGTCTAGTGCTGTATAACCACATCTTGCAATTTTACTTCCAGGTTCTCCATCAACTCTGCTTATCACAAGCCAGTTGTGAAGCTCCTGAATGACGATCACATGACTGTGAGATGCTGTGAGGGTCATAAATGTGAGGATTGGTGACCGAGCTTTTTTTTTTTTTTTTTACACTGTTGTAATTTTGGATAGTTGTTAAAGAAGGCTGTTGATCAGTGAGGACCTCCAAGTGTGTGTGTGCGCGCACAACATATGTGTCTCCTGGTTTTTAGCCTGATGCCTTTAACAACAACACTAAACCGGCAATTGTTAGAATTAGTATTACCATCATGGTGTCTGAATGGGGAATAAGTGATTTTTCTAATTCACGCATAAAACCTCTCTCTCCTTTTCCTCTTTAATCTCTCTCCTTTTCTTTTTAATTCTGAAAGCAGTAAAAAGTGATGAAGGAAGAAAAAAAATACCATCTAACTTGCTTGCAATATACATTTGCCCTCTTCTTTCTAAAATATAAAGCTGTCTGGAAATTCTCTCTCTCTCTCTCTCTCTCTCCCTCCCTCCCTGTCTCTCTCCTTCTCCTTCTCCCTCTCCCTGTCTCCTGTCTGTCTCTCTGTCTCTCTCTCTGTCTCTCTCTCTCTCGTAGCTCAGCACCCTGTTTTAAATTTGAGCCATATTTTAATTATTTTTAGAGCGGCATATTTATTATTTATGCATTCACAGAAGAAAAGCGACTATTTGTCAGTCAGTTTTGTATCTTGCAAATTTAATAAACAGCAGCCCTTAAGATAGAATTTCTAAGCCTGCCAAGCCTGGCAAAACGTAGCTAATGCAGAAGTGTCAACAGTGAATCTCATAGGCGACGCTGCAATGCTTCTCAATTGAGGGAAACCAAGAAAAATGGAAGTTTCTCAATTATCCAGGGCAAGGGAAAGAGCTGTACCACTTCCCCTCCTTTGGAGCTGCGCCACTTCCAACCACAAGCAGAAAGACTCGCTGTGAAAGAGTATGAGTCTACAAAAATTGCTCCATTACAATTCTTGGCAGCCCGTGACAGCTTGGCTGAAAGTGAAGGATACTGGGAGTTGTAGTTCAGCTACATGCTAAACTAAAAGAATTGAGGCCCTTGAATTCTGGTGCTGGAGAAGACGATCCAACCGGTCAGTCCTAGAGGAGATCAATCCTGATTGCTCTTTAGAAGGCCAGATCCTGAAGATGAAACTCAAAGACTTTGGCCACCTCATGGGAAGGAAGGACTCACAGGAGAAGAGACTAATACTGGGAAAGATGGAGAGCAAGAGAAGAAAGGGAGGACAGAGAATGAGGTGGCTGGATGGAGTCATTAAAGCAATCGGTGTGAGCTTAAATGGACTCCAGAAGATGGTAGAGGACAGGAAGGCCTGGAGGAACTTTGTCCATGGGGTCACGATGGGTCGGACATGACTTCACGACTAACAACAACAAACTAAAAGAGTACAGAGAAGAACAACAAAAATGATTAGGTTATACAGAGGCTAAAATGTATGAAGAATGGTTACAGGAATTGGACATTAGTCTAATGAGGAGAAGGACTAGGGGTGACATGATAGCAGTTTTCCAATATTTGAGGGGCTGTCACAGAGAAGAGAGGTTCACCCTATTCTCCAAAGTCCCTGAGGGCAGGACAAGAAGCAATGGATGGAAGCTTCTCAAAGAGTGGCCCAATCTAGAATCAAGGAGAAATTTTCGGACAAGAGAGAACAATTAATCTGGCTTATCTCTAGAAGTTGTGGCTGCTTCATCTCTGGAACTTTTAAAGAAGAGATTGGACAGCCATTTGTTCAGAATGGGATAGGGGCTGGATTAGAAGACCTTCCAACTTGTGTTATTTTGTATTTTATACATGTAACTGCCATAGGTCCTGCAATCATTTGTAAAGCAGAACACACATAAGCTTCAGAATCCTTCTCCCTATTTATTAAGCGTTAGGGGTCCCCTCCCAAAAATCTCCATCTTTATTCTGAAATGATACCGATTTATCCCATTATTAAGTCTTCTGGTTGACCGCATTTAGCAGTGAACATTTTGTTTTATTTCATATTTCTTCCATTCCGGCTCCTGTTTTCGATTTGGAAGGGCGGCTTAGCCCAGTTGGGAAGGGTTTCCTAGGCCGACCTACCCCTGCTTCCCAAAGATTTGTGAAAATTGCATGACAGTTTCATTCAAGTACTTTACAACATCCCTTGAAGCCAAATCTTCTCCCAAGCTGAACAGACTATGTGAAGGGAGCTTCATTCCCTCTCGCCTTTCAGCTCCAAAGTAATTTCCATAGCTCAGAGACTTACCATTGTTTGTCTCCACTCGCTCTTGAAACAAAGTTTTTGGTATTAAGTTTTCCTGGTCCTGCTGAGAAAGCCAGGAATGAAAGGACCAAGAGTGACTGACACAGAGTCCCTAAGAATATTAAAGGGGAACTTCCATCTAATTAGCTGTCCCCTCTTGAAGCAGGGAGCAAAAACAAAACAAAAAAAAACCCCCAACCACTGTTGCTTTCCCCATTCAATTTCTTGGGCCCGACTTTTTAAATATGCTCTCATTCAGATTTCTGGCTTGTCAAAGCCAAACACAACAGGCCATTCAACCGATGTTTGTCTCCTGGGTTGAGCTAAGTCATCAGAATTCCGTTGTCCTTATCCCTTCTTTCCTTCTTTTATTTTTTTTTAAATACAAAAACAAAGAGATTTCATTTTGCCCCACCGGCTTTCACCAGTTAAGCCGAGACTTCTTTGTTAAGCTCTTCTTCCGTATATATAAAATGGATCCATATTTTTAAAGAAATGGCTAAAGCAGAGATGATTAATTTCCGATTGGTATCTGCATGTGTGGCTATGTCTGCCTGCCTCTATACATGTAAGGACATGTAAACCATCGATCACTTCTCAGGCTCCCTTCATTGGGTGAATTGTCTTAGAAATATTTCACACAGTTACTGAATTAAAAGACACAGCAGAAAACCATTAAGTCTGCCCTTTGCTAATGCAGAAAGTATCTTGCCATAGTACAATATCCCTAATAAATAGCCATCCAATGTTTAAAGGTGTCAGTTACCTTCTATAGTTTTCATTTCAAATGCCGAATGATAAGACATTATCAGGAAGTCATTCCTGAAATTTAAGCTGTTTGTCTATTTTCCCTGTTACTAGAATACTGTAAATTCAAGTCTGGATAGGGTGCTTAAAAAGTTTACAATGTTTAAAACATTGCAATTTTCTCCAAACATTGCAAAGTTGCTTAAAAGGCAGGCCATCCAACCCCGCACGTTTCCAAAATCCTCAAATCTTAGTTTTTTCCCCCAACTTCAGTTTCACTGAATGAAAACTTGCCTTCATTTGGAATGAATTGTCACCAATTCATCCAATTAATTCTCATGGTGGTGGTGCTAGAATTCTTTTAGGTTTTCGTTTGCTGTTTTGCACTTTGGGCTGCATAGGAAGAGCTATGTTTGTAATTAATATCTTGGAAATAGACTTCATCAGGCTTTCATAAATAAAATTCATAAATGGCATTGAGTATGTGTGTTCTAGCTGTGATTTCTCATTCCTGACATTCTTGGGTTGACAGGAAAGGTCTGTACAGAAGGCTCCGATCACAACTTTAATGCTTGTTAGGGTCAGAAATTAGATCTTGGTTATCATAACCCCAATGATATTAGAAGGGAGCAAATACACGAGGGGAATTCTTTGGCAAAGTGTAATCCTGAACACAACTTGCTTTGGGAGGACAAACAATTTTTTAGTTATTTAGGGTAGCACTAGCACTAGCACTTAGGCTTATATGCTGCTTCACACTGCTTTACCGCCCTCTCTAAGTGGTTTGCAGAATCAGCCTATTGTCCCCAACAATATGGCTCCTCATTTTACTGACTTCAGTAGGATGAAAGGCCAAGTCAACTTTGAATTGGGGAAGATCAAACTCCCAATAGGGAGCAGAATTAGCCTGCAATACTGCATTCTAACCATTGAAACACCACTGCTCTGAACCACTTTAGAATACATTTTTCACTGTGCCTTACCAATTACCGGTGCAATGTTGGTGAGAGCTGGTGAAAGTTGAACTTCAAAATATCAGAGAGAAAGTTCATAACATCAGCTTGAATTGGCCTGATGTATAATATTGGAAATCTTTGCACAAGTGCTATTATATTAAATTCCCTGATTCAAATCCACAGGGCATCTGTACAGTTGCATTCTGTTATCTCTTGTGCTTGATTTATATCAGGGGCCTCCAAACTTGGTGACTTTAAGACTGGTGGACTTCAACTCCCAAAATTCCCCAGTCAGCTGGCTGAGGAATTCTGGGAGTTGAAGTCCATAAGACTTAAAATTACCAAGTTTGGAGATCTCTGGTTTATGTAGTTGAAGATCCATGCAAATGGGTTGCTTGGACAAATCAAACATTTTACCTGAACATCTATATAGTTTGAATCTTGAGTCCTTGAGCCTTTCCATTTTGTTGACCATAAGTCTAACAATATTTATCCACATAAAGTGAAATTGTTATTTATTCAATCCTCAAAGACTTCCTCAGTCAAGTTTTGATGTTGCTGAACTCCAGTTTCCATCATCCCCATCATCTTTGGCACAGGCCAGCTATAAGGGGAGCTTTAGCCCTTCAATCACTGGAGGGTTACATGTTACCCATCCCTAGCTTAAAGCTACATACACAACAAATTCTATAAATGGTAGCCCTAAATAGAAATTATTCATCAAGCCAACATATAGAGCCATATGTTTGTAAGTATGGCTACGGTGACTTAATGCATGTGCTAACAGCACAAATTTTATAGCGTTGTGCATCTGCAGCTGAGATTGCGTTGAAAACAAACAAAAAAGAGATAGGCCGACTGAAATGGAAACTTTTGTTACTTATAATGTTAATGAAACCAGTTTATCAGGCTGCACAGAGGAAGTAGAATATTTAGTGCCATTTAATGTCTAATCATCGTCATTTCTTTGAATAAATCACATTACATTGTCTAGAACCTGAAAAGACTTTGCTTGTAACTTTCCTAATAAAGAGTAGTTTATTTATTTTTTATTAAAAAGACACATCTCTGGCACTTCTGCCTGTGGGAAAAGTTGTTCTATATTTGGAACTTCTGGCTGCTCTGCTACTAAACTGAAGCATCTTTGCAGCATTTTCACTAGACATGACTGTGGCAATCTGCTGGAAACTTTCATCCCCAACTCAAAACAATGCCCACATCGGGGAGGGGGTAGTGATGGTAAAGCGTTTGAAGAAATGGCTGTAAGGAGCTATGGAGATGATTTTGGGAAACAGCAGAGGTGGCATTCAGCAGGTTCTGACCAGTTCTGGACAACCGGTAGTGGAAATTTCGAGTAGTTCAGAGAACTGGCAAATCCCACCTCTGACTGCCCCCGCCCCCATCTATTCTCCACCTCCCAAGTCCCAGCTGATTGGCTGGGTCTTCTTTGGTTGCCTTGCACAGGAGCTGGAAAGCAGGTTAGTGGGGTGGGGAGGGAATGGGGATTTTGCAGTATTCTTCCCCTGCCACACCCACCAATTCACACCCACCAATCCATGTCCACAGAACCAGTAGTAAAAAATTTTAAATCTCACCACTGGAAACAGCACAGTGGTAGGAAGATCAGGTTATTTTGGTGGGATTTTTGCCCACTCATGTATTTATTTTATATAGGCTGAGGCTGAGCTTCGTAGAAGTGTGCAGTCTGTCAGAAATTATCTTCATCCCAAATGGGCAGCCTTTTCTCTAGAGTGACATGATGACAGTTTTCCAATATTTAAGCGGCTGTCACAGAGAAGAAGGGGTCAGGCTATTCTCCAAATTACCTGAAGGCAGGATAAGAAGCAATGGATAGTAAACTGATCAAGGAGAGAAGCAACCTCGAACTCGGGAGAAATTTCCCAACAAGGAGAACAATCAACCAGTGGAATGGCTTGCCTTCAGAAGTTTGGGTGCCCCATCCCTAGAGGCCTTTAAGAAGAGACTGGACAGGCATTTGTCTGAAATGGTACAGGGTCTCCTGCTTGAGCAGGGGATTGGACCAGATGACCTCCAAGGTCCCTTCCAACTCTTCTTTTATTCTATTACATTTTCTCCTCTCTGTCAGGAAATCCAAGCCTTTAGAGAGTTCCCTGCATCATGTCCACACGTACCACGGATGGTTCCACTCATTTTTCAATCCTATAATTTTTCCCCCCTTTTTTCCCCAGCTTCATTTGATGCGATTTCTCTTGCCCACAGCTGTCTAGCTCCCCGTAACGTTTAAGTGAACCACAATGAACCTATAAGTCATCATAAATGAAAATGATGGCAGTTGTCGTCAAGGCCCTTGATTAATGGAAATATGGGCAGTTGGACACCGACTAGATGGTTATAAATGCTGCTGTCGGACAAAAATCATTATGGTATTAATAAGGAAGTAGGGAGATAACTGACCTAGGAGGGAGGCACACACACACACACACATACAGAGAGAGAGAAAATCATTTCAGTGTTTGCACATTTGTGCATCGGATATGGTGGTGGGTGCATTTGTATTTTCTTGAGGATTTTTCTCCCACAAATAATCCTGATGGGTCGATTCAATGAAATTACTGCAGGGTAGTTTGAGCCTTTTAAACTTTCCCTCTCTGTGCTTCCAGCTTTAAAAAAAAAAGAGAAAGTTTTTTTTTTAATTGACTTAATGCTAGTCCTAACTAAATGCCAGTGATTGACTAAGTTGCACATACAACGTTTGGCAGAAAAAGAAGGCAGCTGAAGAGAAGCAGAGGGGGGACAGAAATGGGGGAGCCAACCCTCGCATATCTTATTATACCTGAAACACTCTTCTGATATGTACTAAATATTATGACTGCCACCAGTCCCACCATAATTGATTCACCCACACAGCCATTTAGTCTGCGAGCTGTTCGTTTTACAAATTCTACAATCTTTTAGAAATTCTTTCAGTGGGAAAGATTGCTGCTTCCCCTGTTAGATTCATTATGGTGATTGAATCCTCTTCAATAGAGAACTGTTTAAAGGGAGTACAACCATGGGTGTCTCACTCCAAGCGAAAGCACATAGGTTAAAAGCTTGTCTGTGTGGCATAATTCATGGCTGCTATGCTAAACAATCACTTTTTATGGTGACCTTCATAAGATACAAAAAGGCAACAGAACGAAGCTCTCCCTATATATATGTATAATTTTTAACAATTCAATCTCCGAAGCTCCTGGAATTCCTCATTAAAGAAGCAATTAATAATGTAGAATAGAAGGAGCTTTTATTATATTTTTCCTTCCAGATGTAAAATCATAATTAATCTAAGTGCCAAAAGAGAAAAAAAAAAGGAAGGAAGGAAGGGAGGAAGAAACCAGCCACCCAACCTCTCTGTCTTCATATCACTATGGAAAGTTTAAAAAAAAATGTTGAGTAAGTATTTAAATATTCTGCACACCTGAACCTCGGCCATCCGTCATTGTTATGACTTAAAACATCACTGACTAAATTAGGTTTTGTTTGTATAGAGCTGGGAGAGTCAGATGGCTTGAATGACAAAATTAGAACATGTTCAAATCAGTGAAACAAAACTGCACGAGAAAGAGAGATGGGAGAAAAAAGGAGGGCTGTCCACAGTTGCACCACTATCCTACAATGCTGTGCTGTGTGTGTGTGTGTGTGTTTCCTTCTTCCTGTCCTCCACAAATAAGGGTAACAATAGGAAACCACAGACTGTTCCTATTGTATGGTGTGAGTGTCATTGAGAAGGAGACGTGTCCTCCTCGTCCTTGTTGTGTTTATGGATTAAAATGTTTAGCTTTCCAGAAAATGTAACCTCTGGATCTATTTTGTTAATGGAGCATCATCACAACCTAGAACAACACAAGAGAGGTGTTGCTAGTTCAGAACATCTGGACTTTTGTGAGATGGCTATAAGAGCTTTCAATCCTCTATGTTCATGCCCAAACAGCTATTTTAGTGTAGAGAGCAACAACTGCATGAGTCTTAATACTGTAGTTAGGTATTTATTTGTATTCCGCCTTTATTGTTTTTACAAATTACTCAAGGCGTCAAATTATATAATTCTTTTTCCTCCTGATTTTTTCCACAACCACAACCCTATGAAGTTGTCCAAAAGGTGTTTTTTCCAAAAAGCAAATGGTGGGGAATAGAAGGATTTTTGGATAATTTATTTATTAGGATAAACCCTTCCATTCCCCACCATTCAGTGGAAACCAAAGAAATTTCTTGGATGAGAAGTAAAATATTTTCAAGAGAAAAAAAACAAGAAAAGTCCAATTGACTTTTGGATCATTTTGATCTTCCACATGCCAATCAGAGAACAGGAAACAGGAACCCATGTTTAATGGCAAAGAGCATTTGATTGGATGGAGTGGTCATGAAAACCATGATAGGTTTGCCTATCAACTCCATCCCACATTATATAGCAATCACAGCCATTGAACAGCTCCTAAGCAGAATCTATGGTCCTTTGGCTGAATGCCCCCAAATTCCATGAAATTTATGTTTTAGTTGAAAACAGAATTTCCTTGTCTTCTCAAGTAACAAAAAGTGAACTCAAAATAAAGCTAAAATGTACTGTAATATATTTGTATTTTAACCCTAAAGAACCAGTATGTGATTTTAACTTCTTTCTCATTTTCTTGCATCTCCTTCATCCTGGCTGTGTTTACACAGCACACATCACTTGATATGCATTCATCTTAGTTGCATTTGACTTGATTCAGTGCACAGGGCCAACCCTCAAATGGGTTAACTCAGAACCAGGTAAAAAGTAGTACGAAAACACAATCTCTTTGCTGACAGGTCTCCTTATGTTGTATTCAGAATAACTGCTTTCTATTATATTATCAGCTCAAATCCAGATTGCTTGGGAGGAACACTAACAATACCTATATATTCATACAGAGAATACAATGCGCCAGGTATTCTTATTCATAATTCTATTGCATTTAAATATGTTGCACATTATTATGTGCTTTTAACATAAATCAATGGTGGGCTTACTCTGTGTATGGGATACCAGTCCCCAGAATCTTCCCTTTTCTCTTTTATAGTTCTGCAACCTACCTCAGAAGACCCCTGCCCGCATAAAATGGTTATTGTTGTAATAATTTTTGGTGACATTTATAGCTTAAAGACTTTGTACAATTTTTTTTTATCAACAAGCCAGCGATGAATCAAAATGCATGATCACAATAAAAATGCACAAAATATATGCGTTAGAGGGGAGGTTTGGTCAATAGGGCATCACATTGATCCATGTTCTTTGTGGCTATTTGTGGAGCACTACACATGCATTCTGCTGAAAATTCAAACTGCTGACCTACTTCAGAATTATATTATCTATTGCACATAGATATTTTGATTCTAGCTGTTCAGATGGAAATTGGGTGGATATTCAGAAATTTCAGCTTTGATCTTTATTAGAGCGCGAGACGGCTTGAAAATTTTCAGGCAATTTGATTTCATAGAAAGGGGATATCTGAAGTAATTTAACCCAAGTCCCTTCTATAAAGAAGATCCCTTGGTCATGACTCAAAGGATTGTACAAGCAGCAATGTTCAGTGAACCTGGCTATTTTTCTTTAAAATATATTTTGGAGACCATCAATTGATGAATAGCTTGATCCAAAGTGGGTTCTTCATCTGGCTTAGCCTAACTTGGTAAAGCCCAGTTTGGCAATAAAGACTCAGGCCCTTTGAAAAACAATCTGTGAAAAGACATGGAGGTTTTTCCCTGAGTGAAGGACAACTCCTCTTTACAACTCTCATTGTGTACTCTTCATGGTTGAATGACTCCATCTTGCTTATCTTGAGTCCAAAGGATTGTTAGTGGAACGCTATCAACTACTATGCACTTCAAAAGTCCATGGCATGATGGACCTCTGGTGAGGATTTAAGGTGAACTAGAAGTCCCAGACAAGCAAGGTTGACATTGTGGTGGATAGTGAATTCTGGCTGGTAACTCCCTAGCAAAAAAGAAGAGATTGTGAGATTGCCCACTTGTATTCCAGACAACTGCTTGATACAAGTAGATTGCAGGAACTTGTGAGTCAAGATGCTGGGAATAGAAGGATTTCAATCAAGTTCACAGCCATAATATATAGACACAAGATATGCTGAGCCTTTCTTAATCATATTCAGTCAACTTGCTTCTTAATTGTTATTCAACTATTTAAAAAATTTTGAGCAACAAGTTTTATAGTATCAGGTGAGTTTCTTTCAATTCTTAACAAAAGAAGTTCCAAATGCAAGGATATATATTTAAAAAATTGTTGAATAAACAGAAAAAGAATGATATGAATGTTTATCTTGGAAGGTTATACACGGACTAAGGGTTCAGATGGATTTATAGAATCATTGAATACAAGATGGGCAGCAAATAAATTTCACCAATAAATGATACATTTGTAATAAGATTTTGAAATTCATTATAAGACTCGTTCCCATGGGAAAAATACTGTTGTTTTGAGTTTTAAAAAGAAAAAAAACGGGACTACATATTAGAAAGAAAAAGAAGAACTAGACATCAGAAAGAACCAGAAGAAGGAACCAAGGATTAACATTAAAGGAGAAGAATATTAAAAGTTGACTTATTAATACAAAATGGAGCAGAATACTTTAACAATTGGATATGTTGAAAGATATTTGTGAACAATGAACCCAGAAGAAAATTCTAGAGAGTCTGACAACTATCTGTTCAGTAGATTGTGTTTAAAAGATGTTCTGAAAGAGAAACAAGTTTTATTGGACAAGATTGAGACTGATTTGAAAATGGATTTGAAAATGGCAGGCTATAAGAATGATTTATAAAAAGATGTTATATTGAATATACAGCTGAAACTGGCTGATCTGTTAATAATTAAAATGAATATACAAACAATAAATCAAGGGAATGACCTGCATATTTTTTTCTATATTGGATTTACAAAATGATCTATTAAAGTTTTGAAAATCTTTATGAGAACAGACAGAAAAGTAAAAAAGAAATCAAATTCTAGGATATTAAATTAAAGAAGAAGAAATTAAAGATCAAGATGGTTAAAAATAAAAGGAAGAAATACAAAGTTGATTTATTTGATTAAGGTTAAAATAGATATCTTGTAATGTCTCGTAACTCGTACTGGATTTTTACTGATCAGGATTTACTGAGGCTTTAAAGATTTGTTTATAGATAAGAGATGGAATGTGGAAAAAAGAGAACATTTGTTGCATTTTAAGAAAAGGTAATAAATTATTAAAATTGTCTATACTTGTGATGAAGGTGGAAGTAATTTTTTTTAAAAAAATAGTTTACTAGCTTTTATCTTTTCAACTATAATGTTCAATGAAATTGTTATTTAAAAAATTCCTCATTGTATGATGAAGTTTGAGGTTTCAATAGAAGTTCTCATGCTGTCCAAGAGTAATCAATTATTTTTTTTTCCTGAGACCTCCTCTGTACCAAGGAACAGATGTGAGATTAATTTCAGGCTCAGTCTAATAAATGATACAACACAGCCTATTCTTAAGCAGAATACGTCTTTCACATGATGAAGCAAAGCTTCGTTTTCAATCTATGGTATATATAATCCAGAACATATCTTGTATATTCTAGATTTTCTATGTAGGAGACATTGACTGATCTGCAAATAGAGAGAAGTGGTTGCCAGCTTAATTTACAAGCCAAACTCCTAAGAAATTTGGGCATGATTTAGAACAAAGAAACGTGATAAATTTTTGCTTTTTTGGATTCATTTGCTGTCTCTTTTATAAAACAAAATATTCCAAGTTGCAATTATTTGTGCATTAAAACAGTAAGCCTAAGACATCTGAAAATTAGAATTCCATGTCAGACTGTGAATATCCCACAAGCATGCTGCCTTTCATTAAAATCTGTTTGACATTTTTGTTATGTGCAGAGAGGCAAAGGATGCCAGAAAGCTTGATATTTGTGATTACATCCTTCTGCTAATACAAGACATTCAAAAATTGTATTAAAACATTAGCTACAAAAGGCTGAGCAGTGAAAAACAACAAATAAATAGATTTAGCATTTGTTTTTATTTTTAAAAGGAAAAGTAGGCCATCGTATGATCCATTGTCCTAAATAATTTCCTAAGCAAGAGCAAGCTTTCTCATTCTTTTCTTCTTTTCCTTTCTCCCGAGAAGTCTGTTGATAAGAAATGTGCTAATTCCCTCCATGCTTGCTCTCCCTCTTCTCTTCCACCCCCTTTGAAAAAAAAAGGAGAGAGGGAAAAAGTGCAAATTTTTAATCGTTCTTGGGGAATCGTGTAATGATCGCATGTCACGTGACCTCCCCTGGAAAAAGATATTATTTTGTCACAATAATGCAAGTAAATTATCTCACTGGCAACTTGCTTAAAGGTCAGAGAGATCATCTGATGCAGAAGATGGAAATTTCTCCTGCCAAAACAATATTGACAGCTTATCAAGCAGGATGGAGAAAATACAATGATATAATAGAATGTAAGGTAAGATAACACTTGCTACTGGAGGCAGAAAATATGACATGGCATTTCAATTTTAAGGTTATGTGCAGGATGATATCGTATGGAAACGAGGAGACAAAAACAGTGTTCCTTGCATGTGAATTTTATCAAGGCAAATGCAACTACTACAGTATTTTAATGTACAGTGTGGTTATTAGATGCATCTTAGGGGAAAGAAAAAGGCTTCACAGTCATTTGCAAAAAGATGACAGAACACAAAGCAAGAATAATATTCTTCCTCATTAAACCTGAAACAAAGGCCAGAAAGTAATCATACATCTCCTTTCCTTTAGTTCAGAGAGAGTTTGGATTTTTGGTAAAGGATTCTCCACCTCTCTCCCAGTCTGTCTCCACCTGGACATGCCACAGTAAGTGGGCTTAATGCTGGACTTTCAGTGGTAATCATGCTGGCTGCGGAATTCTGGGGGTTGAAGTCCACATCCCTGGAGTGAGTCCATATTTTGGCGAGCTCTCCTAGACATTAATGAGGCTGCTGGGTTGTGACATTCTATTAGCCCCATCAATGGAAATGAGAATAATTCCATTTGAAAAGCTTGTTACTGGCTGCCTTGTGATTGAGACCCATAGTTGGTCAGTTCTTGAGCAGATATGAAGATAGAAAGATGTGAAGAAAAAGCCTGGGTTCACACATTATGTTAGGCTGGCCATACTTAGCTGTGCTTTATTAAATAAACCACAATAATCTGGGTTCATGCAATACACTGAGCTGAAGACAAACCAAACACACTATGGCTTGTGTCACTGCAGTTCTTCAGGAATCACAGCAAAGAGTGGAGGAGAGCAAACTGTATCATGGACTCCTTTAATTAGAACTTACTAGAGACAGACTTAAAGAGACCCATGAATCAATACTTCTAATTGTGCTTTAGAGGATATGGAATGTATCTTCCTTCGTTCCTTCCCTCCCTCCCTCCTTCCTTCCTTCCTTCCTTCCTGTTAAGTTCTGCGCATGGGTGCAAGGAGCGGAGACAAGGCAGTCAACTCTTTATTAAGCACACTGAACAGAGCAATCACCTAGGGCAGCAGCAGCCTTTTTATAGGGTTGGCTACTGTCCTATTAGCCAATGAAAACATGGAAGTGTTAAACCCTTGAACCAATGAGAGTTGGCCCGTTAACAGCCAATCAGATGTCCCGGAAAGGACCAATCCTATGTCGCTATTATTGGCCAATCAGAAGTGCAGGATTAGAACCCTGCTTTTTACTTAAGGCTATTAAAATTTTATTAAACGCCTTTATTAGTTCATAACACCCCTCCCCCCTAGGTTCCATTTGAGGGGTGCGGTAACGTAATTGCGTAGATATGCAGGTTGTTTCAATTGCCTATTAGATTTGTGCTGTCCCACCAGTTCCTGTCTGTAGTCTGGTTCTGGTGGAACGTTTTTTGATTTATCTGGTACAGGCGGTTCCGCATTCCCACAGGACGATTCGGCGCCACTAATTCTGTCATCGTTGTCCTCTGGTTCCATTGAGGTATTTCTCTGTGGCGAGACACCACCCCTTCCTGATTCTTCTTCATTGAACGCGCCTGGCTGCTGACTTTCTTCGATTTCGTCATCCAGCATCTCGAATTCAGTTCCTTTGACATCCCCTCCCCCCTCAGTTTGAGAGTCACAGGAGTCGCGGGAACTGGGTTGCAATCTAGAGCGAAGCTGATCAATATGGCGTTTCCATATCTTTCCGTCCAATGTTTGCACGCGGTACAATCTGGTCCCGGTGGTTTGGGTTACGGTTGCTTCAACCCATAATGGTTCGCCAGAAACGTTTTTAGCGAAGACTAAGTCACCTACCTTGAACTCACGGCATTTTCCGCTAGATCCACAGGGTTTCTCCGGCGCGTAGGACGGGTGGAGACAGTCGAGGTGGGAGTGGAGCTTGCGTCCCATCAACAATTCAGCTGGAGTCTTGTTGGTGACGCTGTGCGGGATGATGTGTTAGAGTAGGAGTATTCTGTTTAGTTTGTCGTCAATGTCCCCCTAGTCCATCTTGTGGAGAGTTTTTTTAACAAATTGGACCATGCGCTCGGCCCTGCCATTGGCCGCAGGGTGTGCCGGCAAGGTTAGCGCATGGCGGATACCCCGGTCCGCTAAGTATTGTTCAAACGCCAGGGTGGTGAACTGGGGTCCGTTGTCGGAGACTAGAACGTCTGGCACTCCATGTGTTGCGAATAGTTTGTTTAATTTGTGGATGACTGAATCGGTTGTAGTAGTCTTCATCTTGTGGATTTCGAGCCAGTTGGAATAGGCATCCACTGTTAGGAGGAACGTTTGTCCCTTAGTAGGTCCCGCAAAGTCAATGTGGATGTGGGACCATGGCCCCCGGCGGGTTTCCCACTCCGTTGGAGTTGCTCTAGGTGGGGCACTGCTGACTTCTTGGCACTTTAGACAAGTCTTTACCCAGGCTTCGATTTACTTATCGATGCCCAGCCACCACACGTAGCTTCGTGCGAGTGCTTTCATACGCACGATGCCGGGGTGACCATCATGCAATGCTCTCAAAACTGGTCATTGTAACCGCTCTGGGATGACGACTCTGTCTCCCCATAGGATGCAGCCTTTCTGCGAGAAAAGTTCTGTTTGCCGGTTCCTGAAAGGGGTGAAATCGTCAGGGGTTTGTTCTACTGGCCATCCTCGTTCGACCCAGCTGAGAACTCGCGCCAGGACAGGATCTCATTTCGTTTTGATAGCGATGTCCCTGGCTGTTAGCGGCGGTGAATGTAGTGTTTCAATCTGGAGTGTCGTGAGGGTTGGAGCTGGGTCGTCGATGGTTTCCAGAAGTGGGGCACGGCTCAATGCATCAGTGTGGGGAATGGCTTTCCCCGGGCAGTGTTGCAATTTATAATTGCATGCAGCTAAGAACTCCGACCAACGAGTCATTCCAGGTGACAATATATAGGGGGCTGGCTTGTCTCCCGCTATAATCCCCAGCAAAGGCTTGTGATCGGTAATAATAGTAAAAGCTCGTCCATACACATATTCATGAAACCGTTTCACAGCAGATACAACAGCAAGAGCCTCTTTGTCAATTTGGCTATAATTGCAGTCAGCTCTCGAAAAATTGAAAAATAGGCAATTGGGGCTTCTCTACCATTTGGTAACACATGACTTAAAATGGCTCCTACTCCAAACAGTGAGGCATCACATGTAATGGTTAAAGGCAAAGTCTCGTTATACTGCATTAAAACAGCATCGGAGGTTAGTAAGTTTTTCATTTGTCAGAATATGTGCTCCTCTCGGTGTCCCCAGACCCAGGTGGCTTTTTTGTCGAGAAGTCTATGTAGGGACTCAGCTACGGTCGCCTTCTGGGGCAGGAAGATGTTGTAAAAGTTAATGAGCCCCAGGAAAGCTTCGAGATCTGTCCTATTCTTGGGTCTTGGGGCGTTTTTGATCACTCTTAGTTTGCTATTAGTGGGATGGATGTCTTGCTTATCGATTAGGTACCCCAGGAACTCTACTTTCTCTGTACACAGTTGACATTTATTTTTTTTAACCTTTAGGGCGGAGTCTTTAAATTTCTGGAGAACCATTTTAAGACGCCTCTCTAGTACTTCTCTATTCGGGGCAGAAATTAAAATGTCGTCAAAATATGGCACGACCCCCTTGATCCCTTGCAAGAGTCTCTCCATCAGACTTTGAAAAATCCCTGGGGCCACGCTCACTCCGAATTGGAGTCGGTTGCATTTAAAAGCGCCATAGTACGTAACGATCGTCTGTGTTTCCGTGGTTTTTTTTATCTACAGGCAGTTGTTGGTACGCCTGCGCTAAATCCAATTTAGCGAAGACTTTTCCACCCCCCAGTGTTGAACCACCGGCACCGGGTAAACGTTCTGTTGAAGGGCGTGATTGAGGGTGGCCCGGTAGTCCCCACAAATCCTTAACGATCCATCCGGTTTGATTGGTGTTACGATTGGGGTTTCCCAATGGGCGTGATTAGTTGGTTCTAAAACACCCTGGGCTATTAATGAATCGAGCTGCTCGTCGATCTTTGGTTTTAGGGCAAAAGGTACCCGACGAGGCTTAAGGCGGATGGGGGTTACCTCAGGGTTAAGGTTAAATTATATCGGGGTCCCTTTGTACTCGCCTAGTTTGTCTAGAAAGACATCCTGGAATTCCTGGATGAGGACCTCCTCCCAGTCGTCGCTTCTGGTTTGGTGAATGCTGGCTACCTCGATCCCGAGTGGGGCGAACCATTGAATGCCTAACAAACTAGGCCGGTCGCAGTCGACGACGGTCAGCGGTAATGACGCAGTACGATTTTTGAATGATACTTTGACTTGGCTGGAGCTGACGACTGGAATTCGGTTCCCCTGATAATCTTTGAGTATAATTCTTTGGGCTCTGAGGTCTTGATGCCTGACGGCAGGGATTAACTGTTTAAGGGTCTTCCAGGAAACCATAGTGAGGGACGACCCTCAGTCGACTTCCATTACGCAAGGTTGGTTCTCGATGGTGACCCTCACTTGGATCTTCTTTGCATCTAATGATGAAGCGTGACCGATGGTAATGGTTTGGTGTGCCTCTTCCCATCTTGTTGAAGTGGCAAGTGTTTTATTTCTGTAGGAGTGGTTGTTCCATTGGCGGTTCAATTGTTCCCGACTCACAGGACGATTCCCTGTGGTCTGGCGGTAGTTGTTTTCTCTCCGAATTGGGCTGGATCCTCGCTTGCTTCTACAGACCTTCCCAATGTGGCCTCTTTTCCCACAGGAATGGCAGAGTGCGTCGAGGAATTTTCAATCTGATCGTGGGTGGTTTGCCCCACAACCCGCGCATTGGTGCGGTAATCTTCAATTCCGCAGGTTGCATTGGTTATGTTCAGACCGGAGCCGGTTGACCTCCTCTTCTTCACTTTCTGATGGAGATTTGAGGTCCTCATGGTGGGCTGCTGTTGTGTGCCTCTCTAGGTGAGGTGAGGTATCGTTGGCGAGCTGACGGAGCGGTGCATTGGTGTGGCGCATTCAGGCGGCTGACTTCCTGGTTGCTTCTGCTGCAGTAGCATCTTTGATGACATCGGTAAGATCGATGTCCCCTTTGGCCATGATCTTGCTCTGCGCCGTATGGTCATCTAATCCCAGAACTATTCAGTCTCTCAGAGCTTCTTCGAGGTCTGCAAACCCACAGAGGCCTCCCAGGTTCCGGAGATCCGCGATGAAATCTGCAACGCTCTCTCCTTTCCGTTGGTCCCTCTGATAAAACTCATGTCTTTGGACAAGCGTTGGTATGGCGGGTGCATAGTGGGCCCATAGAAAGGGTGCGAGGACGTCCCAGTCCATGGATTTCACCTCAGCTGTTTTCGCTAGTGCCTTGGCCATCTTAAAGACGGCAGGCGCACAATGGGTCAGGAACACTGCTCGCTTTTTTCCCGTTGTTGCGTCTTTCAAGTTGTTGGTCTCCAGAAACATCTGGAACTGGTCTATGTACGAGTCCCAGTCTTCTTGTGCCGGGTCAAATGGAGCGGGTGGTATGGCGCCGCCGGACATGTTTTCCGTTGTCGATGTGCCTTCAGCCATGTGCTCTGTTTGGTGCTCTGTGAGTGTTTAATCAGCTCAGATGTCTCCGCATCCCATCCTCGTCGCCAGTGTTAAGTTCTGCGCATGGGTGCAAGGAGCGGAGACGAGGCAGTGAACTTCAACTCTTTATTAAGCAAACTGAACAGAGCAATCACCTAGGGCAGCAGCAGCCCTTTTATAGGGTTGGCTGCTGTCCTATTAGCCAATGAAAACATGGAAGTGTTAAACCCTTGAACCAATGAGAGTTGGCCCATTAACAGCCAATTAAATGTCCCGGAAAGGACCAATCCGATGTCACTATCGGCCAATCAGAAGTGCAGGATTAGAACCCTGCTTTTTACTTAAGGTTGTTAAAACTTTATTAAATGCCTTTATTAGTTCATAACACTTCCTTCCTTCTGTTGGAAGAAATATCCTTCTGGATTCAGTTTCAAGTGGGGAAGAAAGACACTGGAATCATGGTGACTGCTTGGTAAGATGGTTTAATGGTGGACAGGATCACATGCCTTGGGTGAAGAAAGAAGGGCAGAGATGCTGAAAGTGCAACTGTTTTATACCTTCTGTTGGGATTTGATTTTGAGCCCTATTCTGATTGGTTGTCAGACTCGCATGGGGCCATGTAGGGGCAACTGTCTAGGCTGTCCTGAGTCCCAGGCTTGGTTGAGCCTTGCTGGATGATGATGTAATGAACGGGCTTTGGGCAATTCCTATTATAGCTTTACCTGGAGTAGATCTTTGTTATGTAAAATAACTTGGCCTAGGCTAGAGTAATGGCCCGTTAGCAAAAGGGGGGGGTGAGTTTCTACTTCTGAGGTGATTTACTGCTTCTGAGTTTCTACTCTTTTTAGGGGAAATATTCTGCCTTTTTAGTATATCTTAAAATATTTCATTTTCCTAGGAGGGGATGGGTTTTAACTTCCAATACTTCCTTCCTTCCTATCTCTCCACCTTTTCCCTCCTTCCCTCCTGTCCTTTCTTCCGCAAAGCATCGACAGAAAAAGATCATGTTGAAATTTTATTGGGAAAAAATGAGAACAAGCCAGCTTGGTATCTGGCCAGAAGTGCATTTAGTAGAGAAAAGAAGACATTAATGAGAGCCAGTCCTCATTGATGGTATGAAAATCAGAAACACAAGAGGGCTGTTGCTGAAACAGGCCCTACATAAAGAGATTATAGAACATACTTTCCGAGCTTTCCAATATCTATTGGAATCTTTTCTTCCAACCCACCAACAGATGTAATTAAGACTCTTTGTACATGTGGCTTCCCAACAGCTTCCAAATAAGTGGTGTTTTTTTTAAAAAGAAACTTGCCTATCCATTTCATTGTTATCACCAGGTTTATGTTTCTTTTATTTGTTCTCTCTTCTATCTTTTCTTTCCCCCATCCCACTTTTAAGAGAACAAGGACAGCATCTAGTGGTTGCCTATTTAACTTTGCATGCACTATGTATGAAAGAAAATAGACAATATAACATACAGTCGTTTCCATTTTGGCTAAAATCTATTAGAAATGTATTTCTCTGGGAGAAAGAGAGAACGAAAAAAAAAAGAAACCTGTTTCTCAATGGGACTCAGTGTCAGATCTTTGCAGAAATCAACAGTCTTAGATAACAGCAAAGAAAGGCAAGAATCTCTAAATCTTTATTGACACTTGCTGCTTATTCAGACTTTTACATGGCAGATATAGTTACCCTAATCTGGGTCCATGCATCTTCTCAATGCACGGTTTGGTTTTCTTGGTTTTGCTTAAAATGTAGTGTGAATTTCCCTGCTGAATTTTGTTAAGCAGCAACTAATGCAGGGGTGTCAAACTTGTGTCGTCACAGTGTCATCACATGACTTTGCTAAACTGGATGGGGGCAGGGCCAGCACATGACGCATCCAGCCCACAGGCCACGAGTTTGAACTAATGGCTAAGAAGGTTGAACCTAGTCAATTTCTGCCATCATAAACCATAATTAAGCAAGTCACTGCTGAGCATGGTGAGTGAATCCAGTCACTATGTCAAAATCCCATAGGAAAATAACCAAAGTGATCTAAGGCTAGATTCCCATGAGATGTTAAGGTGTCATACCTTATCATGATATGGCTTTTTGGTTGAACCATATTTGTGATGGTGAAACATTGGGCATTGTGCAAATTCCAGGCACAGATAAGCCCATCTAAAGTTCCTAACAAGAGTAAGAATTTATTCAGAATTGGACTTTTCAAGGATCTCTCTCTTTCTCTCTGATTGTTTCAGACTAAAATAGGATTTAAATCCTGAAATTCCAAATTCCATTCCTTTTCTCCCCACACACATTAGACCCTTATCTTTCGATTATCAGGCTGAGTTCATACACAGTATCCACACATTCTTCTAATATTATGTGTGACTGTTCTTACAAGTTAGCATCAAATAATTGTTTGCTTCAGAGTGATATTTTAAACCAGATCCTCTTTTTCTCTTTGTTTAGCATTTCCATGGTATGAGATACTGGATTAAACAGTGGGGATAAAAATGTTCGATAAAAGCCATAAGTCAAAGAAGGATATGTGTGATTGTTTATGTGTTGAGGGAGGAAAGAATGTTTATTATTATATTATTTCGGATGACATCCAGTTGATTGCAATTCATTATATCATAGACCCAACCAATGTAAAGGTTCAGCTTCCCTTCTCTATCTTTTGAAATATACAGGAGCGGTGTCACCCTGAAGTGAAGAAGGATCATTCCACATCCTTTTACGTTTCCCATTTAAGAGTCAGGTACCACCAACAATTCAAATCAGATTTCCCCCTGCTTTTGCTGAGACATGCGTAGCTTAATAAAGCAGAGAGCATCTCAAAATGGTACCCTCCGATTTTTTTTTCGTGAAAGGAATGCTTAGAAGATGACAAACATCACTTGAGATTGAATCACAATAGAATAAGTCACCTCCCTTTTTTTTCTCTGTAAAGAAGCATGATTATCTTTCTTGTTACGTTATGCTTTCAAAAAAACCAAACAAATGAGGACATTCAGTAAAAGATCTGGAGCATTAAACCCCTCCCCCTCTGCAAAATATGACCTCTTTGATGTTAATGGACAAGGCTCTGCTTTTCAAACCTTGCCTGGTACCCGAAAGAGCTACGTATCGTATCTTCAGGCTTTCGACTTAAAAAAAAAAAAAAAAGCATCGTTTTGCCAAGTTATAATATGGTGAAACATATTTATGTGCAAAATAAAACACAAACAAACAGAACAGTGAGGGTTTAACACTTGCCGCATTTGAATGTTCCAAAATGGTAATGGTCCAAGATACATATGTTGAAATTATCCAAGATGAGGAGAAGATATTTCTCTGGCAGACAACCTCGCATTTTTCAAAAGCAAGCCAGCCAGAACCTAAAAATATTGCAACTGACTTAAGACCAATTAAGGAGGAACTTTTTTCAGTGTCATATCAGAATTACGGAGAAATGATCAGCATCTCTGGTAGTATTTCATTATGGCTTGCTGTGGAGTAGGAGAAAGGGACAACTTTAGGCTTCACCATGGGTGGTTGGGTGTGTGCAGAAATGAATTTCTTCATCATACCCCCCAAATTTTTAAGATTTAGTCCTTGGTTGCTAATTTAGTCAAGCATGTGAATTCATGGCTACTATTGATAAGTGGTTATACAAGATATTCTTTATTCACGATTTATTTATTTGTATCTTACCTTTAGAATAGAATAGAATTCTTTATTGGTCAAGTGTGATTGGACACACAAGGAATTTGTCTTGGTGCAAATGCTCTCAGTATGCATAAAAGAAAAGATACATTCGTCAAGAGTCAAGAATCAACAGATACAACATTTAATAATAGTCATAGGGGACAATAAGCAATCAAATCATACTAGGAAACAGAATATAAATTGTAAGCGACAAAGTTACAGTCATGCAGTCACAAGAGAGATGGGTGATAAGGAGTGATGAGAAGATTAATAATAGTAGTAATGCAGACTTAGTAAATGGTTGGACAGTGTTGAGGGAATTAGTTGTTTAGCAGAGAGATGGCGTTCAGAAAAAAATCTGTCCTTGTGTCCAGTTGTTCTGGTGTGCAGTGCTCTATAGTGTCGTTTTGAGGATAAAAGTTGAAACAGTTTATGTAAAGGATGTGAGGGGTCTTGCCTTTATTATTTTACAAATAACTCAAGGCATTGAACGTACCTAATACAGGTAATCCTCAACTTACAACCACAACTGAGCTTAAGATTTCTGTTGCTAACTGAGGCATTTGTTGAGTTTTGCCCTATTTTATGGTCTTTCTGGCGACAGTGGTTAAGTGAATCTCCGCAGTTGTGAAATTAGTAGCATGATTGGAATGTGAATCTGGCTTCCCCATTGGCTTTGCTTTGTCGTCGCATAAAGTGATCACATGATCCAGGGACAATGTCATAAATATGAGTCAGTTGCCAAACATCTGAATTTTGATCACGTGACCATGAGGCTGCTGCAACGGTCATACGTGTGAAAAATGGTCATAAGTCCCTTTTTTCACTGCCATCGTAACATTGAACTACGTGAACTGTTGTAAGTTGAGAACTACCTGTATTCTTTCCTCTGCCTATTTCTCTCTCTCTCTCTCTCTCTCTCTCACACACACACACACAAACACACACACACACACTTTTGCTGGGAAGATAAAAACAGGGTAATTATTGAAGGTCCCAAGCACTCTCCAATCCGTATTAATGAGTGAATGAACTTCTAGGGCTGCATGTTTCCAGGGCTGCTAATAATTAAGGTTTACAATAACTCTTTGGCATGAGCTTCTGCACCATGGTTTTCTCCAGGTATTTTGGACTACACTTCCTATCCGCCAATATTAGAGATAAGGGAAGTTACTGTATAATCTAAAAGAATAGAATGGCACCAGAATGGAAAGACTTCTCTCAGAAATTCTGGGCTCATTTTGCACAGGTGTTCAATCAACAAGGTCATGATATATCATTGGCTGAGCTTCCATGACTCAACAGTCTCATTGGCTTCTATTGGTGGAGCTGCTCTTGGCCTTTTGGTCCACCATTAGGTGATCTTCTTCTCATAGGACCACAGACAAACATTATTTACTTTTACTGGTTACTTTTATTTTATTTGTTTTTAAAAGAAGAGTTGAATGGTCTGCTTAGCCTTGCTAAATGTAGAGGATTACAAGCCTGAGGGATATAAATCTTTCCAAATTGTCTTCAAGTTTCAACCAGCTTGTTTGTTTGTTTGTTTGTTTATGAAGTTGTAACCAGGCTGAGTTTACCTTTATTTTGTTTTTGTTTAAAAAGAAGAGTTGAATATTCTGCTAAACCTTGCTACATGTAGAAGATTATAAACCTTGAGGTAAATAAATCTTTCCAAATTGTCTTCAAGTTTCCAGTCAGAGTTTTTTTTATTTTTATTTTTATATTTATTTTATTTTTTTGAAGTCAAGACCAGACTGGATTTACTTTTGTTTTGTTTTTTGAAGAAGAATTGAATATTCTGCTTAGCCTTCCTAAATTTAGAGCATTGCAAGCCTGACATTTAAAAAAAAAAATCTTTCCTAATTCTCTTCAAGTTTTAGCCAGATTCTCTTTGTTTGTTTGTTTGTTTGTTTATTTTAATGAAGTTGTGACCAGGCTGAGTTTGCGAATATCATTGAGCCAGGTGGATCTCCCTTTCCTATCTGACGTTCAAAGAGCCTTTCTTTTCCTTTCTAGTCTGCCGGTTTTCAGCTCAGATAAACGAAGCGCTTCGTGAAAAAGAATTCCCAAGCCTTACGAGGGCAAACAACGTGGCTTGTTTATTTTTACAATGTTTTCACTGGTTCGCTAAGGAACAAAGTCTTGTTTAAAAGGGATTTTATTCTGGGTCATCTAGAGTTTGAAGAGTCGGGCAGAAAAGAGATGGTTCCACCTCCCTTCACCTGCCTCACAAAAGTTTCTACCCAGCAATTAAGGGCGCTTAATCTAAAAAACTGGCCAAGTTGGACAAAAACTTGCCAATGGGGAAACTGAATTAAGAAAGCAAAGGTAGAAATAGGCTGTATGCAAAATATTACCTCACAAAAAAGGCTTCTACAAAAAGATTTTGAATACTTGCCTCATATATAGAATAAGATAGAATAGAATTCTTTATTGGCCAAGTATGATTGGACACACAAGGATTTTGTCTTGGTGTATAAGCTCTCACTGTAGATAAAAAGAAAAGATACATTCATCAAGAGTCAAGAATCGTAAGGTACAACACTTAATAGTAATCATAGGGTACAATAAGCAATTAAATCATACTAGGAAACAGTCAATCTAAATCGTAAGGATACAAGCAACAAAGTTACAGTCATACAGTCACAAGTGGAAGGGAATGGGTGATAAGGAGTGGTGAGAAGATTAACAGTAATAGTAGTGCCGACTTTGTAAATAGTTGGACAGTGTTGAGGGAATTATTTGTTTAGCAGAGTGATGGCTTTCAGGAAAAAACTGTCCTTGTGTCTAGTTGTTCTGGTGTGCAGGGCTCTATAGCGTCGTTTTGAGGGAAAGAGTTGAAACAGTTTATGTCCTGGATGTGAGGATATTTTCACAGCCCTCTTTTTGACTTGTGCAGTATTCAGGTCCTCGATGGAAGGCAGGTTGTTTTTTCTGTACAGATTTTTTTTCTAGTAAAGCATTCCTCACCCCTGCTACCCATTCCTCCATTTCCTTTTTTTAAACTAATCATCTTAATGTACAGATAGTCTTTGACAGTTCGTTTAAAGTTACAATGGCACTGAAAAAACTGACTTATGACAGTTTTTCACTCTTACCACCATTGTAGCAGCCCTATGGCCACATGATCAAAATCCAAAATGCTTGGCAACTGACTCACATTTATGACGGTCGCAGTGTCTGAGGTCATGGGATCCCTTTTTACGACCTTCTGACAAAAAGTAAATGGGAAGCCAGATTTACTTAACAACCGTGTTATTAACTTAACGACTGCAAGGATTCACTTAACAATCGTGGCAAGAAAGGTCATAAAATGGGGTTAAATTCACTTAACAAATATCTCACTTAGCAACATAAATTTTGGGCTCAGCCGTATCTTCTTTATTTTTTCCTTTGTTTTATTTTTTTCTTGGTTATTTTATTGTTCTATTTTACTTTTATGGCCACCTAGAGCAGCCTAATGGTGAGATAGGCAGCAAATAAATTTAACAATAACAACAACTGACAATAATTTATTGACAAGCTCTTCAATTGAGCATTTTTGGAATAACCAAATCCACTTCCAAAAATCTAAGTATACATGTAATTTATGACTAACCACAACAATCATGTAGATTTTAAATGTATTAGGAACATACTGTCTGGAGAACTGTTGGTTTTGAACATGCAAGAATACAATGGCAGTTTATTCAACAAATTGTGGTTACAGAAGTCACAGTTTGAATATGTGTAGCCTTTGGTTGCTTTGGTTAAGTTACAGCACAAATAACACACCTTAAATGTAGTTTTAAAAAAATTGTGCCTGTATTTTTATGGTCAGGATGTTCTCCTATAAGCAAGATTGAAAAAAGGATTTGAAGCCACACATTTAGTGTCTGTTTCCCTGGACAACAATCCTATTTATTACGCTAAGCAAACACAATTAATGCAGCTGGAGAGAAAAGAATTGTAATGTCATTGCTGTGATGTAATTTGGGGAAAAAAATTTCATCTTTTGTACATATGGCTGAGTAGCCTGTTTAACCAACCAGGTTGGGGGCTTTTTCTTCTACTTCTGAAAATTCAAAAATCTTAGAAAGTTTAAAGTAAATAAAAAGAGCCCCTTAGTTACAACCAATCACTAACCAGGAGCTGATAAGCAACTGTTCTTGTTCACCATCTACTCACTGACATCTGCTTTAGGACTGTATCACAAATCTTGTTGAAATTAAGCAGACATTTTCAGTGTTTACTGGTAAAGTTGGGGTGTGTACTAACATGTCTTCCATATTCTGATGGGTGTGGTTCCAATTCTTAAAAGTCATCATTGTATTTAGAGGAATCTCCCTGTCAAAGTTAACAGTGAATAGGACTTCTATTTTCTTTCTTTCTATCCTTCAATTTCATTTCAATTGTCATAGCCCTAAATTCAATAAACTAAAGACTTTGGGGATACTGACAAATCAGTGATTACATTTCCATACATTTTATATCCATCCATATCTACAAATCTAATATTGACCTGGAGTTATCAGTGATAGAGAAGTTATTAATTCTGACAGCTATAAGGGAGAAACTAATATCCTCCTTTTTACAACACCTTGTATTAATAACTTGGGAACTAAATATGAGGGATTTAAGTTGGCTTGGGTGTCGAGTGGAGAGAAAAAGGACGCTATTAGAAGCAAAGAAAGAAGGGGGTCAAATTTATTTTGGAAAAAGGGGACGAAAATAATGTCTTCACTTGGCATTGTAACATGGGGATTGTTGACTTTTATTCAGGGTACAGTAGTCTTTGACTTAACTGAGCCCAAAATTTCTGTTGCTAAATGAGATATTTGTTAAGTGAGTTTTGCCCCATTTTACAAACTTTCTTGCCACATTTGTTAAGTGAATCACAGCAGTTGTTAACTTACTAACATGGTTGTTAAGTGAATCTGACTTCCCATCATAAATGTAAACCAGTTACTAAGCACCTGAATTTTGATCATATGAGCAGGGGATGCTGCAATGGACATAAGTGTGAAAAAGTCACCTTTTTCAGTGCCGTTGTAACTTTGAATGTGGTGATAACTTCAGCATGAGGTGATGCAGAGGTGGTATTTAGCAGGTTCTGACCAGTTCTGGAGAACTGGTAGCGGAAATTTTGAGTAGTTTGGACAACTGGCAAATCCTACCTCTGACTGGGTGTGCCCCCATCTACTCACTGCCCCCCATTGTCCCAGCTGATCGGCTGGGTCTTCTTTGGTTGCCCTGCACGGGAAAATGGAGCTGGAAAGCAGGTTTGGTGGGGAGGGAATGGGGATTTTGCAGTATCCTTCCCCTGCCATGCCCACCAAGCCATGCTCACCAAGCCACACCATGCTCACCAAGCCATGCCCACAGAACCAGTAGTAAAAAAAATTGAATTCCACCACTGGGATGATGGGCTACTATGACTTATTGTACATATTGTGATAAAAAGACCATGTCAGTGAAATATCTGATCAAGGAGTGGTGAGTAGGAATAGGAAGGGATTTCCCCCCTCTTGGAATAGATTTCTCTGATCAATTGTGACCAATTTCTGTGATCAAGCAGCCATCATTGATCCTCATCTGTCTTTCTCTGTTCACTTCTCTTCTCCTCTTACCAAATTAGGACTAACTCTTGAATTAATTTTGACTTTAAGGGCAATGAAGAGCTTATTAAAATCACCAGAGACATCTGTCGCTTTTCCTTGATACTATTTTTATCTGCGGTGCCATGGAAGAGGAGAAACATATTATGTGGCTTTAAAAAATAATAATACAAAAAACAAGATTGTTGTTACGATTTGGAGAATGTCCATAATCTAGCAGGTGATATGTAAATGAAAGTGTTTAAATTTTCTTTTATGTTTGAACACTGGCAAAAAAGACATAATTTTAAACTGAATTTATCTCATTCATTACACAGGGCATTTACATCTTTTATTAAATACCAGAGGAAACAGTGGAGGTTTTAATGAAGCATTATTACAACTATTAGCTTTTCTTTTCCCTTATCAAGATACAAGAAATTCAATTAACATGTTCGACAGTTAGTTGCGATTCTTAAATTCTTCTGATCTTAGTCAATATCATAATAATGTTAGGCTTGGATCAAAGTAGAAGACAAATGGAAGACAAATTCATGGAGTCCACAATTGTGACTAACTGCTACAATCTAATATTTACTTCTGTACCAATAAAATAGAGATGTATTATGAAAATCATGGTAGTATTTATCTGTTTTCTGCATCTGAATGTTTAGGACAATAATTATGACACCTTAATCCTATTTTCTCAATTTTCACTCCAGTTGACGGGGAACTCTAAAATATATAATCCAATATTTGGAGCACAAGAGCCCTGAATTAGGTGGAGCGATATGTGATTTTTCTCCCTCTAAACAGGTAATCATCAACTTAAGCTACAATTAACTCCAAATTTTCTGTTGCTAAGCGAGACATTTTTAACTGAATTTTGCACTATTTTGTTCTGTACCTTCGTTTGAATTCTTGAGATCCCCGCGCTTTGATTGGCCAAAGCGCGGGGCGATCAGATTGGCTAGGTGAGCCGCGCCAATTGGCTCACTGAGAATCTCCCGTGATTGGTAGATTTGAATCGTGGGAGATTCAAAGTGGTGCCATTGGCCGCGGCCACCGCGGCTTGGAAATAAAAAGCTGCAAAGTTTTTCTAAGAGCCAGTTCGGTTCCTGACTACAATAAAGAGCTTGATACAAAGTCACCGACTCCTGGCTTCCTTCCACGCAGACATAACACTGGCGACGAGGATGGGATCCTTATCCTGAACCGAAGCACGTGTCCGATGGAAGCCAGCCAACTGACAAGATGGCCAGCATCGCGCCACCAACCCCCTTCAACCCTGCCAGTGAGGACTGGGAATCTTACACGGACAGATTCCACATGTTCCTCGAATGCAACGATCTGAAGGATGCCACAGGACCGAAGAAACGAGCCATCTTCCTAATGCACTGCGGGCCCGCAGTGTTTAAGATGGCAAAAGCGCTAGCCAAGCCCGCTGATGTTACCCTGATGGATTGGGCGGATCTCGAGCCATTACTCCGGAAACACTACGCTCCAGCCGTACCCATTCTCATCCGACAACACGAATTTTATCGGCGGGACCAGCGGTCGGGCGAGAGTTTCAGTGATTTCGTTGCAGAGCTGCAGCACCTTGGAGGATTATGCGAGTTCTCCAATATGAACGAGGCCCGGCGGGACCGAATCGTGCTCGGCCTTTGGGACCCCGTTCTCCAAAGTTGGTTGATGGCTAAGGGCAACATCGCTCTCGCCGATGTCATCTCTGAAGCCGCGGCAGCCGAAACAACCTGACAATCAGCAGACCGCATGCGGAGACCGAACGCCGGGGACTGCACCGCAAACAACAACCCTGCAAGGTCGACCGAAGCCCAACCTGAAACTACCACCCACCAGGGTGAACTCCACTCCACCTCGGGCACCTCAGATGAGGAGGAAGACATCCACCGTCTCCAGGCAGGCCGCGACCAGTGCAGCCGACGGAGTCATAAGTCGAGGACCGCGTGTGCTGGTTGCGGAGGCGACCACCCCAGATCCGAATGCCAGTTCTTCGACTCCGTTTGCCGGCACTGCGACAAAAAAGGCCACATAGCCCACGTGTGCTGCCTCAAGAAAACCCACAGCCCCAGACGATGGGACCCGAGCGAGTGGAAATGAGAGAGCCCACCCCCCAGGACCAGAGACCGCCCAGCAGACAACTGTTGGGAATGGAACGGACGAGCCCAACGAGGGGGCGAGAGCCGGCGGAGAGAAGAGACACATCAAATGGTCACCATCAGCCACGCAACTACCACAGACGCCAGAAAGGTCTACGTGGAGGTAGGCATCGAAGGCGAACCCTGTAAAATGGAGGTGGATGCCGGGTCCTACCTCTCAATGGTAGCATGGCAAGAAATTAAGCGCTTGGTGCCTACCATCCAGAGGAGGGAACTAGAAAACCAGAGACTAATCCTCAAAGACTACCAGGGAAACTGCATCCCTGTAGTCGGAACAGGAAAATTCACAGTGACATACAAGGGGCACACCGAAAGACTTCCCCTGACCATCGTCGATCGAGACCGACCTAGCCTGCTGGGACTTCAATGGTTCGCACCGCTAGGCATCGCAGTCACGGGCATCGACCACATCGCCGAAGCCGACTGGGAGCAGCAACTGGCCCGGGACTTCCAAGAAGTGTTCGACGGCACCCTAGGCAAGTACCGAGGGCCCCCTATATCCTTCAGCCTAGACCGAAATGTTCCCCTGAAACGCCTAAAACCAAGGTGGGTACCTTTCGCACTCAAACCAAAAATCGACGAGCAGATTGACAAGCTCGTCAAGCAAGGGGTCTTACAACCCATAGACCACGCCCGGTGGGAGACCCCCATAGTCACCCCAATCAAGCCTGATGGGTCAGCGAGAATCTGCGGGGACTATAAGGCCACCCTAAATGGCGCCTTGCAGCAAAGCGCTTACCCCGTCCCCGTAGTGCAGCATCTCCTACACTCACTGGGAGGGGGAAAAGTTTTCGCGAAACTTGCCCTGGCCCAAGCATACCAGCAACTGCCGGTTGACGAGGAAACTGCAGAGGCACAAACCATAGTCACCCACCGGGGAGCCTTTAGATGCAACCGCCTCCAATTTGGAGTCAGTGTGGCACCTGGAATTTTCCAGAGCCTCATGGAAAGACTCTTACAAGGCATCAAGGGGGTGGTACCATACTTCGACGATGTACTAGTATCGGCAACCAACCAGGCCGAACTAGAGAGTCACCTAAGGGAGGTGCTAACGAGATTCAAAGAAACCGGGCTTAAAGTGAAGAGGGAAAAATGCCAGCTGTACACAGAGTGGGTCGAATTCCTAGGATATCTCCTAGACCAACATGACATTCACCCCACCGACAAAAAAATTAAAGCCATCAAGGAAGCCCCCACACCCAGGTCAAAAACAGAACTGCAGGCATTTCTGGGGCTACTTAACTTTTATAACGTCTTCCTGCCCCAAAAGGCGACCGCGGCGGAGCCTTTGCATAGGTTTTTGGACAAGGCGGCAACCTGGACTTGGGGGAAATGTGAGGAAGCCGCCTTCAGGAAAACCAAGGACCTGCTCACTTCGGATGCCGTCCTCATCCAGTACAATGAGACCCTACCACTAGCCATCACATGCGATGCATCACCCTTCGGCGTCAGCGCTGTCCTCAGCCACACTCTCCCCGACGGAAAGGAAGCACCCATCGCGTTCTTTTCAAGGACCCTCACCAAACCGGAGCGGAACTACAGCCAGCTGGACAAAGAGGCTTTGGCTATCGTCGCTGCAGTAAAAAGGTTTCACGAGTACCTCTACGGCCGGACGTTTACCATCATCACTGACCACAAACCGCTGCTGGGAATACTCGCAGGGAACAGGGCCACCCCGAACATTCTGTCTCCCCGAATGACAAGGTGGTCCGAATTCCTGGCCGCCTACAACTTCGGGCTCACACACCGACCCGGTAAGACTATCTCCCATGCGGATGCCTTAAGCCGCTCACCGTTACCCAAACCAGACACTGACCCAGCACCCACGACGACCACCCTCAGCATAGAGACTCTACCCAACCTACCTATAACCACGTCAGACATTGCCCGAGAAACTAATAAAGACAAACATCTGGCGCGGGTTTTGCATTGGGTAGAGAAAGGGTGGCTGGAAAAGGACAACAACGAGACCTTAAGGACATTCCGGAACCGGCAAATGGAACTCTCGTTACCAAAAAGGTGTATACTGTGGGGGGATAGGGTGGTCATCCCGGAAAAACTACAAGGGAAGGTTTTGGAACTGTTACACGAGGGGCACCCGGGCATCGTTTGAACAAAAGCCCTGGCCAGAAGTTACGCTTGGTGGCTAGGGATGGACAAACAAATCGAGGCCTGGGTAGCAAGGTGTCAACAATGCCAGGAAACTAGACCAAGCCCACCCACAGCACCCATCCTAGAGTGGGAAACCCCCAGGGGACCTTGCTCTAGAATCCACATAGATTTCACCGGGCCCACAAAAGGACACACTTTCTTAATAACCGTAGACGCTTATTCCAACTGGCTGGAGGTAAGCAACATGAGAACAACCACCACGGAAGCCGTGACCAAAGAACTCTGCAAACTCTTTGCAACACACGGCCTCCCGGACGTCCTCATGTCCGACAACGGGCCCCAATTCACCTCGCTAGAATTCGAAAAATTCCTAGCGGAAAGGGGCATACAACACGCACTGACAGCCCCGGCGCATCCGGCGGCAAATGGTAGGGCGGAACGGATGGTTCAATTCACAAAAAAACCCATCCAGAAAATAGACCACGGGGAGATCCAGGACAAAATAAATAAATTACTTTTCATACAGCACATAACCCCGAACACCACAACAAATAAAAGCCCGGCAGAACTGCTAATGGGGAGGAAAATAAGGTCCCCACTCGATAGACTACACCCCACTTACAACCCAGAGAAACCCCCAGACTCCACCAGCAAACACCGAACCTTTGCACCGGGCGACACCGTCTACGCGAAGAACCTAAACGGAGACCCATTATGGGTACCAGAAATCATAACACAGCGAACAGGCCCACACTCATACCGGCTACAAACAACCGACGGACGAGCGTGGAAATGCCACATCGATCATTTAAGATCGAGGACGACCACACAAGACACCACCGACACGCAACCAAACAAAACCAACCCCCTCAACACAAACCAAGAGGGGAGGGATACCCCGGAAACCAAAACCCAGAAAAAAGAAACCAGCCATACTCACCTGCAAGCAGCCAGCATGAAAGCTCGCCAGGAAGAGACAGCCAGGCCAGCTCAACCAACCCGGGAAGACCGAGCGGGAGCGGCGAAACCCGCAGCTCAACCAACCCGGGTAGCCCAGGAGGGAGCTGCGGAGAGCGGCCCAGCCAGACAGACCAGGCGGTTCCCACGACGGAGTCCGGAGAAACAGAGACCCCGACCGAACCGGCCGGGATCCAACCTACGACTGACCTGCGCAGGTCCAGTAGGCAAAGACGGAGCCCCGCCTACCTACGGGACTACGCTACGTAGGACTGAACCAAGAGGGGAGGGGTGTTCTGTACCTTCATTTGAATTCTTGAGATCCCCGTGCTTTGATTGGCCAAAGCACGGGGCGATCGGATTGGCTAGGCGAGCCGCGCCGATTGGCTCGCTGAGAATCTCCCGCGATTGGTAGATTCGAATCGCGGGAGATTCAAAGTGGTGCTATTGGCCGCGGCTTGGAAATAAAAAGCCGCAAAGTTTTTCTAAGAGCCAGTACGGTTCCTGACTACAATAAAGAGCTTGATACAAAGTCACCGACTCCTGGCTTCCTTCCACGCGGACATAACAATTTTATGACCTTTCCTGCCACAGTTATTAAGTCAGCAACATGATTAAGTGAAACCAGCTTCCCCATTGACTTTGCTTGTCAGAAGACAACATTAAGCAAATGTTTTTCCAATGAGCAGAAGATATGCGCAAGCCACCTAGGAAAAGATTGGCGACCTGTATCCTGCTATGATTCAGTCAAATTCAGTTCAAGTTAGTTATATTTGCTAATGCTGTTGCAAACTTGTAATCTATTTTGCAAAGTTTTTTTTTTTTTATCTTCCTTTCCATGGAGGATGTTTTCCTTTCCTCTTTATTCCTTCAGAATTTTTCTGAATTCTCTTGATGATATATTCAAGCTGACTTTATGGTTGCAGATAATAGGGGACACAGCTGCTTGAGGAATCTTCTCATCCCACTGGAATTTGCCCAGTCCCCTGTGCCAGGAGAGGAGGCATGCTGTGCAGTGGTGGGATTCGAATTTTTTTTATTACCGGTTCAGTGGGCATGGCTTGGTGGGTGTGGCAGGGGAAGGATACTGCAAAATCCCCATTCCCTCCCCACCCCATTAACCTGCTTTCCAGCTCCGCTCTCCTGTGCAGGGCAACCAAAGGACCCAGCCAATCAGCTGGGACTCGGGAGGCAGAGAAGAGATGGGGATAAGGCCAGTCAGAGGTGGTATATTTACCGGTTCTCCCAACTACTCAAAATTTCCACTATCGGTTCTCCAGAACTGGTCAGAACCATTGGAATACCACCTCTGATGCTGTGGGTCCGTCATCCAGTGTATTTTGGCTGGCTTGGTGTAGGAGAAGAACATCCATTCCTGACATCCCTCCTGCCCTTTGGAACATCTTTCTCCCAAAGTGAGGTTGGCTCCAATCTCTCCCCAACCCCCCCCCCTCGGCCACCTAGCTTGGGGCTGGCAGGCTTCACATTGGGCATTGTTGATAGACAAATCCATCTCCTCCCCCCCCCCACTTATCCTACTCCTTCCCTCCCCAACTTTTAGCTAGGTTGTGTATCGTATTTTTGGTAGTATTTTATTTGTACAGATTTATCTTTTTAATATTGCAAGCCACCCAGAGTTACCGTGTGGTAAGAGGGGTGGTGGTTTGGTAAACCATTAACATCATTTAAAAGGGAGAAAAATAGGTCAAATTAAAATACAAAAGTAGGTCAAATTAAAATGCAAAATAACTGTGTTATTTGGCAAGTACAACAATGCTACAAAGTCCAAGTTGCTGGTACTACAAAGTCCATGGTGTTTGGCCTTCAGCAGCCAATACATTTAATGAACAGGCAAACAAACAACACCCTTTCTCATGTTTCGGAAGTTTTCCTAGGCTCCTGAGGGTTCACCAAACTGAATGAAAGTTGGAAGGAAAGAAAAAAAAAAAGTATTGTCTAAATGGCCCGAATTTCACCACCAATATTTTAACCCTTGGCTGTCCATTCCAACTGCTTCATTGTGCGTTGGGAGAAAGAAATTCAGATCTGACATTTGTATGCATGAGATAAAGAGGGACATGGATCAGACAGAGGAAAAAGCCTTCGTCTAGCTAATGCAATGAAAGGAAGTACAGTTCTTCTCTTAATATCTACTACAGGGAGGAGGGGGTACAAACAAATGTAAATGTCTTTTACTGTGTGAGCAGATGGCTTGGGATCCACCCCCCAGTCTCCACCTGGTCTACTTTGGCTAATGAGAGGAATTTTGAACTCTCATTACAAGATGCCAAGTAGACATTTCCTGAGGCTTCCACAAGCTCTGAGGGATTAGTAACCCCTTGGAGTTTCCCCCTTGTTCTTTGCCCATTTGTGTACTACCTTTTGGCATTTAGTAGCTTGCCAAGGAAAAAATCATGCATAGATATGGGTTTTAAACAGAGGCTCAAGTCATTCAATGAGTCGCAGTTGGTCTTCTTCCCCTCTAGTTTAGGCTTTTGGCTTCGACGGGATCGAGGCCTCAGACTTCCCCATGGAGGAAAATACAACTCAAATGTTGAATTAGCGTATTTTGTTGGCCTTGTTTTGCTTTGTAAAAGAGGAGTAAAAAGCCATTAAGAACATCCTTCTGTAATCTGGTTTGGCTGGAGAGGAGTACAGGCCTAGGGTTTGTTTTGTGTGTGCGCGTGTATTTGTGTGTGTATGTGTTTGTGTGTGTGTGTGCGTGCGCGCGCGCCTTGTTCTCACATGTTAGAAGGGGAACAAAAGGCCATGTGCTGTTATTCAGCCTGCAAGGTCAAGATGGTACTTCAGGACTGTGGCTTAATTTAGTCCACTCAAGCTTGTAGATGTTGACTTCAGAAATTGCAGTAGTTATCGTTCCTGTTTGTTTATTTTCTTTAATCAGACTGGAACTGTCAGGATACTTGAGGTGAATTTAACAAGCAACCCCAATAACTCTCAATTTCAATTTCAACCAGAACCTGAGTTCTACCACAAAGAGCTATGGAACTACAGGAAACAAGGATTTTTCTAAACCCCCTGTGGTAAGAAAAATAGATGAAAGAAATAAACCCCCTTTGGTAAGAAAAATAGATGAAAAAAAATAGATGAAGCATCTTACCTGCATAGTACCATTAAGTAAAGCATCAGTTTATTCATGTGCTATATGATCAAGGTCTCCATTGTAAAGTTTTGGATCTTTGAAGAACCCTGTAAGGTAAAAAGAAATGATTGCCTTAACATCATCCAGACAGTTTCTGCCTGAAAGTGGAGTAGAAATTAGGGTTCCCTGCTCCTTCTCTCATAGTTATCTATTTAATCTATTAAATTTATATGCCACCCATCTCACTCTGCATAGAGACTCTGGACAGCTTACCATTAAATAAAGAATAATAAGATATTCAAATATTAACAACAATAAATACAAAACTAAAAAACAAAGGACAGTACAGAGGTGACATCTCATGTCTTAAATACCACCTCACACAGACCCTCTGTTGCGAGATTTTCCCACTACAAAGTCTCTTAGATTAGTGTATGGTATATCATGGACTTGCAATATATATTAACATTAAAAAAAAAACAATAAAACATGATGTGATCTACAGTTTGATGTGGAACCCCCTAGTAACACTGAAGGGAAGATACTATCCCCCGTTTATATAGTGATTCCCAGAAGACTTCATGTGACGTGCAAATTCTACTCAGGATTGTCCATTACTGGTGTGGTAGGTCAAAGGCGTAGTAGGCAACTGGTACTGTAAAGTCCTCAGTTTTGCTGTTACAGTCTAACATAGTTAGATTTGAGACTATTTCCTTTGTCTGCATCATTTCAAAATACTACAAATCCTTTTCATAACTGCTCAAGACTGTGCTTCCCTCCATCTCTTGTCTAAACAATGTATACTTTCCATATATTGCTAATTCACATTCTTTTGCCCTACAGTTTTTCTTCTGAGTTGTTAAACTGTGCCATTCTTAGAGTCCCATAGGGCACCTAAAGGTTTGATTTCATCCTTGATTTTTGTGGGGCATACATAATGTACATTATTCTATGATTTCTTTTGTGATGGCCCCCTATTTTATTGCCAGATGGATGACTGAAAAGTATCCTGCATGTATAGTGTCATCAGCATTATGATCAGAGAATCAACACCTACAAAATCTATTATTCATTAAGTATAACTAATATATAATTTAAAACAGTGGGTTTTGTCAAATAATGTTAGGTCAGCATAATTTTCTGCCTATTACTAATATCTATAACATCTTTGCCTTAGTCAGCTCTATTTAAATATGCAATCATTCACAGCTTTTGACTATATTGTGTTCACACTCCCAATTTCCAATATTCAACTACTACAAATTTTATGCTGACATCAATAGCAAACTATTAAAGACAGTATTTCATTATTGGTTTTTCATCCCAAAAGTTATTTACAATTATATACTAAGCACTAATATTAAAGGAAACCATTTAAATGAGGTGCTATCTGCTTTAACAATATGTCTGTCACAGAATGAGATTGTGTTTAAAGATTTTATCAAGAAATGGTTGTTTGCTGAGGTTATGTTTTGTCCATGAAATATGCATTTCATATCTCTTTCATTTCATTAACATAATTTAATTTGTGCTTTGCATTTTGTGCATAATACATATTTGATTTACAAAACAAATATTTCCATTAGAAAATGAATTTCATGCAGGCAAAAAGCAGAACCAAATGATGTATTGAAGGAAAATAAGAAGAAATGAAATGCATTTTCCCAGTCTATTAAAAAATCTATGGCATTGACAGAAAGTGCACTTAGTGCTACATTTAAAAAATAGCACATATGTCAATGTATTAACAAATAGAATTGGAAATACAAATATTTCCCTATATCAAGCCAAGAATCTCTTTATTTTAATTGAGTTGATTTAAAAGCCCCCAACTACAATTTAATTTTTATTTCATCTTCTTGTGGTGCAGTGGCTGGTGCCATTACATCTGTGCGGAGTTGACAGTCAATATGCAAAGAGATTTTACCTTTTTAGAAAAGTTACTGTTGACAAAAAGCAACAAATAATGTATTGGTTTGAAAATGAAATTATTCATTTGTTGATTGCCTTTGAACCTTAGAATAAGTGAGGAGGAAGGAAAGGAAACTGAAGACGAGGATGAAAGAACGGTGGGAGACAAATTTGTTAAATCTTTCTCCCTTTAAGACAGGCAGAGATTATTTAAATCTCCCTCTGTCACTCTTTTGAAGGACTCAAAAAAGTTACAGAGGTCTAAAGAAAATTGGGGTGGCTGTTGAACATGAGAGCTCTGCTGTAACATCTAGTCAGGGATTATATTTCCCACAATGCTCTGATAGAAGTTTCTGAGATGTCCACAACAGTAAACAAAGCTAGCATTCTCTTCCTATTGTTTCTCACAGCTAATATTCAGAGGTGTATTGGCTTTGATCCTAGAAGTAGCAGTAGTAACCCAATGGCTAGTAACTGTTCAAAAACTTGTCTTCCGTTACCTTCCATTTCCAAAATTTATGTCTTTGAGGACATCCAAATCATGGGTTGGTTGGTTCATCCATTTATTTAAACCTCATGATTGCTCAGCACAAGGAATTACATCTGCCTATTTGGAGAAATTCTATCAAAATATTGCATTTGAGGTTCATAACATGAAAACGTGGAGCAGGGATGTACTGTAATAATAATATCTTATAAAGAACTGATCTCAATAGTTCATCATTGCTCTATGCTATCTTGAAGGAATTCTGTAAGTTCTTAAACAAGCATCTTTTCCACCCTTAACCAGAAAAACAAAACAAAACAGAATTTGTCAAAGGACTTTCTATATGCCCTATGACTGGACTCTATCGTTTCAGGCATAGTATTGTTTAGGACTTGTCTTTGATGAGGGGATGAGAGATGTCTTCTTCGTATACATTAACCTGCCTTTTCTTTCAAAGTTCATTGAAACACCTTCTAGCTGAGATAGTTTCACAATTAACTGCACAAAACCATCATTTGTTGAAAAAAGTGCCACGAGCTTATTTACTCAAACACAATACATATATCCATGATTGGACAGGCTTGAACCTGGCAGCATCCCAGAGAGCAGTGGAGGACAGAGACGGATGGAGAAGCGTGGTGGTTAAATCTTCGCAGGCGCCCCAACGACCTCAAAAGAGGTCACGGGATAGGTGAGGTGGTGGTGAATACATATTAGGGCTTGGTATTATGTATGAACCAGGGCAGTTTTTCCTGACTTTGGGAATTCTGAGGAAAGCAACTTGCTTCTATTCTGATGCTGTACTGAAGGTTGCTATAGTATATTGGTTTATAATCAATCATTAGAAGCCCATGGCTTTAACCCAGAACCTTCATGATCATACAAGGAACCTGGCTCTCTATTGGTGGAAAAGCAGTCTAAGTAGGATAATAAATGTGATTAAGCCAATTGATATACCATGCCACTTAATTTTTTTCTCCACCAGATACTTAAAACAAAAATTCACAGGAATAAGAGTATGAATTCTCAGCTAATTGTATAGGTTAGGACCTTTATTGTATAGGTTAGGGTTAGGGTTGGCCAGCTCGCTGGGGAATTCTAGGAGTAGAAGTCCACACCTCTTAAACTTGTTATGGTTGAGAAACACAGGGGTATGGGCAGTAGTGGGATTCAAAAATCTTTACTCCCAATTCTGTGGGTGTGGCTTGGTGGGCATGGCAGGAGAAGGATACTGTAAAATCCCCATTCTCTCCTTACTCCAATAACCTGCTTTCCAGCTCTGTTCTCCTGTGCAGGGCAACAAAAAAAAAAGACCCAGCCGATCAGGACTCCGATTAGCTGGGACTCAGGAGGCAGAAAATAGATGGAGGCAGGGACAGTCAGAGTTGGTATTTTGAACTACTCAAAATTTCTGCTACCAGTTCTCTGAACTGGTCAGAACCTGCTGAATACCATCTCTGGGTATGGGTGATCAATACTAGGGATGATGCCACCTATCTTATGACTTTGTTGCAGAAATGACACAAATGCCCATAGACATCCACAGAGAAGGTAGGGACCTCATGTGCACTACAACACACATGATGGGGTGCACGTGATATTCTTTCCTTCCTCTGTGGATGCCTATGGGCATTTTAGCTATTGGTTATCACCCTTCCTCCCTTTCTGCATCCCTTACTTCCAATGAAAGAGAAAGATGTGAAGGGTGAACCAGGACAGAACATGATGATCACTACAAGGGAAAAAAAAACAACTTTTCTTTATGAATTTATTCATTTTATGATATTTATAGACCACCTGCTTTGTACAATTCCAGGCTGTTTACAACGGCAAGATTAAAAACACAGAACTGAATCCCTTCCAGCCAAACTCAACCGTAAATATAAAGAAAAATAAGAGAACAGCACATCCATCACGACACCTGATTAAATCATATGGCCTTTGCTGCCTTATGAAATATCAGCAGGGAAGATTCAGGTGGCTCCAAAGTGTAGGGGCCACTACGGAGCAGGACGGTGGTCTTCAGTGACCCCTAGTTCATGAAATGATTCTCAGGGCAACTGCGGAATATTGCATTATGCTAATTAGATGAATATTATAATTAAATACCAGGTGCTGCAGGAGAGGCAATTGTCGTTGGTACTACAGCGTGGAAGAAAGGCAAGCATTTAAGCCTTCTCTCCACAATTATCATCTTAGGAAAATTTGCCCTCCAACTGGTAGCTGAGTGCTCAGATAGCTGTTTTAAAAAGAAATTAGAAAAAATAATGAAAGAAGATAGATCTGTCAACAGCTATTAGTGATGATAACTAAGTGGAATCCCCAGATTCAGGACATAGCTGGGGGTGGAAAGAACAGCAGAGAAAGGCTATTGATTGGGTGGCCTGCTGGGAGCTTTAAAACCATCTGTGTGGCTTCTGCTGGAAACATGACACCATGGTTGTGCGATCCAGCAGAGCTCTTAAGGTTTGTTTTTGGGGTGGTGGTGGAAAGGAAATAATTTTGTCATCCTAAATCCTGCAGTTCCGATCTTCTCCGAACTGCATGGGAAGTGGTCATTTTTGTAATCCAAGACATTTCAGGAGATCCCGGGATGGGGAAGGTTGAGAGACAGTTATGTATAACATTAAGCAGACCATTTGGTAATCAAACTATGACAACATTTTTGGAATCAACCTAAATTGACTTTATTGTAGGAATATACAATAAAATTTGATTTCATGTTTGTAGTAGTTACTGAGGAGTTCTTGGTGCTCTCTGAACTTGGTTGTTTTTTTGCAGACTGCAGAAAAAACAGTTACTAACAACCTGCCTTCCATCAAGGATCTGCATACTGTACGAGTCAAAAAGAGGGCGGTGAAAATATTTACAGACCCCTCACATCCCGGGCATAAACTGTTTCAACTCCTTCCCTCAAAATGACGCTATAGAGCCCTGCATACCAGAGCCCTGCACACCAGAACAACTAGACACAAGGGCAGTTTTTCCCCGAACTCCATCACTCTGCTAAACAAATAATTCCCTCAACACTGCCCAACTATTACAAAGTGTACACTACTATTACTGTTAATCTTCTCATCACTCCTTATCACCCATCCCCTCCCACTTGTATGACTGTATCTTTGTCACTTGTATCCTTGCAATTTATATTGACTGTTTCCTAGTATGATTTGATTGCTAATTGTACCCTATGACTATTATTAAGTGTTGTACATCATGATTCTTGACCCCTCATTTCAGCCCTAAGCTACTAATATTCTCCTTTATTGGTAGTAGTTATTATCTATTATAACTAATTCGGTTTTCCTCAACATGATGTCATCCAGATTTTTAACTGTGAACCTTTGTGGCTTCAACTCTGAAGTCTTGGAAATGCTGTCCAACATATCTGGGGAACACCAAGTTAGATGTAACCCTCAACTTATGACTGTAACAGAGCCTGCCTATTATGGTTATAAGTCATAATAGTTGTAAAACAGGTCATCATGTTTTTTACAACCTCCCTCCCCCCTTACATGGACTGGTTTTGCCAAAAGCCAGACAGAAGTAAATATTGTTTTATTTTTTGCAAAAATGTCATAAAATGCGATCACATGACTGCAGGATGCTGCAAACAGTTGTGAATGCAGTTTGGTTGCTGAGCACTCAAAATGTAATCGTGTGATCACAGGGGAGAAGGGAGTGTGGGGTGTCAGTCAGAACTTCAGAACCAGGTTGTAAGTGCCCCTGGGAAGGTCCATTGTAAGTTTGAATGCTTTCTAAGAGATTGGCCATAAGTCGAAACCTGCCTGCAAATGTTTATAGAATTGGGTTGCCCAAATAAACATGAATGTCATGCTGATTTTTTGAAAGAGGCTATGAGTTCATGTAAACTGGAAAATATATCTCTGCCATTCAGAGGTGGCAGTAAAGAGTCTTCTTTATTTAAAGCTGAATTTTAGGGAAAGAGGAAAAGCAAATTCTTTCCTTGCAGTTCCCCCCCCCCAAAAAAAAACTATTTTCAAAAAACATTGTTGGTATCAGAATCCAATTCTTGCAATACTCCAGCTTTAGCTAGCTGTAGACGTCTGTTGTACTCAAAGCTTGTAGGAGTATATCCGTTTAAAGTGGGCTGAGCAGGGAACAAATGAAGGAGAAATGGAAAGGAAAAGAGTGGGCTGCTACATTTATAAAAATAACAATGGAGGGTAATAACTCAGTTTTATGTCTCCTCAATTGTAGCATGTGATTGATGGATCTTAGCCAGTATTCAGAGCTGAGTAATTGCAGGCAATCAACCCCAGATCTTATTCCAAAGCAGAAGAACAGTGACCATTTTTGGAAAACGGCTTAGAAGGGGACATTCCAACCTAGGATTTGGAATGTTTGCAGTTATCTCCAAGGTTTAATGGCACATCAGTATCATGAAAGAGTTTTATTCCTGTTGTACATAAGTGGGCATTTTTTTTTATCCCTTAGGATGAAGTCTGTAAAGATCTACACCAGCAGTCTCCAAATTTGGCAAGTTTAAGGCTTGTGGACTTCAGCTCCCTGAATCCCATGGCTGATTGAGGAACTCTGGGAGTTGTAGTCCACAAGTCTTAAAATTGCCAAGTTTGGAGACCCCTGATCTACACCAGAGAATTCCTACTTAGATTCTTTAAATTCAATGGGTGGGCATCTACTTTGTTTTCAAAGGAACCAAGGATTCCCAGATTTGAATTGGAAACCCCTCCAGTGACAAATTGTTGCTGTTTTTATTTTAGACAATGCTGAGCTAGTACAACCATTGATACAAGACAACTTTATGTTAATCTTAATAATATGGATCTCAGTTCAATATAGGATTTTCTGTTTTAATTTTTACTCTAAAGTGGATGCAGTTCAAGTAAGATTGGATGATCACAATGTATCTGTTCAATCCAGCATATGAAGACAAGGCTCTGATTGTTATCTTAAATTAATTTTGCATATTTATTCCCTTGCCAGTTCCTCTGAGGTTTTGTTTCATGGTTGGGCCAGCTTCCTCTTGGCATGGGCCCATTCTGACCACCTCTCCTCCCTTGCTAAATGAGCAAGCTCTAATAAATTGCTCTGGAAAGGAAACTTCAGTTTAAATTCTTAAAAATATACAACTCTCAACTCATAAACCAAATTATGACATTTATGCCAACATAAATCAGGAGTAACTTCAGAAGTTGCTCCATAGGGGCAATGAATCCAGTGTCACAAAAGAGTACCATAAAGCAGTCAAGAATTTGGCACTCTACGATACCTGCCTCTGTGGTATGCTTCAAATTATCGCAAATGCACATACTCTGGCCATAGCATTTGCAAAGCAAGGATAGATCTTGAGGTTGTGTTTACGTCTGAAACTTTAAAGTGACCTTTAGAACTAACTAAATGAATGAACATAACAAGGGGAAGAAAATAGATGCCTCAGTGCAGCAATACTCCTTGCCGTAAATATAATAAGCTTTCAGATGACTTTTAAAAAAATTAAAGGTAGTCCTTGACTTACATTAGTCCATTTAGTGACCGTGGGGCTGGAAAAAGTAACTTATGACTATTTGTCACACTTACAACCATTGCAGCATCTCTTTGGTCACATGGTCACAATTCAGACGCTTGGCAACTGTCTCATATTTGCAGTGTCCCAGGATCCCATGATCACCATCTGACGTGCAAAGTCATTGGGGAAGCCAGATTTATTTAACTATTGCAAAATCCCATTCTCTCCCCACCCCACGAACCTGTTTTCCAGCTCCATTCTCCTGTGCAGGGCAACCAAAGAAGACCCAGCCCATCATCTGGGACTCGGGAGGCGGAGACTAGATGGGATGGGGCCAGTCAGAGAGGGCATTGGCCAGTTCTCCAAATGACTCAAAATTTCTGTTACCGGTTCTCCAGGACTGGTCAGAACCAGCTGAATACTATCTCGACTTAACAACCATGTTACTAATCTAATAGCTGCAGTAATTCATTTAACAGTTGTGGCAAGAAAGGTCGTAAAATACAGCAAAATTCACTTAACAACTGTCTTGTGTAACAACAGAAAATTTGGGGTCAATTGTGGGTGTTAAGCCTAGGACGACCTGTACTAATCAAAGAGAATGATTTATGACACATGATTTCTTTTCAGAAAGAAACCCTGTGGACAGAAGGTAGTGGAGATTGCATCCAACCCAACTCTAATTAGACTTCAGCAACAGAGTGGTCTATGTTTGGAATACTCTACCTGACTCTGTAGTTTCTTCCCCAAACCCCAAAAACTTTAACCTTAGACTGTCTACTATTGACCTCACCCCTTTCCTAAGAGGCCTGTAGGGGGCGTGCATAAGCGCACCAATCGTGCCTATCGTCCCTGTCCTATTATTTCTTTTTACTTTTCTTATAACTTTTCTTATATTACTTTTCTCATGTATTCAAAACTATATTTATTCTTATACCTGTATCTTGTAAGCGATTGACAAATCAAATAAATACCAAATATTAGATGTGTTTCTTGAGCTAAGCCATGGCTTCTTTAACCAATTGAATAAGTCATAATTGGTCGAGTTTATACAACCCGCTGAGCAATAAACTATAGTTTATGGATTATGATTACACACCACAGCAAGCCACAAGCAAGGAAACTTTATTATGACTTAAATCTATGTGTGACACTTTAGGGTAAGCCTTTATTCTCTTTTGGCTCCTTGTTTGAAACATTGGTTAATGATCCTGCTTGTTTTTGTTTGAATCGTTTGAATTATTTTGTAATTGTTTCTTTCTTTTTTCTTCCAAAGGCATATTCTCAGCCTGCCTTGTGATGTGACAGGTTGTGTTTAAGGGAAGGAAATTTTTTTTGATTTCTGCTGTGAATAGATATAGTTACTTTTCCAGTTTGGGTTTCTCTTAATTTCTGTCTTCTTAAAGAATGAGAAGGGAAGGGAAATTTAATCTGTATATTCCTGAGGAAGGCACTGATTTTGTGACACAGTAGCACAGATGTGGGAAAACCCATGGAATGTTTGAATCAAACCTGCATTCAAACCCCCCCTCTCTCTGTCTCTGTCTCTGTCTCTGTCTCTGTCTCTGTCTCTCTCTCTCTCTCTCTGTCTCTGTATGTCTCTGTCTCTTTCTGTTTCTCTTTGTCTCTCTCTCTCTCTCTGTCTCAGTCTCTCTCTTTCTCTGTCTCTCTCTCTCTGTATCTCTCTCTCTGCTTCTCTCTGTCTTTCTTTCTCTCCCCCCCATTTCCTTTTATCAGAAAGGAGCACAAAATAACAGTGTGAACAAGGCCAAAAATTATTACCCTCAATCAACCTTGAAGAGGCGATTATATTATCATTATTTGATTTTTATTTTTTCAAACTGAACTTTCTCATTAAAGTCAGAAGCCATTCCTGTCTTTGAGGTGCTGGTAAAATGTCAGAAAAGTCTGAAATTATTTTGATGGAGAGGGCAGCATCAGGGGGAATTGGTCTAAAACATCTCAGGAAGCAAAAGAAACACAGACAGAATAATCTAAGAAAAGTCACCAGTAGCTGGGCTTGGAGGTGTGAAAATAAACTATGGTCTCCACATGTGTTTACATCCACTGACAAGCAACCACATTAGCATTAAGTGAAAATGCAAATGAAAAGTAATGCCTTTTTAAAACTGAGCATTTACTTGAGGCACTGAAATTGCTGGTGGAGTGTGGAAGTCAGCACAGGATGGTGGACTAAAGAAAGTCTTGTCAGAGTAAGCAAGTCTATAAAATTCAGTATCCTTATATTCCTGTCTGCTCTTACATGCTTCTTGAACACAATTTCATGAGTCGCCATGTGATAGAGAATATCATTTAACACTCATTATTAAAACATTCTACACTTAGCCACCCAAAAAGCCAACACGCTCCTCGGCTGCATTAACAGAGGGGTAGACTCAAGATCACAGAAGTGTTAGTACTGCTTTATAATGCCTTTGTAAGATCACTGCATCTTGGTTTTGGTCTCCACAGTATAAAAAAGGTGTTGAGACTCTGGAAAGAGTGCAGAAAAGAGCAGGGGTTGGAGGCTAAAATGTCCAAACGATGGTTGCAGAAACTGGGTATGTCTAGTTTAGTGAAAAGGAGGAGTAGGGGTGACATGATAGCAGTGTTTCAATATCTGAGGGGCTGCCCCAAAGAAGAGGGAGTCAAGCTGTTCTCCAAAGCACCTGAGGGCAGGACAAGAAGCAATGGGTGGAAACTCATCAAGGGGAGAAGCAACTTAGAACTAAGGAGAAATTTCCTGACATTGAAAACAATGAATCAGTGGAAGGAAGGAGTTCTCTCTAGAAGTTATGAATGTTCCTGTCAGGATTCGGGCAGTCATCTTTTATGTCAACTCATAAAATATTTCTATGGTCTTTTCAGAGTTGCCAGTTCCATCACTGGAGGTTTTCAAGAAGAAACTGAACAGCTATTTGTCTGAAATGGTATAGGATCTCCTGTTTGAACAGGGGTTGGACTAGAAGGCCTCCAAGATTCCTTCCAAATCTATTATTCTTTTATTATGTTATAGATGGTGGAGATAGTTCCCAAAATTATTGCTCATGTCAATCACATGTTATTCATTTTGTCTCCACTTTTGTTGTGGTCCAAAGTTGTTTTAGTGTGCTGAAACTTTGTTTGCAAGGCTGTGCAAGCTAAGAGTGGAATTATGTTCAAGTTCATCAGAAACCAAAACTAAATACATAGCTGAATTGACAGGCTAGAATTGTAGTTCACCTTTTGTTTCTGTACAAGAGACCATCATGTGTTCCTATCTTATTTGCACTGTTATTGTTTTTTAAATATGGAGTTATGCATGGCTGTTAAATTAAGCGCATGAGTCAGGAAGACTAGAAAAAAGAAATGTGCTGATACAGGATACTTGCACTGTTTGTTAGTAAGTATATTGGAAAAAAAATGCATCCCCTTTAACTGGACAAATCTAATCATATTAAAAGTTATGGATTATTTGCTTAAGCATTCCACATCCGAAGTAGGAATTTTGCTTCTGATTATTCTATTTTTTCAGATGAAATCTTCAAAAATACTGGTGGATCAGTCTAATAAGCAGAAAGCTTGTACACATCACATTAAAATGTTCTGAAAAGCTACAGATGAAGGCTAGATTTGCATTACCACTATAAGGCACGTGCTGTATAATGCACCTTATCCTAAACTATGAATTATTGGCTTAAACCCCAAAGTTGAACTGAAACAAAATATTAAACCATTTTACCAACCAGTGTAGCTGTGGTTGAAAAATACTTTTAAAGCCAAGGTATGCATATTTTTATTTTAAAAGCATGCCTTTTTAAGTGCATGTTTTATTAATTGTACTCTGGTTGGGGGGAGGTTGAATGGCAATTTAAAATCAACGTATTAGCTTTACACATTTGTAATTATTTTTATGGTAATTGTATTGTCATTAGCCAAATGTTGAGATCATGTGGGTACAATGTTTCTCAAGAGGGCCAATGGATTTTTCCCAATCAAACTAGATGAACTGAGAAACTTTCCTTTCTTGGAATGAAATGCTGCTGTGAGACTCCGAAGTGATTCTATGGGGAGGCAGAAGGCTGTTGTGATCAAAACTATTTTTATCCCACCTGTGGTTAAAAAAAATTTCCCACACAGAAAGAAAAATGGCCTTGGGCATGTGCACACACACCTGCGATCTTGATTGTAAAAACAGACAGGAGGTTAACTATCACTCTCCAGTGATGTTCCCCTTATTGGTAATAATACCTTACATTTGTCTTATATTTGCAAGGAAAAAGTAAATGGATATGATTGTTCCTTTTATTGTGGAAAAGAAAACTGAGAATATGAGTTTATACTTCGTTTAAAAGATCTATCTCTGTATCTCTGTATCTCTGTATCTATCTATCTATCTATCTATCTATCTATCTATCTATCTATCTATCCATCCATCCATCTATCTATCATCTGTCTTTTTATCTATTCATCCATCCACCCATCCTGTTTATGTGTGTATATACATATGGTTAAATGTGGTTAGGTTGGGTATTTATAGATTCACAATTCTTTCAAAACTGTCTTCTGTGGCCATCTGCTAGTAGATTTCCTTGGAAATAAGTTGATTGTCAATTGGTTCATCAAACATAGTTTCACCTTTGGATCAGTTTTCTGATCTATTGTGCAGAATTGAGAAGTGTAAAATTACCCCCAAAAGGCTTTAAAGATAAACTATAAAAAAATGGGGCCTCTTTCATAATAAGTTACCAATCCACTCATGTCCAACAAATTGAAAACGATGGGCTCAAATCTAAACCAGCATTTAGATAGACAGGCTCTGCAGTGGGGAATTCTCATTGCTTCATAATCTTTATTTATTTAATTTATACCCTGTTGTTGTTATTGTTGTGGTTGTTATTATTGTTGTTATTATTATTACTATTATTACTATTACTACTACTATTATTATTGTTGTTGTTGTTATTATTGTTATTATTATTATTAAAACAAAGCAGCAAACATGCCTACTATTCCTTCTTCCTCCTATCTTCTTCCCAACAACAACTGTAAGGTCGGTTGGGTTGAGAGAGAGTGACTTATACAGGGACATCCAGACAACTTTCATGTCCAAAGCTGGACTACAACTCACATTCTCCTGATTATTTGGCTCAAAGTCACCCAGGCAGGTTTCATGCCTAAGGCACAATAACTGTCCCCTTGTGATTGGCCCAAAATTACCCAGCCAGCTTTTCTGCCTTAGCAGGACTAGAACTCATGATCTCCTGATTTCTAGACCAAACTGGCTCACTTCATGAAAACTTTGCATGAAGTTCAAAAACATCATAGAAAGCATTTTAATTTGGATCCTTATGCTCTATTATTGTGCCAAGTCTGTAGCATTCGGAACGCAAAATGGCTAAGATCTCTCTATTAAAAAACATAAAAAGTCCCAATTATTTTTTTAAAAAACTTAATTTTATCTAATGTTTGGAGAGTATATAGGTGTGTGTTTGCATGTTCATATTTTCAGATTCATTGTTTCTACTTCATTTAAAATAGAAAAGTAAAAGGGAAAAACACTTTAGGATTCTGTGACCCTGCAAACACAAAATTCATGTATCTTATCCTGGGACAAATGCCTTCTTTTAAACAGCAGAATTTGGGCAGCCTTGGACTGATGTTAGTTTATTGTCACTGCTTGATAACGTTTAATGGAAAAGATACAAGAGTGCCAAAGAATTTTAATTATTTTTGTGATAAAGTTATATGTTCAGCCTTGAAAAAGTGAAGATAATGCTGGGATTCATTATTATTCCCAGTGTGTTTAAACAGACGACACAGAAGGCAAACAAAAGCAGATGAATTTTGAAAAGTATTATCAATATTGCAGATAGCAGATGCCCTTTCCAATCAGAACAAGAATATCTTCTAAAGCAACTTTATGGTTGAGTAGTTTATTCATTTCTATTAGAAGGTTGTACGTTTCTAAAATATGTAGATGATATCTAGGAAACCAACCAACCAGGAGGGTCATTTTGCTTGTTTCCCTGCATTTATTATTTGTACTTTTGCAGGTTTGATCTGAGGAACGTTAACTTGGGAGTGAAATCTTGTTGCGTTAGAATTCTATCTCGTGTATTTGACCTTTCATCTGGTGTGCCATGTCTTGTGTAAGGAAGGAGGGGTAGCAGTAATGTGCTGTAAAAGGTAAGTGTTAGCCTTTTATGAATAAAGATGAATATATGTGTCCCAGGATGATGTTTCAAGATCTGAGTTGGTCACTGGAACCAGAGATTTAGTCTTCTGAACGCTTGTACTCCTGCTAGAACTCATCCTCAGGGAACATCTCTCTACTATCAACTATCTAACCCAATTAACAACTATAAAGCCACACACAAACTAGGCACCATATAAATGCCACACACAGAATATACCCCAAAGCATATACTCTGCTAGACAGACATTCCCTGAGAATGGGCTCCAGCACAAGTCCAAAACAGAGGTAATATTCAGACCAGTTCTGGAGAACCGGTAGTGGAAATTTTGAGTGGTTTGGAGAACCGGTAAATACTACTTCTGACTGACCCCGCCCCCATCCATTCTCTGCCTCCTGAGTCCCAGCTGATTGGCTGGGTCTTCTTTTGTTGCCCTGCACAGGAGAACAGAGCTGGAAAGCAGGTTAGTGGGGTGGGGAGAGAATGGGGATTTTGCAGTATCCTTCCCTCAGGAGTGGGGTGGAATGGAGATTTTACAACATACTTCCCCTGCCACGCCCACCAAGCCACGCCCACAGAACCAGTAGTAAAAAAATTTTGAATCCCACTACTGGTCCAAAAGCTATGAAGACGAAATCTCTGGTCCAGGAGACCGATTCAGATTGGATCCCATTAGGCTTTTCTTTGGGCATTTGTATATTTAAAGTATAATGATAAAAAGAAATATTTTATCTGATATAAAAAAAGATTTGAAAAAATACAAGTATCAGCCTTGGAAGCCAATGCTTGTACTTGGAGTTTATTGGGTTGGAGTTTGTTTGCTGGAACGCTGACAGCAAGAAGAAGAATCCTAAGCAGAATTCTGTTTAAGTGGAGAATCGGGTCTACTAAACCTGTGTAAACCTCTGTTCCTAGCAGAACTCCTTCATTTTTCCCCAAGCATGCATAAATAGGGGAAAGACCTTCTGACTTCTGATTGAGACTAATAGCCAAATAACCACGCAAGAGAAATGGAAAATTTGATAGTAATATCTAGCAATATTGACAATCTACTGACCTACAACTGTGGATATTTGTAGAAGCTGTAGAATATATGTGGAATGTAAAATCCTTTCTTTAAACATATTTTTTTAAGTGGGTAAATTGACTGTCTCTACTTTTTAATTAACCAACCAGTATCTGTTTGCTTTTAAACAGATTTAACATATAATCAGAGTTGGAAGGGCCCTTGTAGATCATCTAGTCCAACCCCTCCCCCCCCAAGTGGGAGAACCTACACCATTTGTGACAGATGGGAGTCCAGTCTCTTCTTGAAAGCTTCCAGTGATGAAGTTCCCTCAACTTCCGAAGGCAACTTCTGTTCCATGGGTTGATGTTCTCACTGTCAGAAAATTTCTCCTTATTTCCAGGTTGAATCTCTCCTTGACCAGTTTCCATCCATTATTCCTTGTCTGGCCTTCAGGTGCCTTGGAAAATATCTTGACCCCTTCCTCCTCTCTGTGGCAGCCCCTCAAATATTGGAAAACTGCTATCCTGTCTCCCCTGGTCCTTCTCTTCACTAGACTAGCACTAGACTTTTCATTTGAGCAAGTTCACAGCACATGTCTTCCAGGAAAAGCAAATAACATTTTCACACTATAGGAATCCCCTTTTGATGGAAACAGTATTGATCCTCTCAGATTTCTTGAATGTCTTATCTATATCATATTCAAAGACTATTAGAATATTTGTGGAAGAGATCTCTGCAGCCCAGCTCAACTGATTTAATGCATTGTTAAAGTAGCTGTTTAAGGCTGGAACGTTGTGAGAAAATTCTCATGATTAGATGCAGAATAGTATAAGTTTTATTTATTACATGCTTCTGACTGAGCGCAGTACAGAGGCCAGTGAAAATGCCACATAATGTGGTAATTTCCTGCCTGCTTTTCTTTCCACCACTAACACGATTAGGAAATTTGGATATATATCCACATTTTAGTTTTGCTGACATCAAATTGAATTTGATAGTCTGATGCATCACCCAGTACAGATTAAAAAGATTGTTCAACCCCCTGCATTAATTCACTGTTATTTTTTAAAAAAAATCAACAAGAATTCTCAGTGTTGAGAATCTTCAAACAATTTATATATCAAAACTGGGTTTTTTTTGTATGGTTGGTATAGGAGAAATCCTCCTTTTCATAAACAAACCTGAGACTTTCAGCTGAACAAGTTGAGCTAACTAAAATAAATAAATAATGCTCATAGCCCTCCCCTCTCCTTCTTCCTCCTTCCCATATTTTATTCCATATTGTATCGTCTTGCTCTATCTAGATTCTTTCTTCATCCCAAGTCCTCCTCCTCGCCCTGCTTCTCCTTCTCCTCCTCTTCATCATGTGGCAGAATGTTCCACAGGCTGACAGCTCATCTAAACCAGGAACTTCCTGACTAGATAATACTAACTACCATCTTCTGCCTAGTTAGAGTATCACTATCCCTCTACCGCTACTCCAAAGATGCTCAGCTTGAGACCTTTAAAAATGATGTTAAACCTTAAATGTTAATATGATAAAGGGTGAGATTATTAAGTATATGATTAGAAAGCAACCTTATCAAGCACATTTAATTTTAATTAATTTCAAATGTAAGTGACATTAAGTAACATTTAGCTTTTCTCTTAGCCTGCAGGTTACTTTTAGTGGGTGACTCAAGATATTCCATTCCAAAATAAACTGGAACTTTTCTAGTTAATGTTTTGAAAAATATTGTGCCTGTATCCTAGGGTGCCCTGCTACTGATGTCTGTTGGTTGCTGACATGGAATTTTGTTCCCTGTAGAAATTCCAAGCATATTGTCAAAAAGGGCCGTGCATAAGTGCACAATTGTGCCTACCTAATTGTTCCCAATTATTCATACCCATTTCCTGTATTCACACTTATGTTTATTATCTTGTAAGCTATTGACAAATAAAATAAATAAAAAATAAAATAAATAAATTGCAGACATAGCATGAAGTTAAAGTCTTCCCCCAAAGTTTCTGATGAGAAAGAAGAAAAAGAAAATAAGAAGTGAACATCCATTTTTAGAACTATAAACCCAGTTGTTAAAACCAAAACGTTTCCCATGTCTCATAAGGCACCCAAAAGGGCAGATAGAATCTAGTTACCTCTTTGTCTCCTTTTCAGGGAGCTCCATATAAAAGATACCATCCCCTATTTACTGCAATGCAACCTACAATTTTGTCTTTAACAGGGAAAACACTGTTAGACCAAATGCCCAGAATAAAACATAATCTCAGTGCAAAAGTGATTAAAATGAAAAGAAAAAAGCATTGTGGTTCTTTCTCCCAGAAAAGTACATCCGCAGGTTTCTTGCCCTTGCCCTATGATTATATAATAGATTTTAAGTCTTTGATATCTGCAAATCTACATCAAAATATATTCTATAGCTGTAGGAAAGAGCTCTGAATTGTTAACTTCCTCTCCAGGTTCTGGAGGCGACACACTGCGAGATTAGATGTATATTTCCTTGGAGATATGCCACCCATAGAGGAATCCATATTTATATCTTTTGTTGATATTTTTATAGATTAAGAGTCTCTTTACTTTGGTGATAATTCTTCTAAGTATTGTAATTTGCTGCCTCTAATATTTGTCTTGAGTCATAGTTTGCAAAATATATTTGAAACCACTTTATAAAGTCGCATAATTGCTTCTTTGTAAAGCGGCTCTAATGAGTAGTTTCTTTATCCAGCCTTTATCCTGTTAACCTTAGAGGTGAGTGATTGCTTGCTGGAGTAGTTGGGAATGTCTTAGTGCTATTGAGCTATTTAATTTCAGGACTAATTTCATAGTCCTGGGTATGAGTGAGCCAGCAGTTAATTTAAGGCTCTCCAGTTAGGACACCGCAGAAATAAAATGGAAGGAAACATGTATGTGCGAAATGCAAGACGTAGTGACTCGGCTAATATTTACATGCATGAATAATAACATAGCAGGGCAATTCACAAAACACTCCGGCGATGGGAAGTAATTCGATGTCTTGCAAAAATAGCGTGGCTTGTATCTCTTTTCTTCTTCTTTCTGTTCTCTACAAGCTGTTGGGGACTACTCTTCCTGTCCTTTCAAGATACTTCTTATGAAAATGCAATCCTTTCCAGAGCACGATATAGGACCATCCATCTCTTTTTTGTATTTTTCCTTTCTTTTCCAGTTTTTCTTCCTTTCTTAAAAAAGAAAAAAAACCCCACCTTCTCAGTTATGGTTCTTCAAGTCAATCAATCCTGGTGATTCATGGTTAGTATTTTTTATGATATTTTTCGGAAATGGTTTACTGATGGTTCAGAAAGGAGAATGAACTCAGATTTCTCCAACTATTTGGTCCTGGTTTCCTACCCAAAGGAGCACTAGAAGTCAGATTTTTTTTTTCATTCCTAGGACATTCATTATGCCACTTAGTTCCCCAACTAGTAATCAGTATAATTATATAAAATATTGAGTGATATTTTTTTAAAACAACAACAACATGTGCCCTCAAGTTGGTATCATTTAAATGCACAGGGAATTAGCAGGCTGGTTAATAAAAAGATAGTGTTTAAAATAAAATAAAACAGCCAGAGATTGTAACAGAGAATTGGAAAACCCTACAAATGTTCTTAAAAGAAAAATGTCACAATCTTCTGAGAAGTAAGAGGGGGAAGCTAAACAAAGAGCCATTCTGGAGGTACCCAATATTGTCTGTTGCAGGATCTCCAAATCTGGCAAGTTTAAAACTTGTGGACTTCAACTCCCAGAATGACTGGCAGACTCTGCAAGTCTTAAAGTTGCCAAGTCTGGATACCCCACTCTAATGAATGACATAGATAGATGGATGGATGGATGGATGGATGGATGGATGGATGGATGGATGGATGGATGGATGGATGGATGGATGGATAGGTAGGTAGGTAGGTAGATGGATGGATGGATGGATGGATGGATAGATAGATAGATAGATAGATAGATAGATAGATAGATAGATAGATAGATAGATATAGATAGATAGATCATTCCCAAGTAACTACCAATATCTTCCACTTCTCCATCACTGAAAAGTAGTTTACAGAAGCCTATACTAGTCCATCATCTTTACAATAATTTCCCAACTTATTGTTTCTCCAATCCTTTCCCTGTGCCTTAAGATTTTGACTTGATCTTGTAACTTTCAAGTTCTGTGTATGTATTTTTAACTCAGCATGACACTGAGCACCAGGATGAGAAATATATTAGCAAAACTGATTTCTCTTGTTACTTGTTCAAAAGGCTGCACTCTATGGCACAAATGATTCATAAGTATCCATTGTTCAGAATTCAGGATGAAAAAGTTCAGAATCAAAACCATCCTATAATATATGCTCATTGTAATATGTCTTTCAGAGAGACTGTTCTCTATTTCTTCATATATATATAGACACAGAAGAGCAAAAAAGAGAATGCAAATTATGTTCAAAATGGCTTCAGCTGAAACATCAGCTAATTTCCTAGCTTTTTAAATGTAACTCATGCTACATTCTGGAGAAACTGATGAATTGCTTATGTTTGAGTACAAGAAAGTGTGTTTTGAACAACATAGCAGAATGTCATAAAGACTTTGCACTTTTATCAACTGCTGTTCCTTGGAAAATTAGTTTAGAAGCAAGTGGTGGAGTTCCATAAGGATTTCTCTTAGGATCTTAAGACATTCATCTATGATATGCAGTCAGTAGAGAATGGAAACTCAGATTTGAACTTGGTGTCAAATTGCTCAGGGTGGCCAAATTTACAGCAGCCTTTGCATAGATTCTATGTTCAGTATAACATCTATGGATGGGCTGAAAAACCTACCCAATTGAAGCCTCAGATATTTGTTGCTGTCCTGAGGATGCCTATGTATTCATGTGTTGCTGTGCTTGGTGCTTTTATTTGGATATTGCTCAGATATCTTGATTCCATTTTGTTCTGGTAGGTAGCTCGCAAAATAAAATAAAAATAAAATACTGTATCTTAAGAATGAGTAGGAATGATCATCAGATGGCTATGCACAAACTATATGAATGTTATTATTCTGCATGCCTTTTTCAGTGAATAAGTTAAGGAGAATCATGTGCTACTGGTAATTACACTGGAAAAAAATATTCCAAGAATAGCGTTATATTTCAGTGAAATGAACATCTGATTAATACCACCAATCCTGCTGGTGAAATCTTGGAACTGGCTGGTCATTGTCATGGCAAGAAAACAATCTCATCTCTGAAATGTTACCATCTTCTAACACAAGGTTTCTCAACTTGGGCAGCTTTAAGATGCATGGACTTCAACTCGCAGGAATTGTTGCCAACACTGAGAAACACAGTTCTAAATAAGCAAAAACTTCTGAATAATATCTGATGAGCATCACTTTGGTCTACAAAACCCTCTTTTTCTCACCAGAATTTTATTAAACAGATCTAAATGTAACCAAGCATTCTTGTATATTCCACTGTCTTTTTTCCAGATCTCTTTATAATAAATCCTATAATTGCAATGAGTATGATATTAAAATCCAAATTCTGGATTTTGAGATAGTTCGGTTTATTGCCAAAGATACATCTGACTAGGAAATACTTTATTCAATTATTTATTACATTATGAATTTAATCATAATGCCTTATTTAGTTTTCATTTTTATATTATAAAATCCAAAAGCAATTCCACATATTTCCTAACCATCTTGTATCATATGGCTGTGTGCATTGAATGGATTCCATAAAAACTTTCTTTTTAATCCAGTACAATAAACAATTGCAGTCATATTCTAAAGTAACTCCTTAATCTTAAGAGTCACTAGCTAACTTTTAGCATAATATTCATAGTATTGTTACTTAACTTTCCTACAAATTGCGTGTCCACTGGAAAAAAAGTAGTGATTATATTTTTAAATTTTATTTATTTATCAACCAGTGTTTGCAAGTTATGCCCAAACATAAGAATTCTGGACAGCAAATAGCAAAACCATGAAGCAAAAGCTGAATAATAAATTAATGAAAGGACAAGATTATCCAACCCCACACTATAGCTCTACTTTTGAATTTAATTTGCTCTAAAATTGATTTAGTAGCTACCTGCCTTGGTGAATAGTTCAGGAAATAATTGGAGCACTATGATTACCACATTTCTCCCCTGCTGTGAGTCATTCATCTTGGTCCTGAATTTCTTTTCTTGGTCAACTGTTGTTTTAAAGGTTTGCTGGAATTTGGTCTTTACTGTCATGGCTTTTCATCATATCCTTCCATGAATCTATAAACTTGATCCGTAATCTATACAGAATGTGAATATTTAAGGAAATTAGAGGCAAGAGTTAAAATGTTGGATTAGGATTAGGATTGGGAATTGAATTGAACTAAATTCTTTATTGTCATTGTACATATATACACAGTACACATACAATGAAATTCACATAATACCCAGAGACCAGACAACATGCACAAACACATGACAATCCCCAAACACCTCCCTACCCACCAAATTCCCCGCCTCCTAAAAATACACAAGCATCCACACAACAGACCAAGTAATCCTGTCCAACAGCTCACTGATGGTGGTCCTTAAGTTCATTGTTAAGTGCAATTATAGCTCTGGGACAAAAACTGTTCAGAAAACGTGTGGTCCGAGTTTTAATTGTTCTGTATCTTCTGCCAGAAGGCAACAGTTCACAAAGATTGTGAGCAGGATGGGAAGAGTCTCTGAGTATGTTGTGCAACTTCCTTAAACAGCAAGATGTGAAGATGTCATCCAGGGCTGGTAGCTGGAGCCTGATGATATTCTGGGAAGATGGAGACTCAAGTACTACTTGATAGTTGACTGGATAATTTCCATCTGATTGCTATCAGTCAACCAGACCTATTTCACAGAGTTGTGGGCATAAAATGAGGAAAGATAATCAGGTACATTTCTTCTGACTTCTAAGGAAAAGGCAGGATGTAAATTTAATACAGGTAGTCCTCAGCTTATGACTACAATCAAACCCAAAATTTCTGTTGCTAAGTGAGGCAGAAATGTTCCTCTTTTGTGACTTTTGATAAGCGAATCACTGCAATTGTTAAGTTAGTAATATGGTTGTTAAGTGAATCTGGCTTCCCCCATTGATTTTGCTTGTCAGAAGGTTGCAAAAGAGGATCCCATGACCCCTGGGACACTGGAACCGTCATAAATATGAGTCGGTTGCCATTCAGCCTCTGAATTTTGATCACGTGACCATGGAGATGCTACCATGGTTCTAAGCGTAGAAAGCTGCTCATAAGTCACTTTTTTTCATTACCCTTGTAACTTTTAACAATCACAAAATGAACTGCTGTAAGTTGAGGACTACCTGTACATTCAAGGGCATTCTTGAAAAATAATGCAGGAGAATTGTGGCTGAAGTGTTGGACTCTAGGAAAACCAGTAATCATGTAAACTGTATGACAGGATTCTTTCCATCGGCAACTGTAAGACAACATTACCAATCTGTACTTCATCTGTATACAGCACACCATCTTCTTAACAGATCTTCTCTGATTGTAGCATCCCATCAATAAGTGAAGCTTTCATGCCTTTTTGCCTGATTTGGGGAATAATTTAGCAAAACAATCCAGATGGCTCACCCGTAATCTCCATTATGAAGTGCTGTGACACTTATATTACTCAGTTCTGAGAATGGTGATAAGTCCACAGAAAATGGCCAGTGTCCAAGGTTGGCTTCCTGACTTGTGGATGGCTTCCATTCTGCTTTGTCTCCTAAAAAAAAAAAATCAGGTAGATTCAGAATAGGAATATTAGCTACAAAAGGGTAACATGTTGCAAGACTTACATTATAGAATTCACCATGTAAAGCCCATACCTTAAATATTTTAGGAAGGAAGAAAGAACATATTCCATTTTGGAACTTATCTATGCTTCCTTCAAACATACAACAATATTATTAGTAGGAAAAAGAGTTCTAGGATAGTGTTATTATGACTATATACTTTTGTGTATTCAGGAAAAAATTATATATGGGAAAGGAGTATAAATGAACATATGTTAACACTTGCAATTAGAAATTAAAAAAAATTAGCAAAAATTGGACTAGAATAGTGCTCTGTTTAATAATTGCAGTAGAGTCAGAAGTCCTAAAGTGGAACTTGTGTAATCAACATTGAGCATCTGATGCCATCATTTTTGAGCCTGTTGGAAAATGTCAGACATGAACTTTTATTCCTGGTTCATGTAAGTTACTATTGCTATCTGGATAGCAAGTGTTTAGGAAATCCATGGGCATTGATCAGAAGTTTCTGGAAAATTACATACATGTGACTAATCTTAACATTTTTGCCATCTTAAACTTTTCCATTTAGAGTCCACTCATGGGAAACTATCCTTCCTGCTTCTGTGTTTTAGAGAATTTGCACAAATCATTGCTATAAGAAATATGCATTATTATGCTCACATATATGAAACAAATAGATCAGTGGTGATATTCAATTTTTTTTACTACCAGTTCTGTGGGTGTGGTGTGGCTTGGTGGGTGTGGCATGGCTTGGTGGGCATGGCAGGGGAAGGTCACTGCAAAATCTCCATTCCTTCCCCATCCCATAACCTGCTTTCCAGCTCCGTTCTCCTGTGCAGGGCAACAAAGGAGACCCAGCCGATCAGCTGGGACTCAATGGGAGGCAGAGAATAAATAGGGCAGGACCACTCAGAGGGGGTATTTGCTGGTTCTCTGAACTACTCAAAATTTCTCCAGAACCTGGTAGAACTGGCTTTGCCTTTCTTTCTTTCTTTCTTTCTTTCTTTCTTTCTTTCTTTCTTTCTTTCTTTCTTTCTTTCTTTCTTTCTTTCTTTCTTTCTTTCTTTCTTTTTCTACAAATTTGCTGTGATCTGCTAATGTAAGATCAATGTAGTTTCTTTACTACATAGTCTAATAATGAAAAATGCTGTGGGTGGATACTGTTGTGTACCTGTTTGCAAAGGAGAAGGACCAAACGTCAAAATCTGGTTGAGAAAACTGGAAAGCAATAGGTGTTCTGAAGCCTATTGCAAAGTTATTGTAGCAGGGTTGGAGAAAGGAAGATTTCTTAGTCTCAAATCATGTAGGTATGATGGATCACAGAAAAAGTTCACAAATTATTGAAAGTAGATTTGACACTGTGATGAACCTCTGTTTCCCCTTTCAAGTTTTCACAAAAAACAGGAGGCTGAAATATTCTGCAACTAAGTGTAATTATTTGTGGTGATGTAATTGTTATCCAATGCATATAAGCTCCCTTTCTTTGCTTTGGATGGCACGAGGAAGCCATGCAGGGATAATTTAATGCCCATCATAACAAAGAAATCAATTGCAGGAAAGATTTCTTTGGAGATAGTACTGGCTTTGGTTATAGATTTTCATTTTTTTAATTCGATAGGAGAGCATTTTTGTGATGACAGCTTATTGGCATATCTGCTTCAAGTTCAATAAAGCAGAAAGCTGCAAAACTGCAACACTTAAAATAAGGCAATGTGCGTGCACCACCCAGCTCAACCCAATTTCAGCACAGAAAACAGAAAACAAAAGCTGTATGTGCCTTCTTTAGCCTTTGTGCACATCTGCATTATTATAAATGCTAATATATTTCTGCAATGATAAATAATTAAACAATTATGGTCATGAATCAATAAGTTTAGCACATTTTTTCATCAGTAAATTGTACTGTATACACAAGAAAAATAAATTACCAAGTCTAATTTTTTTTTTCTGGATAAAATTCCAAGCATTTTATATTTTATAATTAAAAAGTATTAGGATTCAATGTCAGATGCTTAGAACTTTTTATCCCCCCTCCCCATTTTAATCAAACACCATTAAGTTGTCATGTTTTATGTTTTTGAATCTGATTAACATTTTGAGGTCTGACTTTTGTAATCATCTCCTTTGTTCTTTTCTGCAAGAGCCTTTCTCAATGCCTATCTTTGTAAACACAATTATTGACCTTGCTGTATGTTAAAAATGGAAAAATAATATTAAAAGATGTCTACAGTATAGGTAGCATTTTACCTCCTCAGCAAATAATTAAAAACAGAAGAGGAAACAAAGAATTGCAGAGACGTCTACAGTTTTAAATCTTCGTCCCATCAATAGCATTGAAAACTAAGAGATGGATTTTTTAGGGGATATTTTGTTGGAAAGTGAGATATTTGTCTACTTTTGTAGCTTCTGAAGCTAACCTGGATCAAATATGGTATCTTCTTGGAACTGTGATTTTGAGAGATTACTAGAATTGAATGCAAGTTTAATTAGACATTTTGAAAGAATACAATTGCAAGCCATTCACATTGTCTTGCTGAGAAGATGACACAGATTGTTTCTATGAAGTTCTCCAGGTATCAAACTCAAACTTGAGAATCTATCTTTGTGAGGATCCATAGCTCAGTCACATAGGTCATGCTTCCTGCTTGTCAGAGAAAACCAGGAAGCAAGGACATCTGCATAGGAAACTGGCATTCTGTGGAGTGAATCTATGATCCATTCTGTTAAGAAAGAAGACGTTTAAAACTTCTGGTCCCAGTGACAGATCCAGGTTGGATCCTGCAACATTATCCTGGGACATGTATATTAGTCTTCATTCATGAATCTATGAAAGCATGGAGTTTGATATTGAAGCTCATCCTTACCACCAGGAGCCATAACTCATTGAGCTTTGGATTTTGACAAAAACTCATCTTTCCTATATGACAAAGAAGGAAAACATGAACAGTGTTTGACAGATGCCACCTGCATGGGTACTTCTTAAAGGAACTTAATGAGAAGACGACTCATGTGTGATTAATCTGAGGATATCATAGTCATCCAAGAGGAATCGTGGAATGTCTTGGATGCTGCTATCTTGGATGAAATCAGTATGTAGAACACTGGAACAACATTTGAAATGGTAGACTTTCCCAGTATCCTTTCTTTCAATTTGTTCTGCTTTTTTTCCCTCTGGTCCCGGTATGCTTCTTTTATGGTGGTTATTGTTGTTTTGATGCCTTTGTGTCAGAACATTCACCATAATATTTATTTATTCTTTATTTAGCATATGGCATATCATACATGGACTTACAATATATATTAACATTCCCCCAGATTTAAAAAAAAACCCACAATATGTTAAAAACATCTGTATTCAGATACCAATGTCTAGGCCATTGAACCATACTTGACAATGAAAACATCACAATATCTTTGGTTCCCACTGTACAACTTTTAGCACCTTATTATTATATAATGAACTATGCTGTTTTAGAGCTTTTGGATGTGTCTTGCAGTGTTTTATTTCTTGTCGGGTTTTTCAGGTTGGACCCCACAACATTGCAGGTGTCTATAGACTGTGATAAAAATACTTAAGATGTCAGCTGTGATGGGTTTAATAGAAAGTCTGGTTATATTTTACGTGGGTTTCACATATGACCCATGTAAAAACAAATGAGTAGAACTTTCTATCACGGCTGCCATCCTTTTAGCCATACTCTGCAACTATATCTGTGGGTCAAGAAACACAACTGAAATGTCTACTCTATTAGAGAACGTGGCCCTGTTATTTTCATTTACATGAATCCTTTGAGGAAAGAAAGGAACATCAAGCATTCTTTTGTATCTGCACCATTGTATACAATTTGTATTATAGACTCTCATTTGGAAACCACAAATAAACAGAGGTACATCATTCTCATTCCCAGATACTAGTCCAAGCAGCTTACATTCAAAAATGATTGCTGTGTTTCTTTTATGGAGATTGTTGGGACTTTTCATTGAATGTACTTTGAAGATAACCTTAAAAACAGATTTAACATGCAAAACTGGATTACATGATGCACAGCAGGTTTTAAAAATATTCAGAAATGTTGCTTTCATGCTTCAAATCCTTGGAAAGCCAAATACATTCAGTTTTGAAACTGCATCTTGCTTTTCACTGTTAAAAAAAAATAAGGAAAGTGTTTAATAGCACATATGGCATAATTTTATTTGACATCTGTTTTGCAACAAACAATATTTAGTTCACTTATTTGCCGAATGAATACAGTGCATACTGCAAACAAAAGTCCAATGAAAATTTCTACATAGCTTGCAATATATCAATATTTATTGTAAAAGAGAGCTAAAACCTAAACATAAGGGTGTTATTGATTGCACCATGCAAAACATTGATTAATATATGCTCCCAATGCATTTGAAACAGTACCTTCTGAGGTATAAATATATGGTGGTTTTCAAAAACTAAGGAAGCTTTCAAAAAAGAGTAATTGATATTTTCCCGTTGGTGACATTTAGGCATATGGCCCCTCCACTTAATTTGTATCATTGTATAAATATCAATATATTTTAGCTCCTACCAACAAAAATGGTGCAACCCCCAACTTAATTGTAAGAGTTATAGATTCTAGTGGAAGGCAAATCTGAAATGCATTTCTCTTTTGGCAGATCTAGCAGAACAAGGCTGTGTTTTGAAAGCTCATATCCAAACAAATTGTATTCTAGAAAGGATTTATTTAGGACAGAAAGTTTCAATTCATACAAAATTATTTCAGCATCTACATGTTAGCTACATGTTACTTTGAGGCTGGGGGAGTGAAGGTTTTTAAACTGGGATGTAGACTTAAGACACAAATCAAATATATTCACTCTCCAATTTGATTCTCATTTGGAAAATGGGAATAATAGAAGTTTACTGATTTACCTGAAGCTGTTTATTCTTTGACTCTTCCTCTCCCCCCTTGTGTTTATTTTGTCCTTATTTATTTCTTGTTAGGTGAGATGAAGGATTCACCAAGATTTGGCTGCCTTGCTTTTCTTTAAAATCTGAATGTGATAGATATTTGTAATTCAGATTTGTACAGTAACATCAGACCATCTTCTGCAAAAGTCTTCTGTCACTGACTTGTATTGGTGACATCCAGAAAAAAGGAAGTCAACTCAAATCACCATCCAGAATCTCCAAAATGATGGTCTTGTGAATACAATTGGCGGTAGTAACACCGTGCTAATTTATATTGGGCATTTGCACTGAGAACCCTTTCATTCCATCCCAATGTATGGTCAGGTGCTCTTGTCCATAAGTCATTTGATACAGCTTCAATCATCTGTTGCTTTATAATGCAAATATTAAATATACATTGAGTCAAATGTCCACTCTCCTTATGACTATGTTGGTGTAAACACCAAGCATTAATAAAACTAGTGTGCAGGAATCCTTACAGTATATGCATACTAAAATATTTTTAGTACAGTATATATTGTGAATATATATAGTATATATTTTAGTATATATTGTAAAATATATTATAATATTTACAGACCCCCTCATATTCTGGACATAAACTGTTTCAACTCCTAAACGATGCTATATAGCATTGCACACCAGAATAACTAGAGACAAGGACAGTTTTCCCCCGAATGCCATCACTCTGCTAAACAAATAATTCCTTCAACACTGTCCAACTATTTACAAAGTCTGCATTACTATTACTATTAATCTTCTCATCACTCTTTATTGCCCATCCCCTCCCACTTGTGACTGTATGACTGTAATGTTGTCACTTGTATCCTTACGATTTATATTGACCATTTATATGGTTGACTTGATTGCTTATTCTACCCTATGACTATCATTAAGTGTTGTGCCTTATGATTCTTGAACTCTTGACAAATGTATCTTTTCTTTTATGTACACTGAGAACATTTGCACCAAGACAAATTCCTTGTGTATCCAATCATACTTGGCCAATAAAGAATTCTAGTCTATCTATTCTAAAATAACCGTAAGTGTTGGCTTTTTGCCCATTTATTTTTTCTTTCTCTTTGGCTCATGGTATGGTCAACCAATATTGCTTGAAAATGCATATAAAAACATTTTACCTCCTTTCCTCTTAATAAAGTTGGTACTGGAGGGAGTATTTTTGAAAAGCAGATAACACATTCTCTTCTGGAAGGAATTTGTGGACTTTAAAACTCATTCTTTTAAATACGGCTGATAGCTTTCCTTTTCTTCTGGGTATTTGCATGCAACATCTGTTTCTGCTCCAATATTCATTATCTTTTCTAAAGATTGAGAAATAGATAGGTTGCAAATAAATATGTGCCTACAAGTTTATTATTTATTTTATGTTATATTGTTTTGCCTTCCAAAGGAGAACCATCTCGTTCTGCTTCTTTTTCATTGCAATGTTTTTTTAAGGCATGGAGTATTGGGCGTTGGATTGTTTTAGATGTTAAATTAGTCTCTTTATTTAGTGTTTTCTATTTTTTTCTAAATTATTAATATATCAACTTAGGGAACTGCTGGATTTTTAAAATTGGGGAAATATTTTACAGACCCTAATTATTAGGAATTATTAGTGAAGTGACTGAATTGCCAACGTAAAAGATTCTGGTGGTTGAAGTAAAACTGCATATTTAAGCTTTTTAAATGAACACTTTTTAAAAAGTAATTTATACCATCTGTGTCAAAATTTGGAGCCTAAAACGCAAAAGGAGAGGAACAAATGTTGGTTTCATAAAACAGTCCTAGTTCATTGTTGAAATTGTCACACATTAACGTTGCAGGCCATCTGGGTAGACAAAAGACTCTAACCAGATTGCTAAGATGATTTTATTGGTCTGGTATTAATCAGTATGTGGCATAATATTTAAGCTAAAAGAAATGATGAGGTGAATTGGAGTGCCTGAAACCACCCCTTCCCAACACATTGATAGTTGCATAATAGCCTTATTATGCCATTGAGAATAGTCATTTTTTTAAAAAAAAAAAAGATTTTTAAAGGCAAGAACATGGAACTAGTAAACCATATAATATTTTTAATTTGCATTTGGAAAATAAAATAAAACTTTAAGAAGCAACTGTTGTTGGCATTTGGGGAATCAGAGATTTCAGCACTACAGCATGCTTCTATTAAATTATGGAACAGCCACAGTTATGTTGAAATTAACTTTAATTTTTTTCCCCTTTGTGATGGAGTAAATTACTTGTCCTGAAAAGGGTCTATGAAGAATTGTCTTCCCTACAACACTACACATTCTAAAGTTATGCCTTCCCAACATAATTTCAATAATAAGAGGAGCGGGGGCGGTCTTCCAGAGCTCATTTTTGTGCCTTGTTTCCTTCCTGGAAAGTTGGTGTGGTTGGGAAAATAATCTTTAAAGACAATAGTTTTTTATAAGTTTCCAGAATAAAACTTTTAGCAAGCGTAAACAGATTTGAGGACTGTTTCTTATGAATTCACAGCTTGTTAAAGTTCCTATCAGTAGAAAGTTTCAATTATGACAGCACCATACCCTAAAATCTCAAAAATACATATGACATATGAACAAGTGCCCTTCCTTCCTCCCTCCCTCTAATATTTATCCAAACAAATGTTTTCAGACAGATAAATGGGGAAACTTTAATCTTTTGGACATTAGGTGTTACTCTATAATTTTCAATAGACTAGTCAGCATAGCCATTGGATAGCAATATTTGCAAGGGCGTTGTCCCCTTTCCTCTTCAAAATGCTAATATTGGTCTTTATCAAATTACATGATTTAACTGCACATAGCTTATTAAACAAGCATGAACACTTTCAGTGCAGCAATATGGGAAAGTGTGTGTTGGTAGAGTTTAAATTAAGTTCCTCGTAGCTTAAGCCTTTTTGCAATAAGTTGGAGTTGAGTATTGCATGTAAAGCTAGGCACTGTCTTGTTAAACAACAGAACTAAACAGGGATTTGTGGAATCTCTTGTTGATGCATTGACTTTAAAGAGATCCTGTAGTTTAGCTCCTGGTCCGTTAAGTCAGGTCTCTGGATGGAGAAGTGCAATTATTTAAATCTAGTGACAGGACCCTTCCCTACGAGAGCTGATTTTGACTTTCCCTGAGTGTAACGGGGACAGAAAATGCTTCTTGATAATGTTGAACTTGAGGAAGGAGTTTTTCTCGATTGAAACAATTTAAGCAAAGGGGCTTGTTCTAATTTCAGTATTGCAAGATTTGTGGTGATGGTTTTACATTAATGAGCCAGCGTTGTAAGGTTCGTGATTTATGAAATATGTAGGTGTTTCAATAAGCTCCTGATCACTTGGTTCAAAAATACCATCTTAATTTCTCACACGCTGTTAACCACAAGGGAACGCACCAAAAATTTATATATCTATATCTATATCTATATCTATATCTATATCTATATCTATATCTATATCTATATCTATATCTATATCTATATCTATATCTATATATGTACTATATGTCTTATCCATGGCTTTTCATTGATCATATTGATGGAAAAGTCTATTAAAATATGCAGATATTGTAACTGGATAGGAAGGTTACTGTTGTACTTCTTCTCTAACAGCATCTCCTACTATTGAACCTTGCCTACCAATGGATCCCCCTATGATATTAGCAGCAAAAATAGTTACTCTGAAACTTTTTCACACTAAGGAGTCTCATTTATTTCACATTTAAACAACAACAAAAAAAATCAGTTTGCCCGCTTGTGGGAGTGGGAGTCAAAAGAATGAATGGGTGATTTGGTTGGCTGATGATGACTAATAATGCCTGAAAAATGTCACTGCAGCCACACACAAAAAAGTCTCTTTATCACCCCCTTACAACCCAGATGTGGATTAAAATGTTATTAACATAACCAATTAAACATAGGAATAAACAAGCCTATGAAATCAGTAATAATGATGTGTCATCTTGAAGAAATTGAGCTTCAATATTGTTTATTGAGTTCATCTGAGGGATTATGAGAAAGACAAGGGGCATAAAGCATGTGTGTGTTGTTTTACTTGGGTGAGGCTGGGGGAAATGCAGGCATGATGTGCTGCCAAAAACCAGGTTACCTACGAAACCAGATTGTAGCAGGGGCTGAAATTGATAGAAATGGGAATGGAAAGACCATTCAGCTACCCAGCACGACTCTGGGCATATAATGTTTCTTTTTAAGGGGCAAACTGTTTTTCTAAGATGAGAAGAAGCAGTGACAGCATTTACCACCTCTAAGGAAAAAAAATTAACTGAATACTGAGAACTAAAGTGCCCAGCTGAGCAAAAGCAAAAAAAAATGGAAGTCATGGGAACAGCTACTGAACCTCACGGCTGCCAATTTAAAAAAATCTGGAGTATTTTAGATGTGGTAGAGATTTAGGCAACTTCATGGAGGATCTATAATTATTGTAGCAGCCCCTGAATCATAAGCTGCATGTCTTTATTGCTGGTTGCTGGGAAGTATGACGTACTACTGAGTAAACATATACAGTAACAGTAAAAGTTATCTATTAAGTGGTCAAAACCCGAACAATGCTAGCGAAAGATTTATTTAAAGCGGTTCTTTGGTTTTTTCCCAACTGTGGTGAATACCAGGATAAGAAAGAAGAGTTCCATTAAACATGGCTGCATTATGGAAATGTATAATTTAAAAGTTGCATTAAATAAATTGACTTAAGAGAGAATAACACCAGGGAAACCTGTGCGTAGAAAAAAAGGTTGCTAAGATAATACTTTCTGCACCTTGCACCCCTTTAGATGTTGCATTCAGTATGCATTATTTAATATATTAGGTTGATATCCCACCTCTCCATCAGGTTCTTCAAGCAGTGTGGATGATATTCCTTTCTCCATGCCCAGAGTAGGCTTAGAGGAGAGAATAAGTGGGATAAAGTCACAAAGTAAGATTCTGTGACTGAGGATGGACTTGAAAATTGTTGAAAAGATCCTTTTTCAAAAGGCAACTGGACTTTGTTTTTCCTTGAAGACATTTTGCTTCTCATCCAAGAAGCAAAGAACTGAAGAAGCTTCTTGGATGAGAAGCAAAATGTCTTCAAGGAAAAACAAAGTCCAGTTGCCTTTTGAAAAAGCATATTTGGAACAACCATGACCTGGATGGCTGAAAATCCCAGTCATCTCAGAAATGAAGATTTACATTTGAACTTGCTAGATGTTACAGATGAAGTAAAAGTTGGATTTTATCTGGCCATCCTTTTAAATATTTGTATATACTATCAGGCATCAACCATACATTGTGAGACTTTTAAAATATTAATCCTAGGGAAGTACAGTTACACTGTCAAATTCAGAAATAACTCAGGTAGATGAGATATAGTGTTAATGTAAGTCATAGTGGACAACTGGACTTTGAAAGCGACTGATAATGGTTTTCCTTGCTGCTTTCTCCATATTCAATTTCTAAATCTTTGGCCTTTCTGTGAATTTGAAAACAGTTCAGAATTCATTTGACTTCTCATGAATACTTGATGTGTTAAAATAAAAATATATTACAGATTTAGAGATTAACAACGAAATTAAAAAGGGCCAGAGACTAAAATATACTGAGGTTAAAATATGGAGTAACTTTACAAATCACTTTTAATTTCTTTGGCTTTCATTGCAATAATATTGATTTAATTCATTAGATCCTTCTCTGAATCTATATTTCAGTTTTAGGGTTGTCAGTTTGTGTTAATGACAATTTTACCCATCTGTTCGAAGATGAAAACAAGACTTTCTCACCACAGAAATGATAGATCTTGAGTGGTTGAAAAGTAACTGATTTCTCTTTAAGGTATTCATTTGGATTAGACCATCTTTACGGCAAATCAGCCTAGAAATTGAACTGAACATTTTTTAATCATATAAAACCCAGATAATATTAACACCCCTCTCAATAAAAAATCAGGCCATGTCTTGTTGTTTAAGGCTATTGCCTATTTCATGTTTTATAGAGGAAAATTATCAAACATTCTCAATGATTTGCTATATAAAAGCAAAGCCGTAATTCTGTGTGTCATTATATGAAGACTCTAGTAGATGTGAAAGGAATGATAATTTTTTTTTTAAATTTGGCCATCAAAACAGTGTAATTGTACTTGTTTCCCTTGTTCTTCAGCTTTTGAGAATCCTATGGTATATTTTACCATTGTTTATTGAATAAGCCAGTACTCCCAACATGTTTTTTTTTAAAAAAGGATGGAATTGAAGAGCATGCTAGAGATAGTTAAGCGAGTTTTACCTCATTTTATGATCTTTCTTGTCACAATTGTTAAGTGGATTACTAAAGTTGTTAAGTTAGTTGCAAAACCTCTTAATTTTGATCATGTGGCCATGGGAATGCTGCAATGATTGAAAAATGGCCATAAGTCACTATTTTCAGTGCCATTGTAACTTCAAACGGTCACTAAACAAACCATTGTAAGTTGAGGACTACCTATACATTCAATCTGTGTGGCATTGAATAGATTTGGGCAGTTAATAAACATACTAAAATTAAAATAAGTAATGAAGAGGTTTCCTTTTCGCAAGATAGTAAACAAAAACATATTTTTTTCTTTTTTCTTTCTTTTTTTCTTTCTTTTTTTTTAAACAAATTTTATTAATTTTACAAAAACAATACAGAAATAATCCAGGCATAACAATTTGAAAATTCTTTTCTAAAATAATAATAATAATAATTAAAGAAGAAAGCCAATAGAACATACAAAATAATTCCAAATTGTAATATCAATATTTACATTATCTATTTAACTTCATATCTTATCCCAACTTCTCCTTTTCATTCTAGTTATCCAAATTATATTTCTTGCTTATTAAAATTTTATTGCCTTTCATAACACAGAACATAGAAAAAAAAATCTAAAACATCTTTTCTGAAGTCTGCTTGATCCCGGGTTGAAACTCTTCACACAGACACAAATTCAAACATCATATTCACTTTATATATCCTTCCATATCTTATTATCATTTTCAATATCATTCTTTGTCTGTTCTATTTCCAACTATCCATTCATCTTTTTTCTTTTAATATACTTCTCCCATACACTGATTGGAGTGACGCCTTTAACTCATTGTCCTAACTTAAAATTACTTCATATAACACTTAATTTTATCTTGGGATTCTGTTTAGTACATTCTAAAATTACACAATAAATTTTATAAGAAAGGTCAATAACTAAAGAAAAAACCTATATAACCACTATCCATATCATTTAAAAAGAAAAAAATACCTAATCATATATATTAATACTCATTTATATCTTAAACATTCTACTCTAGATACACATATAAAAACACAATCTTATGTATCTTCCAGAATCCCCCCCCCCTTTTTTCCCAATTAGATTCACCCATTGTCTCTAAATAAGCTTTTTTTCTTTAAATCTTGCTTCCCACCATTGAGGCTTCTCCCCCTCCCTTTCTCTTTTGCTTATTCTTCTCCTTGCCCTTTTTACCCCTTTGTCTCTCCTCCTCCCTTTTCTTACTCCCTTTCAGCTGTTTTCTAACCTTGCATCCACCTTTCATCTCATTTTTCTCTTTTTTGGTTATTTTTTCAAACCTTAAAATCCCCCTTTTCTTATCCTCTTTCTCCTCCTCCCCAGAAAAAACATCTTTGTTCATCAAAGATGGCTTCTTCTTCCTCTTCTTCTTTGTCCCAGTCATTCTGCTGCATAGTCAACTTTTCATAAGTGCATAACGCCATTTCTAAAAATTGAAATAAAGTGCCCAAAGTATCTTTTCCATCTTGTTCTTCCTTTTCATATTTTTGATATTCAATTTTTAATTCATCCACAAGTGATGCCATCATGAAAAGAGAAACTTTTCCCAAAACAACCACTCAAGTATTTTTAATCAAGAATAAGTCAAAAAAGATTCCAAAAGTTAATGTTTTTTTTTTCCTTCTTCTACTTCTCTTTCTGGGGTTACTGTTTAATCAAAGAGGTCCAATTACCATTTATCTTTCTTTAGAATTCTAGGCAATCTCCTCCTTTTTCAACTTCTGCTCCAATTTTTTTCCTCTCCCTTCCCACTTACAACAACAACTTTTAAATGATCAGAAATCCATACCTCCAATAAGGGTTTTCCAATTTCTTAAATTATTAAGTCCAATGTCCAAAGAGCCTTTTGTCCCTTGGCTTTAACTTTCAAAATAATTCACCTTCAATGCCCAAATAAATTTCAAATCTTCATCTGCTGTTTCTATGGGGTGGGAGAGTGTAGAAAAAAAAAAGTTTCCCTTTAACAGCTTTCTCCGCCGCTTGCCGATCTTCTTTGGGATACAATGTATCCTCCAGCAATTCAAACAATTCAGTTCCAGAGAGTTTGAGAGATGTTGTTTAACCCAGCTCAGCCAGCACTTTCACTTTTCCTGCTTCCTCCAGCACAATCTTACCCAGTTGCAGGCTTCTTCATGGTGGCCATTACTGACTGCTGCTCCACCACCTCAGGAAAAAGGGGTTTTTCCGGACGAGGAGGGGGTCTGCGACACCCTCAACCCCCTGCCCGGCTCCCCTCTCTCTTCGGCTGCCTCAACAGGGCAGCCATATCCCCCGGATCCATTTGGATCGGGGGCACCTTGGTGGGAAGCATAGCAGGAATCGCGGACGATCGCGAATTCCTATTGCCCCGAAGCCACGCGGAACCGGAAACTCCTTTTTTGAATTTTGAATTTTATTTTTAATACAAACAATCCATCATCCATTAAACAGTGTGTCATCTGGGTACATGGTTTGTACAATAACAATACCCTCTTACAATACTTGACAACACGTTTTCAACAGTAGAGACCTTCAAATTTCTAAGTTCTACTATATCACATCACCTAAAATGGACGCCTAATATCAAAAACATCATCAAAAAGGCACAGCAAAGAATGTTCTTTCTGCGCCAACTCAGAAAGCTCAAACTGCCCAAGGAGCTGCTGAAACAGTTCTACAGAGGAATTATTGAGTCTGTCATCTGCATCTCCATAACTCTCTGGTTTGGTTCTGCAACCCAACAAGACAGACACAGACTCCAGAGAGTAATTAGGACTTCAGAAAAAACAATTACTACCAACTTGCTTTCCATCGAGGACCTGTATACTGCACGAGTCAAAAAGAGGTCTGTGAAAATATTTACAGACTCCACCAAGACAAATTCCTTGTGTGTCCAATCACACTTGGCCAATAAAGAATTCTATTCTATTCTATTCTATTCTATTCTATTCTATTCTATTCTATTCTATTCTATTCCAATTAAAATTTCCAGCCATAATCATTACATTGGTATTAATTCTCTACTCTTAGCTTATTGCTGATATACATAATATATCTAATTTTTATAACAATCCTCATCTTAACTTGTTTACTTCTATAAACATATTTTCTATTTGCTGGTCTCTAACTTTCGTATTTTTTCTCTAACCATAGATAAAACGATTCCCATATCATATTTTTTTTTCTTTAATGAGCCTGAATGTTCATTAGCTGTTCTCTGTGGAATCCTAGTTTTCTTCTCCTGTGAGCAAAGATCATGATGGTTTGTTCAAAGTCTAAATCTGAATTAGACACAGAGTTGCAATTTATTATTATGAATGTCTCTAAAAAATGGGCCTGGACATTTAAAATTAAAAAAAGAAGAGGACAGCCTTCTCTTCATCCCCAGCTTTGTAATTTCAAAATACAAACTAAAGGGAAATTTCGCACTGTGGAGACACTACTTCTAACAAATTAAAAATCAACAAAAATATTATGCTTCTCTATTACCTGTTCAAGTGTACAGAATGTACAAAACTTTAATCAAATACTCAGGTTTGCTCAGTTTTAAAATGTGTTACTTTAATAGTTTCTATTCGGCTGTTTATATTAATGACATATTCTCATCTAAATATATTGCTGTACTGAAAACAATTCTAAGGTTGAATGAGTGCACTTGCTTTCATGATTTTTTAATAAAATGATCTCTTTTCACTGAAATGCTTAAAATGTGCATATATATATATATATATATATATATATATATATATATATATATATATATATATATACACATATACACATATACACATACACACACACACACACACATATAGGCACTGTTACAGAAAATATTATAATATCATTTCCCCTCTGAATGTTTTATTTTGATTCATAGTAACAAAAGAACTGAGAAATGTGACTTCCTATATGAGGATAAAAATGAGAGATGCAATTGATTCTTTCCTTCACCTTGATTTAAATTCTTATTATTAGTTATACTGTTTTCAGTTCTGGTCATCGCACTACAAAAAGGATATTATAAGAATGAAAAAAAGTAAATCCTTACTAAGAAAGACTAGAGCTTTACAAGAGATGAATTTTTAGCTTAAAAATGGTAAATAAACCAAGATGTAGAGGAAGAATATAGAACCAGACATGGGATGGAGAATTTTTAGAAAATTTGCTTTCTCTTTTTGAATACCAGAACCTGGAATCCTACATTGAAAGTAATTGCAAGGAAATTGTGGAATTACTTTTTAACACAATAAATGATTGAACTATGGAATTCACTGCTACCAAATGGTGATAGTCAACCTTTTTAACAATAGATTAGACAAATGGAAAAACACAACCATGGTATATGCTTATCTTGATGGTTTGCTTTTCTTTTAGAATTAAAGGCAATGCTTCTTAAAGATCACATGCACCTCACTTCCCATCCATTAAGCATCATCCTAAATCAGTTCAGTGCAAAGAGAACCTAATAAGCACATGGGAAGCATGAGGTGTTATGTCCTGGCAACATGTTTACAGTTCATAATGCACATGACTTGGAAATAGTGGTTTGTTTGATGAAATGAGTCATCTTCAGATTCCTCATTTTGAAGTACTCTAGATCCTACAGTGAGAATATCCAGGTATTTCAGAAGTCCCTTCAAGAGACCTATGAAGTTGTTTTAGTTGTTTGGTCATGATGAATATATATTGACCTATTGTTATTTCAATTCATTCCATTTGTGAAAATTGAAATAATTGAACCATGTAGGGAAGTTAGAGAGCCAGTTTGGTGCAGTGGTTAAGGCATCAGGCTAGAAATTGAGAGACTGGGAATTCTAGTCTCTCCTTAGGCACAAAGCCAACTGAGTAATCTTGGGTCAGTTCCTCTCTCACCCTAAGGAAGAAAGCAAGGGCTATTGGTTTCTGAAATCTTACTTGAAGTTTCAGACACGCAGAGACAGACACACATAAAAAAAGACAAGCTAATAAATCTAATAATAATTTCTTTATTCTTTATCTCATAAAAGTAAGTTCAGAATTTATTATATTTAATGGGCAACAAGTTCATTAATAGGTAGCCATTGTAGTTAACTATGCTTCTGATTTTACTATGTACAAACAGGATGTATGCATAGGATGCCAATATAAGGAAAATATTGAGAGGTCTATTATTACCTAGTTTGGGTAATGAAACATTTTAAGAAAAAAAGCAAGCTCAGGAACCACCCAGAAACTCTCATGCACAAGATTCTTTTACAATAAAACATATTTTATTTAGGAATAATTCTAACAGATGCATTGCTTTGTGGATTGCAATACATTAAAAATAGCAAGTCTATGCTAACATACTTAGATTATTTAAGAAAGTTAAGCTAATTTGTAATATACCAAATATAACACAGATATTGAGGTTGTGAAAGTAAGTTGTTTACCACCCAAATTAAGTGCTTATCTTTTTTTGGAATAAACATATGGTTACTAATAATTGCATTAATATTATTAATTTTAATCCCATACACACTTTTCTGGAAGCAACTGCAATTGAACAGAGAGAGATTTGACTGCTAAGTAAATATAAATTGGGTTGTGTTGAAAAGCTTTTCTTATATTTTTATAGATGGTTAATCTCATTACTGGGCCTTTTGCTCAATCTCCTTATGTCCATTACTGCCCTTTGTCTGGCCACTCAAGAAATTCTATCCTGTACTCCAATATGAAAAAAAATATCTCTCAGAAGCTGAATGAAATTAGTTGCTTGTGAGCTAAATGATTGTGAAGTTACATTACTTCATAGAAGCAATAGCTGATAAAAATCAGTGAATTTCAATTTTGAAGTGGCTATGCTTCAACACTCGGAAACCGTGATAGTCCTCATATTCATAAATCTATAGCTTGCTTATCCTAAATCCTAGACATATACTGTAGTCATGAAATACCTGCTAGAATTAATGATCGAATTGCTTTAAATATTGATTGCACAGCAGTTTGTGTAGTCAATCATTATATTATCAACTTCTGCCAGCTATTGTCTTGACTATCCTGTGATTGCCTTATTTTTTTTCCCCATTTAAGGGGTGGAGAATGGGTTGTCTCATCTTGAACATTCATGTTAATTAGAATATAAGTTTGTCACAATGGCTGTTATGGGCATCCCTCATTGTCCAGTCCAACATTTAGAAATGAAATTAGCAATATAGTTCAAGAATCTTGCAGAATTAAATGAAGTTTCTGCTAATCTCACATGCTGTTGACCACAGGGCCTTCCTTGATATGTCTAGGTAGCCCCAAAAATGGCACAATAGGGCTTGTTCTTATCCATTTTGGCAAATGATAACTAAATGGATAAATAAAACTGTGGTTAATAGCCTTTCCTGCTTTTTTTCTTCCATTTTAAATTCCTTCGTTCTTCTTTTAATTTTGGAGGGTTTTCTTTTTCTTTTTAAGCAAAGTTGTGAAGCACCTGATATGTGTGGGTTGCATCTCCCATTATCATTTTTCAAGAAATCTTCTGATCTGAAAGACCTCCTAAGGAAGCCATTCCTATGAATCTTGTCTTAGACCAGGAAAAAGAAAAGATAGTCAAGAAAGGTGCAAAATCCCCACGCGTTCCATAAATAGAGAAAACCACCCGCTCAATACTAGCAGGATCCACCATCTCATTTTTAACCAGTCAAGATATGAAATCCTGTTTCCTGCAAGATGATACAAAAGATTGGAATGAAATGCCAGGAGGGCAACAAACTGCAACCCTGTCACCCAGGCTAAACCTTGATTTAGAGTTTGTCTGTGACTGCGTGTAGGCACCACTACAGCGAAGAGGTTGATGGGTAAGCGTAGGCTGCAGATGGGCCAAGGCACACAACCTCCCCAATCTCAACTGCACGTTGCACAGAGGTGTTCGCCCTGTGTGCTGATTGGTTGATTCAACTTTCTGTTCTGTGCTTTGCTGTTTCAGTGCCAGCCAAGACGTACAAACGCAACACCTATGCAACACCTGTCTCCAAATGACAGATGCACAGGTGTGCAATGGTGGAGGAGCCTAATCCAGGCTTAAGCACAGCTTCTGAAAGGGGCACTTCATGATCCATGTCTTAATGCTTTGCTTGTACTCTCTTCCTGCTTGCCTTTCCTGGGCTGTCAGAGACAGCTGGGCCTGTTTTGATTTTTGTCAAAAGCAATGGCGTTCCAAAGTCATAACTCTCTGTTATGCATGGGGAGTTGCTCGTATTATTGCCTAGAAATGGGAATGTTAGCATGCATAACCCATCGCAGTTGGTGCTACTGCTTCAATCTGCTGCCAGGGCCAAAGCACAAGTTTAAGATTCCTCGGTTTGAAAGGAGGGGGTAGCAAACTTACCAAGAAAGGAGAGGAGGGAACTGAGACACGGTGGCTTCCTCCTGCAAGAGGGAGGGGGAAGGGATGCGGGCCCCCACCCTGCTTTCGACAGCTTTCCATTGTCCGTATTTGTCATTAGATCTGTCAGGGTGTGGTTAACAGAAGCAAATTGTACTCTCAAGCCCTAAAATGCAGGCATAGTGCAGTGGAGTGTGCCTGCCTCATCTCCTGGGGTGTGATTATTTAAAGATAATGACACCCCCTGCAGAGACACCTTATTGCTCTTTTGCAAAAAAACAGTCGTTATTGAGGGGAATTAATTACGTTGTGCTTGGTGGCGAGAAAGAAGTTTAATATTTTGGAAATGATCTTCCCAGTTTGGAGACACAAACTTTCAGAGATCCATCAAAGCAATGAATGGCTTGGGAAAGCCAGCACATTGTGCTCTGCGTTGTTTTGGGATGCCAAGGTACGTGCGTAGCAACAATCCTGGTTCTGTTTGATTGAGACTGGGTGCTTTTTTAAAAGAAGGGAAAGTTTTGTTTCAAAGTCAAGCAGGTTTTCATCTTTGGACCAAAGGGAAGAGGTTAAGTTTTGGGGAGTTGAATGCACTTGACGTGGAGAGCATCTTTTCTTTGAGAAAAAACAAAAACAAAACAAAAAATCTTATCAGGCTCAATCTTAAGTGAAACAAATATACAGTATTTTCAAGCTGCAGGCTGGCTGGCAAATGTGTTGTTATACTGTACCCCCACAGCCTATTTACAGTTAACATAGCAGCTGGGAGAATAGCTTTAATGATGGGGATTTTAATTAGTGCCATGTATAAAAAGAGCAGTTGTAAGGCTGACAAAACTTGCTGGTGCACTGACTTCCACAAGCAGTTTTAGCATCACAGGTTGCGTTCAGGCATCTATTGCAAAGCACCAGTAAATCAACCCATAATGTTCCAGTGAGTTTATCTTCCTCACAGCTGTTTGTGAGGATGTCATTGTGCTTCACAGTTTCTCTGCGAGCAAGTGCATCCAATTGTTTGGGGAAGGCAAGCTCAGGCAGTGAGAACAATAAGATGAAAGGGGCTGTTTGGATTTTCCTGGGATTTGAAAGGGATATTTGCAGCATCGTTTTAAATCTATTTTAGAGGTTTCAATCTATTTTAGGTTGAAAGCATGGAGTTATGAAGCCAGTATCTTGTAAGCAACAAGCCAAGTTAGCATTTGTTTAGTGACTGTTCGAAGCTACGATGGCACTGGAAAAAGTGACTTATGACTGATCTCTTTCACTTCTGACTGTTGCACTAACTCCTTGGTCATGTGATCAAAATTCGGACACTTGACAACTGTCATGTGTTTATGATGGTTGCAGCAGAGAAGATGAAAAATGCAGTTAGTTTTCAACTTATGACCACAATTGAGCACAATCTTTCTGTTGCTGAGGGAGACAATTGTTAACTGAGCTTTGCCGCATTTTGTGACCTTTATTGCCACAGTTGTTAAGTGAATCACTGCAGTTGTTCACTTAGTAACATGTTTGTTAAGAAAATCCGGCTTCCCCAATGACTTTGCTTGTCAGAAGGTTGCAAATGGTGATCAGGGAAACCCAGGGCATTGCAACTGTCATAAATACATGCCAGTTTCCAAGTATCTGAATTTTGATCACATGACCATGGGAACGCTGCAACAATCGTTCATGTGAAAATCAGTCATAAGTAATTTTTTTCAGTGCCATTATAACTTCAAACGGTCACTAAACCAACTGCTGTAAGTTGAGAACCACTTGTATAAAATACAGGAAAACTAGGAAAGGTGCTCCAAATAGTTTACTCTACATTTCAAGGGAGGGAAAGAGAGCACAAGTAGTGATTTTTTTTAAAAAAAAATCTGCGGTTCCACCATCTCATTTATCTGTAGAATAATCAATGGCTAATAACACACTTATCTCTGGTGCTAGTGTTTAGTAGTCAACCTTGAGCTTTGTTTCTTATTTTATGAGATTCTTTGCATCATTTTTATCTTCTGCTTCCCTTTTTATGCTAATCGTTCAATCTATCAGCCTCAGAGTAACCGTGCAGGTATATGTTCCTCCTAAGAGGATGAATGAGTACAGTAAGATGGATGGGTTGGTGCTTCTTATCAGATATGGAAACAAATGAGAAGGAGTGAAGTGGACACCAGTGTGTCATCACCAAGGCTAGTTCACCTGAAGGTGCTTAAGAGTCAGCAATGATGCTTTATGACAAGCTTACAAGGAGGAATATTAAGTTCTGGAGTAAGGAGGGGAGCTGGAGCAGGCACCAGGATAAGATGGAGAAGTTAAATGAGGATAGTGGAAAAAAGAAGTTTGCAGCTTTCCCATCAAGTACAGAGAATCAGGAGTCCAGACTGTACAATAAATATAGGTTGCACTCATGTGAAAAGCACCAAGGCACTTCCAGGTTCAAAAGGTTAGTCGGTGACATCACCATTGTCCTGGGGATGCCCACTTGTGGGCTCCTTTCATGTCCCCGGCAGGAGCTGGAGTGAAGGACAAGAGCTCAACCCTGCCCACAGCAACTCTCGGGTCTTGAACAAGGGTTCACTAACCTCCTGCCCATCATCCCAACAACTTGAGCCACTGTGCTCCAATGTAGCTTTATGGTATGCTATCCTCTCTACAAGATTCTGAACTAATAGCCAAAGCAAATTGGTAGTAGATAAAAGTTAATGGAATTCAAGGTGGGCTGGACATAAATCTGAGTTTGGTTGCACCTTGCAGACATTTAATTACCCAAACTAGGTAACATCACCTGGACTAGCATTTGGTAATGAAACATCTGCAAGAAAACAACCAAGCTCAGAGAGTACCATGTATCCCCCATTTCAAACTTGAGCTACAAATATTTTCCTTTATTGGAAATTAGATCTCTTGTGGACGTAAAGGACTCGAGACTAATGATGCGCTTGATGCCTCTGTCAGGCTTAACTGGGTCATCTTCCACATTTTCCACATTTTCACAGCCCCAGGAATACAGCTGAGAACATCCAAGAATAGAACAACCCAGAGGTACAACATGAGATAGGGCTTTGAAATCAGGTTGGTCTTTGCAGGACCACAGCTGGAAAGAAAAGATGGCTTTGTATGGTAATTTAAATGATAGAAATGAGGCAGCTTTTCAAATATCACCATCCTGAACCATAACTTTGGAGAAGAATAACAATATACCTCATCAATATTGAAGAATTATATTGATCATGACATGGCTAATGTGTCCATTTATTTGAAATATTTGTGATGTATGAACTGCCAACAGTATCAAAGAGAAAAGTGATCAATTGCTTCTAAGTCAGTCTTACTATTACAATGTCCTCCAGATGTGCTGGGCTGTAACTTCCAGAGCAAGCAGAGCTTTTGACTGGATATTTGACATATTTGATGGGCAATTTTGGCCAATCCTGGAAGAAATGTGATACAATTTTTTGTAAGAAAGCTCAGAACTGATATTCTTTCTCTTGTGAGACAGAGGATGTGTATGCGTGTAAAGAGAGAGAGAGGGAAGAGAGGAGAGGCGGAGGGAGAGCAGTGAGGGAGGGAGGGAGGGAGAGAGAGAGAGAGAGAAAGAGAGAGAGGGAATCGGAGTGTCTCACTTCATCAGAAATCTTTTGTGGTACCGTGTTTACAAAATGGAATCACTGCAAGCATTTGCCTACTTTGTTCTTACATTGAAAGTTCGCATTGAGCCTGAGTATCATATGGTGTATTTAAAAGAGTGAAAAAACTAATTGGTGCATTAACACTTGTTTCATTTTTATTTATGCCCAATATGCTAGCAATAAAAATAATTTCTCTATATATGATTCAAGTTAAAATTGGGTTACATATGGTACATAAGGTACTGGGAAGAGAATTCCTGACCACACTTATCCACAGCAATGAATTCAAGAACAATGGGGAGGAGTGGGCAAAGGGAAACATTGTTGAGTCCCCCTGTGCTTCAGGTTACTTCTTTTAATATGGTTATAAACATACTTTACAGATATTTGGGGGTCTAAGAGAAGCGTTGAGTTAATAATATGTATAAACATTGAGAAACTCTGGCTGTGGATTCCTCTGCCTTTATTCCAGTGTTTCTCTGTCTTAAGAATTTTAAGATGGGCAGACTTTAATTCCCAGAATTCCCAAGCTGGCATATTCAAAGATCTTAAGTTGCCAAACTGGCTGGGGAATTCTGGGAGTTGAAGTCCATCTATCTTAAAGTGGTCAAGATTGAAAAAACGCTGCTTTAGCTTGTGTTTGCTTAACTATGGAATTCTCTTGTTTGGTTGCCATTTACCTCTCCTCCATCCACAACCTAATCAGAATCTCAATGGTGTTTATTTAGCAGGACTTTTAGAGAACTGCGTGTCTTAAAATAATAATCTTTACAGAGCCATGACATGAGAAGTAAAATGTTGTGTTAAAATAAAAATATGAAAGTAAAGAACACAAACCAACAACTTTAAGTCAGTAAAAGAAGACAGTTTTCCATACTGCAAAATGTTCTTATCATTTTGAAAACAGAGAAGTTATTTACATCCAAAATCATCCCAATGCTAGGAGAACAATCTATTTTACAGAAATATGTGGAGATTCTAAGAACTAGCCAAATGTATTTTTCTGCTGCACTGAGAATATCATGTTTTCCATTTCCAAATCTTGTCTGGCAACAAAATTTACCTGTTGGCTTTGTGTCCCTATTTGAAAGCAAGCTTTGAGTATTATTTCCCCCTTTTTACTTATTTTCCATTTCTAGCTGTAGTTCGCAAACTTTCTGAATCTTGGAGGAGATCCTCAACCACTGAATTTTAATCATTTCCCCCCTACATCCCACTTCAAATCCCACCATTTCTGGTCTCTCTGCCCTAATGAAATCTGATCCACTTAACAACCAAAAATAGTCAATCCTCCTTGGGGAAAAAGTGCCCCTTGGTCTGGCAATAATATCCAGTGTATTATAATTTCACTCTCATAATGATCTCTTTTTAAAACTGTCATTTACATTGATTGGCTTTATGCCTCAGTGTGCACTTAATGTGTAGCTTTGTCTATAAATTTTGTCTTGCGTACACTGGAGGTTGAGGAAGAATGTAGTGGATGAAAGGGCTCTGTAATGTTCTCTCAAGTTTTTTTCACCCTTTTCATCTGACACCTAGTAAAGAAAGTTGAGCTTCAGATATAGCTGATCAGTCATAAACTCCTTAGTTGGGTGTTCAGTTATTTTTAAGGATGAACTACAGATATTACACTATCCCTGGGAAAATTGGAAGCTTGCAGATGTCAAATCAAAATTATTTATAAATCTGGGTTGCCAAGTTCAAATAGGACACCATATTCGCTTTCTAAGCATGATATTGCCCTATTTATATGATTCCAGTTGGCATCTGAATATATTCTTTTGATTGAGAAAACGTTCTGTAGAAGGAAAATATATAATCTGGCCCATCTTCCCCAGCTTGATAGCCTCAGGAACATTGGAGCAGAAGTCCAATTTATCGTAGGATCTTTGTCTGTAAAGATAACATAACTGTTCAAAATAAATGAAAGCACTTTTGAGAAGTCTCTTTTTGGATGTGTTTTCATTATGAAATAACAACTTCCAGCAGAGTTGCTAACTAAGTACCTTATTTTTCTCCTGAAATGAGAAATGGTTTTAAGTATTAGACTTACACCTGGAAGTGTGAAGTAAGAGTTCAAATAATAGTTAACAGACCTTCTGTCAAGTCTGCATCCTTGTCTTTAAATTAGGGAACTATTATACAAGCCTCTTGAGGTAATCAGAGAACTGGCTTATAGATGCACAAAAATAATAGCATTCTGCACTTAAAATCTTCCTTCTGGCCTTTAACTCCATGGGAATAGGAAGAGAAGAATAACAGACTATCAGAGCTGGTAGGGACATTCTAATTCTGATCCCATTTGTGGTCGTATATTCAGGACTAACAGTATGTGGGAATAATCTTAGAAGAAAGATGAAAGAACCATAGGTCCCCAAACCAGGGGTCCCCAAACTTGGCAACTTTAAGATGTGTGGATTTCAACTCCCAGAATTCCTCAGCCAGCTATGATGGCTGGAGAATTCTGGGAGTTGAAGCCCACACGTCTTAAAGTTGCCAAGTTTGGAGACCTCTGGGTTAGACAATAGTTAGATAAGTGGCAGGGGAACAACAGAATAACAGAGTTGGAAGGGAACTTGGAGGTCTTCTACTCCAACCCTCTGCTCAAGTAGGAGACCCCACATGATTCTGGACAAATAGCTATCCAACTTCTTTTTAAAAATCTCCAGTGATGGAACACTCATGACTTCTAAAGGCAAGCTGCTGCTTCAAACATTGAAGAAAGCAATCTTAGTGAGCAGAAAACAAGGTGAATTTCAGTAGAAAAGTTTAAATGTTTTGAATGCTCTCTGCTATTGTTAATACTGCTACTAAAAAGTGAGCTTTAATTGGATTTAAGTGGAAAAACCAAACCTTTGCTTATCCACTGCATTAAGTATAAACAAAACTAGTTAGATCATGCCCAGAATTAAAGCATCAAGAAAGTTGAGGGTTGTTATACTTGGAGCTTGGGATGGATTAAAGCAAGGGTCTTCAAACTTGGCATCTTTAAGGCTTGTGGACTTCAACTCCCAGAATTCCTTAGCTAACATGACTGGAGGAGGAATTCTGGGAGTTGAAGTCCACAAGTCTTAAAGCTATCAAGTTGGAAGACCCCTGGATTAGACTAATATTTCTTTAGTCCAGGATTTCTTAACCTCTTGACACTTTAAGAGATGAGGACTTCAACTCCTAGAATTCCCAAGTCAGCATTCTGGGAGTTGAACTCTTCACTTCTTAAACTTGCTTTAGTCCATCAGTCTATCTATACATGACCAACCAGTGATGGACTGGAAATCTGTTAAACAGGTCTCTCCCTCTCTCTCACACACTCTCTCACTATCTCTCTCTCACACACACACCAGCACCCATTATATTTTGCAGTACTTATTATCTCCTGTCTCCAGTGCAGTGGGCAATGACAACCATAATGACTAATAGTTTTCAAAAACCTTAGTTGATGTTCACACAATGTATTAAGCTAAATTGTGCTGCATTTTTGTGTGTGTCACTGTATTTTATATGACTGCAATCCCATAAGGAGTGAATATTTTTAAAGGAAAAATGGGCAGAATTATTTTTCAAGTTGAGTTGCAGCTTGTGCAATATGTTTTCCTAAAGCCAAACCATTCCTTTTCTCTTATAGCTTTAATTTTTCAAATAACCATTATTTGGGCGCGAAAAGCATAATAAAAGCACCATTCTCTCTCTCTCTCTCTCTCTCTCTCTCTCTCTCTCTTTTTTTTTTAACTCTCAGTGGCTCTTCACTTGAATTTCAGAGCAAGTAGGACATGGGTTGACTGGAGAGAGTTGAACAAATCACAGCTCTGAGATTTTTTTCTCTTTAAAAAATCCTTGTTTTGAGTCATTATCCCTTTTATTCTGATGGAATTCAGCCAGATTTTCTACGACCTTAACACCCAACCATGAACAAGATTAGCCAATTGCCAGCTAATCTTTACCAGGCCAATCCACTGGGGAAAACGGACTAAAAGAAAGGGAATCAGACACATCCACCCAGCTGCTTAAATTTGTAAGGAAGAATTCTGCAGGCCAGCAATTTACTCGCTTACTCCCTAAAATTCTTACATGAATTCAGTTGCTCATTTTAGAAAAAATACTGTCGTGTCCGTCGGTAAAGAGACCAGGAGGCGGTGACTAGGTTTCAGCTCTTTATTGGTCCCCGGAACCGATCTGGATCCAAGGGAGAAAACAGCGGCTTTTTATTCTCAAGCCGCAGCAGCCACAGCCAATGGCACTGCTTTGAATCTCCCACGATTCGTATCCACCAATCGTGGGAGATTCTCAGCGGGCCAATCAGCGCGACTCGCTAAACCAATCAGATCGTCCCGCACTTTGGCCAATCAAAGCGCGGGGTTTCAAGAATGCTAATGAAGGTACAGAACACCCCTCCCCTCTTGGTTTGGTCCTATGTAACGTAGTCCTGTAGGTAGGCGGGGCTCCGTACTTGCCTACTGGACCTGCGCAGATCAGTCGTGGGTTGGTTCCCGGCCGGTTCGGTCGGGTTCTGTGTCTCTCGGAATCGTCTGTGGAACCGCCTGGTATGTCTTGCCAGGCCGCTCTTTGCAGCTCCCTCCCGGTCTACCCGGGCTGGTCGAGCTGCGGTTTTCGCCGCTCCCGCCTGGTCTTTCCGGGCTGGTCGAGCTGGTCGAGCTGGCCTGGCTGCTTCTTCCTGGTGAGGTTCCGAGCTGGCTGCTTGCTGGTGAGTATGGCTGATTCCTTTCTTCTGGGATTTGGTTTCCAGGTATTCCCTCTCCTCTTGGTTTGTGTTAAGGGGGTTGGTTATGTCTGGTTGCGTGTCGGTTGTGTCTCTTGTGGCTGTCCTCGATCTTAATTGATCGATGTGGCATTTCCATGCTTGTCCGTCGGTTGTTTGTAGCCGGTACGAGTGTGGACCTGTCAGTTGGGTTATGGTTGCTGGTACCCATAGTGGGTCTCCGGTTAGGTTCTTTGTGTAGACGGCGTCACTGTTGCAAAGGATCGGTACTTGCTGGAGGAGTTTGGGGGTTTCTCTGGGTTGTATGTGGGGTGCAGTCTATCGAGTGGGGATCTTATTTTCCTCCCCATTAGTAGCTCTGCTGGGCTTTTATTTGTTGTAGTGTTCGGGGTTATGCACTGTATAAAAAGCATTTTATTTATTTTCTCTTGGATCTCCCCATGGTCTATTTTCTGGATGGTTTTTTTCGTGAATTGAACCATCCGTTCCGCCCTTCCGTTCGCCGCCGGATGCGCTGGGGCTGTCAGTGCATGTCATATGCCCCGTTCCGCTAGGAATTTTTCAAATTTCAGCGAGGTGAATTGGGGCCCGTTGTCCGACACGATGACGTCTGGGAGGCCGTGTGTCGCAAAGAGTTTGCCAATCAAAGCGCGGGGTTTCAAGAATGCTAATGAAGGTACAGAACAAATACCAATGTGGATATTTGATTTCATGACATAGTTACTATGCTACAGAAATGGTGCTTTATTTATTTTTTTCCTCTTTCATCCTCTCCTCCTTTTCTCAGCAGATCCAGGAAGAATAAATATTTTAGAAAGAGTGCTTGAGGATGGGAGATGTGATCTAAAAAGAGAAAAAGTCAGGCCATCTGTCTCCCAAATCCTAGGAGATTCTCATATCCCTTGGGTAGTTTATCATCTTAATATGCCAGTTGGGAACCTCAGTCACAGTTAGGCTCCAAATCAGCCTGTAAGGTACAGCTGTAATGAAGAGACTGCACCGTAAAGTCACTGTCAGTAAATGACCAATCTTGGAGTTTTATTTTCAGAATTCAGGGGTTCTTGGTGCTCTCTGCTTCGTTGTTTGCTTGCTCGCAGAGATTTCATTAGCCAAGTAGTGCACTAATGATGTTGCCTAGTTGGCTAATGAAATGTCTGGAAGCAAATAATTAAGAGAGAGCACCAAGAACTTCACAGTTTAACCCTGAGCTGCAGATATTCTCTTCCACTAGAATTCAGAATCTTCACTGCCATGTTAGTGAGATAACTGATGCAAACTGTTCTCAGTTTAGGACAAATGAGGAAATAGAGATAGCACAAAATATCCACCTGATGTAAACTTTCTCTTGTCTTACAGTGTTGCCTTTCTCTGTATTTACCTGTAATCTTTTGGGCTTTGCTCAGTCTTCTCCATTTGATGTCTAGAATTCCAAAACAAGTGGATATTTTGATTTCTATGCAGATAGATAGCCAGTAATTAACTCAATTAAATACTTCCAGACTTGACCTTCCTTTTCTACTAAGCCTTGCTATTAAGTGTTCCTTCTTCTAGGCATGCTTTCTATTTTGTCTTTGAACTTTGGTTGCTCTTAAGAATCAGATCAAAGTTCTCACAGTCCACTTGTGAATACTCACAAGTGTGTCCTTCTTCAGGCCTAAATATTTCTGTGATGTTACAGAAGGATGTTATATTACAGCACAAATCACTATCTTGCCCTCCATGATGACAAAGAGGAGATATTATAATATTATAATATTCCTCACCAGTACTGTTTCTGCGACTTTGAATCTATGTCTCATGTACTATTAAACCATCCTTTATATCATGCCTATTACCTGAGGTTCTTTGTATTTCTTGGTAGTGAATTCTCAGACCAACCACAGTTGGTGATTGCAGAACAGCTGTTGCAAGATCAATTCCTTAAATTTTTAGAAGGGTGGCAATTTTTGTTTTTGCAATCATTATTGCAAACTTCTGCGTATGCTCTCCAATGAATTACACGAACACATTTTACATTGACATGTCAGTGAAACTCAATACATGTTGTTAGTCTTGATATGGCAATTGTCTCTAGAAGATACTGGTTCAAACATTATAATTTTGACTGGTTTCTATATAAGTTAGTTGGGTTATTTGAATGTTTTATGTCTTCTTTCTTGATCATTTAGCTGTAAATAGCTAAATATCTGCATCTCTTTGTGTATACACAGCCATGCTAATGACAGGGTGATGGGTTGCACACTAAATAACAGTTAGAGAGGTGGGTATTCACATTTTGATTAAAGTGTGCTTTTAAAAAAGTTTTCTGTCTATCTGTGATGTAATATAATTACATTTTTTAAAAAAAAATCATTTAATTGTGTCTGATTCTCACAGTCTGCCAGCCTGGATAAGTCTGCAGTTTTTTTGACAAGGATTTTCAGAAGTGGTTTGGCATTGCCTCCTTCCTAGGGCTGAGAGAAACTGACTAGCCCAAGGTCAACCAGCTGGCTTTGTACCTAAAGCCCGGCCCCAAACTAATGGTCTCCCAATTTCTAGCCTGATGCACTGCACCAAACTGTCTCTCTAATTACATATGATCATTAACATTTCTCAATAATAATAATACAATCCAAAAACATCTGGAGTGCCACTTGAACACCAGCGGCATTGACAAAATTATCATCAATCAATTGCAAAAGCTTACATCCTCCAACAATGCCATTAACACCATCAAATAACCCCCCTTCCGATCCCAGGTCCTTGGGAAGGACTGAATAGGTGGCTAAAAATACCAAATCTAGCCTAAACATATGGCTAACTATGGACCAACCATAATTTATTATTAAGCTTCTATATCACAAGCGACTTTTAGTGACTCTGGGCAACTCACAACAATCAAAGAAAAAAATGATGTCCCATGATTTGGGAATCTTGAGACAGCCTTCCTTTTGATGGATCTTCCAGGTAGGAAGAACAGAGATTTCTTTATTCTGTTCCACCGAGTGGTGCCAAATGTTCAGAAATGAACATTAATTGCAGTTGACAAGATATGCTATACAGAAGATAACGTGTCTAGCTCCTAATTCCCCCACAAAGTTGATATACTGTAAATGCCTGTGACACAGCCAGTATCATTCTAATGCTAATCTAATGGTTTATGATTCTACATTAACTGATACATCCAATTCTAGGCAATTGCATTTGAAGTCCGTTAGTCTTATAATGGGGTTAAGGTGAAAAAGGGAAATCATGTTACATACATACATACATACATACATACATACATACATATGTGTGTGTGTGTATGTATGTATACCTATACGTATACATATATGTATGTGTATGAATATATATTGTCCCTTATATTCATGTTATGGAGATGTTTCCCTATTTTGATAGCTTCAAAATAGAGAAATACCCCCATAACATGAATAAACGGAACAATGCCTCCTGCCTACCAGACATCTGGAAACTAGCCCTTATCAACAAACAAGTCCCAGCCACGAAAACCAACACTGGATCCAAAACAACACATGACACCACCACCATTCTCCCTCACCAGATTCAAACCCAAACCTATCCCATACACGAAAGACAACCACTGTCCAGAAACCAGACCATGGCTACATCACCAGCTGCCACACACCCTGACCCCCAAACCAAGCAAACGGAAGCACGCCATGAACACATACCCAGACCTCAAACTCGGAGCCAAACCAAAACCTGGAACGTCACATCACAGCCACCCGCTCAGGATATCACATCATGGAACTCAGGAGGTTACACCACAAAACCTCAGGATGTTGTAACACAGTCAATGACCCAGGAGATTACAGCACAAGACCCAGGATGTCAAAGCAATAGAACTCAGAAGGTCATCACACAGCCCATTACCCAGGTCGTTACAACACAGGAGGCTGATATACACACAGCCAATACCTCAGCCACCTCTTACGAAAAATACCTCTTACGAAAAAGCCAGTCAATCTGCAAACATCAACTCCATCAACCAATCAAGAAATAACAACACAGCCAACCTCCCCACCAGTATATATAGGGAGACAGAAGCTCCGATCATGCTTTGCTCGCAGAAGCACGAAGCTGAAAGTACCAGCCTGAAGATGGCCAGTGGGACCTCGTTGAAATGTTGCCAAGATACTCTCAATATTACACGGGAAAAGACCTGAACATGCCAAGACCTGCATATATGTGTGTGTGTGTGTGTGTGTGTGTATGTATAACATGTATGTATGTATGTATATGTATAATATATATATATATATATATATATATATATATATATATATATATATATATAAAACACAGCCAAGTCCCCTCCTAATCAAGTCACACCCCCACTAGCAGTTAAAAGGAAGAAGCAGCTGCAAGCTCAAATCACTCTGAGAAGCACAAAGCCAAAGACACAAGCCTGAAGATGATGAATGAGATTTCGTCGAAACGTCGCCAGGATACTTCCAATTTTACATGGGAAAAAATCCGAATAATCAAAGATCCATATGTATAATAATATATAGATAACATTTTCCACCAAATCTGTAAATCCTTCAGGATTGGCGGAAAACATCAATGTGAACTTTCCTTATGAATGTGATGTGCCTGAATAGAAAGATTCTGTTGGTAAGACAGACAGTTGCTAAGTGAATTTTGTTCCATTTTATGATCTTTTGTGCCATGGTTGTTGAGTAAATCACTACAGATGATTGTTAAGTGAACTTGCCTTGTGATCTCAATGCCGGACAGTATAACCATCATCAATATATGCCAGTTGTCAAGCATCTGAATTTGTAATTTTTTAATTTTTTTTTAATCATGCTAATACAACACAATACATCCAACTTATCCTTGTTATATATCAATACATTTTGCTTCATCATTTATAATCTCCTTATTAAAATATTAATTACTAACTAATCATAACTATTAGTATTTTGACCTTGTCTTCTATTACATAACCATTTATAAAATTTATTCCATGTTTTATAATATTTAGACTCTCCTTTGTCTTTTCTTTCTAAAGTTAACCAATCTTATTCCACACATGCCATAATTTTTTTTTATTATTTCTGTTTCTTGAGGTATAATTTCATTTTTCCAATATTGTGCATATAATATCCTAGCTGCCGTCAATACATGTACTGTTAGATATATTATTTCTTTTTTAATTTTTTTTATATTATTCCAAGAAGAAAAAATCCAGTTTAAATGGAATACATTCTCTCACCATTTGTTCTATCCACGTTTAAATCAGTCTCCAATTTTGATTGTGTCACCATGCAGTTTCTGCAATGGTTACAAGTGTGAAAAACAGTCATAAAGTCATTTTTTTTCATTACTGTTGTAATTTTGAACAGTCACTAAATGAATGATTATAACTTGAAATTTACCTGTGCATTCATCATATTATTATTATTTTATTCAGAAACTGGAATGACAGAAGTTGCTTTTCAAATAAATTGGCTATTTTTTTTAAAAAAAAATCTTCTTTGGGAAAATGATAGGACTTATATAGATGTAGGTTCAGACTAAATAAAGCCTCAAAAGTTTAAAGATGTCATTCAATATAAAGACATTATTGCATTAAGTCCATGGAAAAGCAGCTTAAGTTTTTAAAAAATGCTTTTTTTTTTGGTCGGGATAAAGTAACAATTTACTTTGATAATGTGAACTGTTATATAATTCTCCATAATTATATTAACTGGAAAAACTAGACTGGTCTTAAATTGATCAGTCAAAAGCATCTTTCTCTAGCTTTGAAAGCTCTTTATAATTCCCTTTGCTCTGGTAAGAATATCTGCCTTCCAGCCTCAAAGCTAGATAATGACATCATGTTGTTGTTACTTTTATTATCTGATACCCATTCATTTTTAAAAATAGTATGGAAATCGGGAGATAACAAAATAAAAAAGGCAACAATGGGCAGATTAATTTGAATAAATTAAAAAAAAAAGAAATCTAAAGTAATGAACTGCAGGAACATGGGAACAGAATCATCCATCACTGAATTTTTGTCATTATAGATGCAAACAGGAAAGGACAGTAGCGAGCATTCTTTCATTAGACATGAATTAAAAAAATGGAAAAAATCGCCTCGAAGAAATGGACCATTTCAAGAGATTGGTCCATGCAATGACCACGAGAGCAAGAAGCAACGCATGGAAACTTATCCAGGAGAGAATCAACCTAGAAATAAGAGATTTCCTGACATTGAGAACAATTCATCAGTGGAACAACCTGCCTCCAGAAGTTGTGGGTGCTCCAACACTGAAGGTTTTTTTTAAAGAAGACAAACATTTATATGAAATGGTATAGAATTTCCTGTTTGGTCAGGAGATTGGACAACAAGACCTCCAAGGTCTGTTCCAATTCTGTCATTCTTCCTTTATTAGGGTCGTCATGGAATAACAGAATAACAGAGCTGGAAGGGACCTTTGAGATCATCTCGTCTAACCCGCTGCTCAAGCCAAAAATCTTATACCATTTCAGACAAAGGGCTGTCCAGTTTCTTTTCAAAAGTGACCTAGCACCCACAACTTTTGGAGGTTCCACTGGTTAATTGTTCACACTGTCAAGAGGTTGCTGCCTTGTCCTAGGTTGCTTCTCTCCTTAATTATTTTCCTGGTCTTTCTGGGGTTTTTTGTGTTCCACCATCCAGTGGTATTCTATGGTACATCACCCACTGCTATTCTGGTATTCCATGCCATCCCATCCCTTCCCTTGGGGAAAACCATTCATCTAGCATGAGTCTCAAATCCTTCCAAGAGAAGACCTTTATGATATACAATTGCTCTTCACAACAGTTGCATAGAAGTGGGCTGGTTTGGAATGCATTAGTCAGACTGAAAATATTGTATCTACACATTGGATTTACTTTTGTCTTTTGCTCATTGTGAAGCATACACATTCTTCCAGTTCAGCTCCAAGAAAATTGAACCAGGTAAGCATTTCCCTACCCTTTACTAAAGGAACAACTACCAAGTTGTAAGTTTAAAGAGAATTAAAATCTTCCCTTAGATGCTAATAGGTACGTTCCCTTCTTTACAGAACATCTGTATCAAACAGCTAACAGTGAGTTAGGGTGGTTGAAATCCTTCATTGTAGTAAAACAAAGCAATGTATAGGAATGAATGCTGCCATAATTATGCCCTCTGCTGTCCTAATTCACTGCCCTAATTCTTGCACCAATAAATTAGACATTGTGCTCATATTTCACAACACTGTCTTTTGCTTTTAAATGTAAGCACACACCCTATGAATCCACGTTTTGCTTTTCCGTACCAAACTTTTCAATTTTGAAAATAGGACTAATAAATCCAGGAGAGCATCATATTTAGAGGCTGTTCTAAAAGAAAAGCTCACAGACCCTGTTTTCTCATCTATGCAAGATACTATAAAACTGTATATAAAATGAAACTAATGAGATTTGGAGCACACTGTTACCTGATATTAAGCTGTTTTGATGAGTGAAGCAAATTGCGGTGGTTAACAAATGTAAAACCATCAGTTTTATTGATACAGGTTTGTGTATGTGTGAAATTAATCAAAGCGTAGGCGATGATGAACAGTTTCTTTAGAATTCTGTCAAAGGTTAAGAGCTAGTTATTTTTAAGAATGACATGAATCTACCAGAGACAGTGATTGCCTAAATGACCATTGTAATTACCAATTACTTCTTGAAGCAGAGAATATATTCACGGCGTGCAGTCCTCTAAATACAGACAGGCATTAGCCCATTTATGTACTAATGCACATAATTTAGCTCCTGAAAAGGGCAGATGGGAACACAATGAAAGATATAATAGATACTGCCTAATATCATTCCCTAAGAATATTGGATTCATCAAAGATGAATATTACTTTATGTCAGATTGTTTTTTTTTTTTATAAACCAGTCAAAATATATTTCATCTCATTTTTGCACTCGGTGTGGCAGGCAGGCTATAAACAACACCTTTTGTCATCTAAATGTGGTCATCTGCAAAGCTTGTTAAGCACAGATATTCAACAATAATCAGTCAAGCTTCCTCCACCCGTATCAATGGAGCCAACACCCTCTCCAATTATTTAGGTTCGTTTTCCCACCTCTCTCTCTCTCTCTTTTGTTATTTAGAGATATACATATATACAATCCAGTGTATAATGCTGTATAGAGATATGTTCAACTACATTTGTAATATCCAAAATGGCAGAAACTCCAGGGCTTACAAGGAGGCGAACGCAGATGAAGTGATACATTTTATTAGACATTGAAGAAAGAATGGCACGTCAAATTTAAAAGGAAAACCCTTCAAATGTAGCATGATTTTTATTGTGTTCTACCAGGAGAACATTTTGCTGAGATGCAGATTGTACATTTTAAAAGCAAAGGATACTTGATTTGAAGACTCTTTCAGAAAAGAGAATTGCTTGGCTTCACTGCTTAGAAACCCACAATGTAGTGAAAAACCTTTTTGTGTGTTCTATAAAGTCATCTTCTTTAGAAACAAGAGGCATTCAGGAAGGAAGGAAGGGGAAGGAAAGGGAAGCAGGGAGAGATCGCTGTATGATCTGATACTATTTCGCATTTATGGTTTGGGAAATGGTGCTTCACTCTTTGGAGTTTTATCTAGCTTAATAAAGGGACCAATTTTCCTCATCATGCTGTGCTCCATATGAAATGTCCAGTTTCAAGCTAACATTGCTTTCCTTAACAGAATCTTACAGGTCTGAAACTACGGAGAGCCTCCTCTGGATGCAGGCATAACCCTGTGGACTTTATAAAACCTTAGCATGGACACATTCGGGATAATGCATTCAGATTTGATCACCACATTATAAAAAAAAGATGTTAAGGCTCTGGAAAGAGTGCAGAGAAGAGCGACAAAGATGATTTAGCCTTGAGGGTAAAACATAAGAAGAATGATTGCAGGATTTGGGTAATTATGTCTAGTTTAGTGAAAAGGGACAGATAACAGGGATAGAATCAAGATCACTGAAGTGTTAGAATGCTGCATCTGGTTTGGTCTCCACAGTATAAAAAAGATGTTGAGACTGTGGAAAGAGTGCATAAAAGAGCAGGGGTTGGTACAGCCACAACTATTGGCTGATATTAAGAGTTACAATTTATGGTTCTAGTGCATTGTTTGAGCCAATTATGGAATTGTCTTTAATAAACCATGGCTAAACTGAATTCAAAGGGTAACTCTTTTCTGACTCTATCTGGAAAAATTAAACTTGGATCATGGCGCATGGCGCATGCATTCTTTTATTGAGTGATGGCTTTCCCCAATGAGTGGCATGTATTTTTATATATGCGTTATCATATACAGGATTTGGTTGTTCAATGCTAAGTTTGATAATGGCTTCTGGATACATTTATACATAAAGGCACACAGGTAAGTTATCTTTTCTATATGTGTTTGTACATACCTTTAGTTTTTCATGCCATTCTTAGGCCAAGTACTTATTTGCCACATCTCCTATAAGCTCAAGGTGGGGAAAATAGAATCTCTATTCATTTTCCATGTTCTACATGCAGAGGTGGTATTCAGCAGGTTCTGACCAGTTCTGAAGAACCAGTAGTGGAAATTTTGAGTAGTTCGGAGAACCGGCCAATGCCACCTCTGACTAGCCCCACCCCCATCTATTCTCTGCCTCCCAAGTCCCAGCTGATTGGCTGGTTATTTTGTTGCCCTGCACAGGAGAACGGAGCTGGAAAGCAGGTTAATGGGGTGGGGAGGGAATGGAGATTTTGCAGTAGTCCTTCCCCTGCCATGCCCACCAAGCCATGCCACGCCCGCCAAGTTAGAACCAGTAGTAAAAAAATTTGAATGTCTACATGGGTAAAAGATGTTGACTGGTTCACAGTTATAGCTGAGTTCCAGGTTTTAAGTCTAGAACCTATGTAAGATTTTGAAGAATTTCTATAGCTCTAGCAGTAATCAAACTGAACTTTAAAAACATTTAAACATATCTAAATCTACTAACATCTTTTATCTGCTCCCCAGATAACCTCTTTAAATGATTGATGTCATCGTTTTGTTTGAAGCTATTATAAGGTGATGATGAGATTTTTTTTTTCAATCTCAGGCTCAGCATTCTTGGTTTATTCTGATTTCTTAAAAGAGTTTAAGTACTCCAGAATATCTTTTAAAACTTATGCAGCCTCAATTACACCATCCTGTGCACTTAACATTTCTGGATAAGCCTTTTCACTTTTCTTCCTTAGTTCTTAGTCCAGTTAATACCTAATAAAAGAAAATTAAATGCTTGGTCCTGAACAGCAGTTCCACAGCTGCTATCCACATTCTCTGATAATAACGGTCTTCAAAGATGCACAGCTGTAGATGTTCTGCTTTCAGTGGGAAGAGAAAGATTCATTTTCTCAGCAGAGATCTCCCTCTGAACCTTGCAAACCTTGGTAGCTTCTTTTGAGATATTATGAACTATGAAACAGTGGAATTTTTAGCTCCAGGGCAAGCCTAACAGATGGCATGTAAAATAAAATCCCATTGTTCTTTCTTTTTTTAAATATAAAGATGGGCTTCCAGATCTTGTAAAATCTGCCTTGTTATGATGTTTTGTACGAAGATCAGAATGTACATGCGTGCCATAGTTTTATATGCAAATGTCAAGCTGGATTTTAAGCACAGTACCTTGGGGGAACTGCTCTAACCATACTTTGGCATTCCTGTTGTGTTCTATGAGAAGTGTTTAGTTGAACTGAACTGGGCCTATTATCTGGTTGATTCTAATAGATATAGGAATAAGGTTCTATGTGTATTTCTAGCCCTAACAATGTTTGGAACAATAGGATATGGGTATAATCTGCTTCACTTCTTTTCCTGGATTGAACATCCTTTTTTCAACTCTTGCAAAACTGTATTTTGTTTCTTCAATATCTTTGCTTGGCCACAATGCTTTGATTGCTTCTCAGTTGCACTATTGCAATGAATTAGACATGAGTTTATACTGGAAGCCCCCGCTAGAAGCTGCAAGTGGTCCAGAATGTAGCAGTCCAAGTTGTTGTACACGCATTGTATGAAAACTACAATGGTTACTAGTTAGTTTCTACTTCAATATAAAAATGTTGGGAATGTTCTCAACAGTCACCTGCCCATCCAATTAAATCAGGAAAGGAGGAGTCTCTTTCGGTTAAACTCCAGAAAATTGATATCATGTAGAGCAAGGGTCTTCAAACTTGGCAAGTTTAAGACTTGTGGACTTCAGCTCCCAGAATTCCTGAGATAACATGACTGGAGGATGAATTCTGGGAGCTGAAGTCCACAAGTCTTAAAGCTGTCAAGTTTGAAAACCCTTGATTTAGAGCCATGAGATATGTTTCGTTCCTTCTCATTCCAATCCTCTCAATCTGTGGGACTGCGTTCTTCCTGAGGGTGGCCACTAACCCTGTTTGGACTTTGGAGAGTTGACATGACTAGATTCCTCTCAAAGGAAGTTGATGCTTTTTACAAGCTTTGGTGGTTGTTCCTTCTTGTGGTGTGATGTGAAATAATTTTTTTTTGCTATGTTTTCTGCTTTAATTTCCTTACTGTAAACTTGGAATGCAAGATGTTTAAAATAGGTGATGACTGAAGTGATCTATAAACCTAAAAAATAAATATAGCAGTAGATGGCCAGGGTTTCCCAGGGTTTTTTCTCACTTCTCAATTAAGGCCTGAAAATTCCTAGTGGTTCTCCATTGATCAGTCGTGTGATGAGCCAGAGTGTAACACAAATGTAACAAAATCCAAAATGTAAATAAATGTCCTTTAATGCCTCCAACTTGGCCCCACTGTTCAATAATACTCAGTTGGAGATAAAATGTACTCAAAAGAAAGCAATACAGTCTGAATTTAATAAGCAGATAGAAGTGAAAATAAAAGCCAAGCAAACTACAATGATTAAATTTCCACAATGGAACAGGAGAAGTATTTTCCAAATTCAAGGAGATAACAAGGCACAGTCTGTTGGAAGGACGTCAGCCAAGATAACCTCAAACCAAAATAAAAAACACTTTGTCTCCAGCGTTTGCCAGAATGCAGGTCTAAATTCTTATGCAGTTCTCACACCTGCAACCCATGAAGAGGATCAAGGCCCTCTCCTCCTGAGTAGATCACATCTCTCCTTTATCCTCTCCTCCCTGCTTGCCCTAGGATGGAGAGGGGATGGGTCTGGGTTCTCCTCTGATTGTCCAGCCAGCCTCTGGCCTTCCCCAGCCTCCTCCACAACCTCCGGAGCCATACCTCCACTCCCTGTCGGCTGTTCCTCCTCTCCCTCAGAGTCAATCTCCACCAGGGATATGACAAGTCATGACCCTGCACAGCTTGCATAAGGGTATCTCTGTTGGCCGTGCAATCAAAGTCCCATTCAGAGGTGACTGCATGCAGCTCCGTTGAAACTCTGTGATCAAAGTCTGACACCATTGCTCAGTCATGGGCTTCATCTTGACTTTTTTGACATTTCCTGCAGATTCCCCTGAGCCCAAATAGAATTGCCCCAATGGTGCCCCCTGTGGAGGTATACATAGCTGCAATGATTTATATCTAAGAAGCTTAATGTTTCATAATCCCATCCTCTGTATCGTTTGTACTAAGTCCATCATCTTAAAAACCAAAGCTTTTCAGCCTCTGGTTCAATTTTTTGACCAAATGAATGTTTACAAATGCAGAGGAAATCTTTTCTAGGAGACCCCCCAAGAAAGCAGCTTAAATATAACATTGCCCTCTTTGTTGTCTCCTTGTCTTTTCACTTGACAGTTGCGTAAGATCCATTTAGGACTATTTTTTCTCTGTCTGATTATTACAATATCTTCCAGGATAATTTACATAGTCACAGCCATGTGGCATTCATATTAGGTCACCAGGATGATTGGCTATGTAATATATAATAAGCCAATCAGGTTTAACTGCCCCTGGTGTCCAAAAAAAAACAACTGAGAATGAATACATTGTCTAAAAACTATGACCTTGGCATAAAGTTTGAGGATATTTATGAGAAACAAAGTTTAAACTCAGTGTCTTTTAAATTGACAGTGTTTTGGCTTACCTTTCAATCATCATCATCATCAATTATTTATTGTTAAATTTCCTTAAATATGAAAAAGAATGAATTAAAGATTCACACATTATAAAAATGGCTCAAAAATATGTAAAAATCCCTGCCTTAACATGGGAAAGAAAAGAAAACCAGACAAAACCATAGGCTACAGCAAGAAAGAAGGAATTTAATTTCAAAATTAATTAAATTGTGTCCAATTAAAATAAATTAAATTTAGCCAATTAATTATGGATTTTCAATATTGATAACTATTTTGGAATGCTGCACGAATCTAAAGAAGAAGTTCCAGTGAACATGGGAAAGATTTAGTTGAAAATACACTTGTATGGAGTATCACATTTGGCTTTTATATGCCGCATGAACCAAATCAGATTGTCCAATTGTAATTAAATACCTTTACAGTTAGAATCTGTTCATATCATATAGAATTGTCTCAAAAGCATATACAGTGCTGTTAATTGTGCTTGGAAGGTGTGCCGTCACATAGTCTGGTTTTCTCTGTGGCAAACATGGCGGCAGAGGTGCTGTCAATGTGTCTGTTGGTCGAAAACAGTCAAAATGGTTTCACAAGAAAAAATGGTTTCACAAGAAAAAACGCGTTGCTCTTACACTGAGCTATTTAGAGTGATGATGATGATGATGATGAAATTTATATACCACCCACCCACTGGGTGGCTTACAAAATGATAAAAAGGTAAAAAAGATAGTACAAAATGATTAAAATTCAGAAGCATTAAGTGAGAAACTAAAAACCAGTAGGAGATAAACAGGCTGAGCTGGAAGGTGGGGTAAAACATGTCATGAGTTTGGAGTCATTGTGCAGCCTCAAGAGACCCAAGTCCAGCCCACTGTGAATTCTGTTGAGCATCAATTTAGCTTTGACCATTAGTTGACTCTTGTGTATAGGTAGCAATAGCAAATTCTTCAAAGCTTTGAAGTCAGCAAATATTCTTGGTTCTTTGCCCCTGACAAAAAAACATGAATATACTATGGTGCTGTACTACAACTGCTATGGATTATAGTCTTAAACTTGCCCTGAAAAGCAGGATACAAGTTTTATCTGATTCATCTCTCCCTAACATGATTTTATTACACCCAAAGAAAGGAAATAATAAAATTTAAAAAACCATTTTAAAAAAGATGAAGAAACAAGTAAAAATAGGGCCCTTTGAGTTGGGCTCCACTCCCATTAACTTCATGCATATGTCGATGCGACCTTCTTGGCAACAAAAGAAAGTAAAATGCTCCTTTACTAATAATATTAGATTTTGTTTTATGTATCCATCATATTGGCTTATTTTTCGATCCATTTTAAAAGCTGCATATACTCTGCAACCTAAACTAAAATATGTGCATATCTGATTTTTGAGAGATGAAAAAATATAATTGATCCCTTCCGATTCCTTCCTCCTCTTTCCCTTTTCCCCATACCTAATTCATCATACAGTAAGCTTCCCTGTGTGTGTGTGTGTGTGTGTGTGAGAGAGAGAGAGAGAGAGAGAGAGGGAGAGAGGGAGAGAGGGAGAGAGGGAGGGGGGTGTTAAAAAAATAACATTTCAGAACAGCAGATCACAGAAAAAAAGTGTTTTCTTCCAAGACATCCCTTCTACCTTTCTTGAAATGTGAATAAACCATCTTTCTAAAGTGACTACTTTTTTCAAAAAAAAGGAAAAAAAAGAAAACTATACAAAAAGTATAGGTTTTTTTGCATATGAAGAAAGGAATCTATGACTTCAAACTTTTTATACTGTACTTCCATTACATGTTGGGAACAGAAAAGAATATTGATTAATACAATCAGGTTGCATAAGTCATAATTGTGAAAAATGGCCATAAGTCAGTGCTGTTGTACCTTTGAGCTGAATGAACTGCTGTAAGTCAAGGACTACTTGCATTATATTTTTATTAAGCCAGGAAGACACAATCTGCTTTTCATTTACGCTAAAAGATTTCAAATGTGTATTCCAGATAAAGTTTCTTTGAATATTGTCTTTTATCTGTTATAGTTAAGGCATCAGACAAAATATTTGATATTGTCTTGTGGGGCAGAGGACAGATGACAGAGTAATTCTCCCAAAGCTCCATTGCACGTTACATTGATTCTGTCTGAATGCATTGTTTTATCATGACTCCATAATATCCTGTACTTTCTGGAAGGTCATCAGTGAAGTGTAACCTAATGACCAATTTGTCATTCATCAGTTCGGGAGGTAGCACCTCCTCCGATAAACCATTTGAAAACTGCAAAGATAGAAAGAATGTGGGGGAGGAGCAACATATTAAAGATGCATTTGGGAAACGTCAGAGATAATAAGAAATCAGACTTCTTTTCTCCTGATGTTTTAAGTATCTACCCCAACATCAAGAGCAGCCCAATCTTCAGAATAATATCTGCTAAATCCTGGACAATCTCCAAGGCTGTGCATCTCATTAAAGCAGCTACATTTCCATTATCTTTTCAAATACTTTGAAGTTTCAGAATTATCTATGGAATGAAAGTTGCAGTCCCTTGGATTACAATAATTTAAATGTTTACTTCTCCATTAAAAATTTAAGCAGATTAAGGGGTTCTTCCTTAACAGCGAATATAGAAATGTACTCCCTGGGCTATAAAGGGGTTTTGTTTTTATGGTTCCCCTCCTTTTTTTTCCTGCTCTGTTGCCAATGTTCAGTGATGCCTGTATGGATTTGCATAGTTTATTTCATGCACTAACACTTGTGCAGAGGAGTAGAAATCTCTGAGACTTGAATGGACAGCTGGAAGCTCAGGTGTACACAGCCAACATTATCTATTTGACTGTGGAGGTTGGGACAAGGTTCCATCTGGCAAGATTCACCAACCACTTGGGCAGGTGTATTTTCCATATAAATGGTCTGATTGGATCCCTGAAGGAAGAAGCGTTGCCTTCCTGTCCAACATTCCCAGCAGCCAAACCCTGACTCTAAACTAAAAAAGACCGTCAATTGTATGATATTTTCAGTGATTTTTCATAGTTGCTCTGGGTTTGAATGAGAGACCATCTGCTCAGCTCTTGTTTCTGCCTGGCCAACATTTCAAACCATTGCTTATCTTTGCTTCCAACAGCGGAGAAGAGCAACAAAGACGATTAGGGGGCTGGAGGCTAAAACATATGAAGAATGATTGCTGGAATTGGGTAAATGTCTACAGAGATTCTCAGTCATCCAGGTCATGGTTTCCCTAAAGGTCATTTTTCAAGAGACAACTGAACTTTCTGGTTTTTCTTTTAAGACGTTTCTCTTCTCATCCAAGAAGCTTCTTCAGCTCTGACTGGTTGGTGGGGAATGGAAGATTCATGTTCCTTGCAGAGAGCTGGTCATTTGCATTCCTTTAGCAAGTCGTTAAGGTCACCTTGAGGTTGATCTGTGCTGTCAGGGTCATCTAAGTGTAGTACAAATGGAGGTGGGGCCTTCTTGGAACTCTTGAAAGCTCTGAGTTGTAGACTGGAGATAGATGTTGTCATATCCATCCTCCTCTGTTGAGAGAGGGCTGTTCTTTCTTCAGTCAGAGCTGAAGAAGCTTCTTGGATGAGAAGCGAAACATCTTCAAAGAAAAACAATAGATGGAAACTAATCAAGGACAGAAGCAGCCTAGAACCAAGGAGAATTTTCCAGTGAGAACAATAAACCAGGGGAACAATTTGTCTCCAGAAGTTGTGAATGCTCCAACTCTGGAAGTTTTTAAGAAGAGATTGAATAACCATTTCTTTGAAATAGTACAGGATTTCCTGCCTGAGCAAGGAATTGGACTAGATGACCTCCAAGGTCCCTTTCCAACTCTGTTATTCTTAAGAAGCGTGATATTGCCCTATTCCTCCCCAGTTCATCTCTCTGCTATCGCTCACTGCAGCTTCTTCCTTTCTAGTCTTTTGTCTTGAGGCTTGATCCAATTTCATCTAAGTGCTTGAGACCGATAAATATTGCCCATCCTAGCAGTTGCTTTGCCACTCAGTGAAGATTTAGCTTTGTTTTTCGAGAGTTACCAATTCATTTCAGAGCCACAGCTTCAAGAATCAGATGCAGAGGTTCCATTTCATTGTGGTTTGTCAATAGGTGATGATTGGAGTTGTATTTTTAGTGCTGTCACACCATTCTTACCTTGCATTTATAAAAGTACCCCAATAGCATTTTTGAAGTGGTTAGGATGAAGTGGTGTATGATATGTCAGTGTTTATCAAGAATAGTGTGATTGCATATTGGCTTTCTGATGCAAAATATGCAAATGAGGCTAGAAAACGGCAGGATTTCATATAGCTTCATAATATTGTAATATAAACAGGCTGAGGGTCAAAGAAATAGATGTATGCTTTAGATATACACATTATTTTGTGCAAAATCGAACCTGGAGAAATGACATTCCACTCCAATGCATTAAAACCAACCTGCCTGTAGTGTCATTATTTACCAGGATCTGTCTGTCTGCCTGTCTTCCTGTCTCTGTTTGTCCATCTCTCTCTCTCTCTCTCTCTTTGTCTTTCTCTCTCTCCCTATGTCTCTCTCTCTCTCTCTCTCCCCCTATGTTTCTCTTTCTCTCTCTGTGTGTGTGTCTGTCTGTCTGTCTCTCTCTCTCTCACATACACATCTGTCGGTATCTTTGTCTACTGTGTCTGTCTTTCTGTCTATCTCTGTCTGTCTGTCTGTCCGCCACCCAGGCATCCATGCATGCATGCACCCATCCATCCCAGTATACACACACTTGCTGTAACTAACAGCATGTTGTAAGTGATGTAAGTGATACAAATAAGGAGTGTAGCCTGGTTTCCTAATCTGTACAGCTGGATTTATGATGCATTACTACATTAATAGATCAAACATACCTGCAGCTCCCATCGATTCAAGGCATTGATGGTTTGTTCCCTCATATTCTTTGGTTCTGTTAGTGCACAGTAAGCCAGTGGCCACATAACTGTTGGCCAACTTTCATAGCTTTTGACTCTTCCTGGAATGTCACTACCATTCTTTGTTCTGTTCTATCTTTGTGGTTGGCTGAACTTGCAAGTCACTCCTAGATAAGCCTGTGCAGGGCAACTATTGTGTGGAGAAAGCAGACTTCCTTGCTTCTAACACATTCTTTGAAAGTGCCCATGTGCAGTAACATTTCTGATGGGTAATTAATGCACTTAGGACAAGCAGTGGGGAATATATTACCCTTCAGATTTCGCTCTTTTTTGTGCATTTCCATTTTAGTATTTTGTAATTTTATTTTTATGTCCTGTTTGTTTCAATAAAAAGCAATTAAAAATGCCGTTGAGCTACAATGTCCAGCCATCATCTAATGCCTCTAGGCCTTGAGGTCCAGGGGCATCTGTCAAATGTGTCAAGGAATAAGGTAGATAGGATCTTTTCTTGGATGGGTTTTCCTTTGTCCCAGACTGCCCTGAAGAAGATAATTTTTATCATCTTATCTTAAACTTCCACAGGGAAGTTAATAAAAGCTAGTCAAAAGGGGTTGTTTTTTTGTAAAAAAAAAAAAAAAAGAGGGATCGGCAATAAAGACTTGGCTGCGATGAGTTCGGCAGACGCTGCATTCATAATGCATACCCTGGAATCCAAAGTTGCCAAGCAAGGCCCAAGAATGCTATAGAACCCTTAGAAATTTGGTTACATTTTAAATAAGGCTAAAAGCCAGCTATCAAGCGAAACTTAATTTTTGCACTCCCCACCCAGTTTTTAAGCTAACAGATGTAAATATACGAATGCCAAGAGCCTCATTTTTCATTCTCTGGTAATGAATCATAGTTACGCTTTAAGAAAAAAAAATTCAGCACAGTTGTTTTTTTTTTTTTTAAAAAAAAGAGACGTAGTTAATGTTGTAACATGCTGACAATTTAACCTGGCCAATATTTTTATTGCCTTGTACAATAAACCTAACAGAGCACAACTTGCTTTTTGACTGGTAGAAAATCAGTTATGAACCGCCGGGGAATGACCAATTTTTCAAACACAGCAATTCAGTCACACTTTAGCCGCTAATACTTTTCCCCCCTGTTCACTTTTGTTGTTATAATCTTTTGAGGATATTTTATCACAGCAATAACCTCCTGAAAATCAGTCTTTACTGCAGTTAATGACTGGACAGCTGGAGCATTATCATAGCTTAGGTTCTTCTGCCAGCCATTAACTAACAAACTAGTTGTTATCTGCAGGTAACATCCAAGGGCTGGTGGAATTTCCTTGGCAGTGTCTCACTGGATTTTCTCTGCACCCTTCTCTTTTATTTCAGCTGACTTTCATGGGTGGAAAAAAGAAAAAGAAAAACAAGCCCCATTCAGAAAGAAACAGCTGTAAGAGCAAAGGAATTTTAAAAAAAGGATACATTAAGAACGAAATCCATAAAAATAGATTGGGATTTTTTTTAAAAAAAAAAAAACTTCTGCCAACTTTATTTTATTTTATTTGGGGAAGGACTTGACTAAAAGATTGACCTGTTCTTGTTTTGAAGTTAGAGAAACAAAAATTTAAAAATTACTCAATTGCAGTAAAATTGCACCCACTTAAAGACCTTGTGCAAGGTTTACATCTGGGGATTTCCTGGCTTTCTATAGCAGGTTGGACACCGTTGTCGTGGTAAAGTGTGCATTTATTAGACTGAGACACTTTGCCGTTACTTTTTTCTTTCATTTCTCTCTGTCTTGCACGCTGAACACACTCATGCATGCTTATACTCACACTCATTCAAAGTTCATGTTTTGAAATTCTTTGTTGGATCTGCACTTTCTATGGGATGAGCATAGTGTCATGCTTTGTACATGACATTAAACTATCAGTGGTAGTTTTATTAATAATATCGGCTTGATTTGCTCATCACACTATGCCAAACTGAAAAAAAGTACTACAAGAAAAAGAGTGATACATGAACACTAGTTGGTTACTTCACTTATATTGAGTAAATAACTTGAAGCTATCAAATCTATTACATTTGTAACTAGCTTTCCAAAATCTTTGTCCATTCCTGCTTATGATTTAACACAATTGATAATACTCAAATTATGGTTTTGGACTTTATGGTTTTCAAATAGGAAATCACTCCCTCTTCCAGTCAATATGGCAGGATAGTTTTGAAGTGATAAGTGGAAGTCTACAGCAGGTTATTTTGATATTGCCAGAATATAAATCCCAGTAACCCCAAATAGCTTGGTGATAGGGAATGGTGTGATCTGTAATTAATTCTTAGTTTTCAGTCTTTCTCTCCCATGTAATGTCTTGTTGAGTGTAGGTTATCAGACCCAGCATTCACAGTTTACACATTGCTGTTGGCGATCAAGGAAACACTTGCTTGATTGACAGACACTGACAAGATCCAGGTCCATTGTGAACAAGAAAGTTGCCTGACATATATTTAGCCCAGCACTCTCTCTTTAGATTATGTTCCATGACCAGAAAAATCTTTAGTGACTTGATTGACATGGATTTCCAGAGGCGCCAAGTAAGTTAGGGCAGATATATACAGATGCTGCTGGGTCATATTTGTGCTGAAATGTAGTTCCTTTAGTCATTTATGTTTCCAAGCCATCACATTTTTCACTGTGTACCCCAAAATGTTCAGGAAGCTAGATGTCAATCAAACACTGCCAGTTATGTGGCATTACATATAACTGGAACTTGAAAATTCAGGGGAAAAATACAGTGAGAAGTAGTGTGTAAGAGAATGCTGAAACCACATGCCTTGTTTGTTTTCACACTCATGTTTTCTAAAACCAAGCTTATATTGACTGGAAACACAAAGCAAGCTAAGCCGTGAGCATGTTTTACACACCACAATGACTGTGATTTGTTTGCTTGCTTAACCTGGAACCCCTTGGGAGTTCAGGAGTTAATTTCAAAGGATCTGGGAACCTAAATAGGAAAAAAATTACAAATATATTATAAAAATCTATCTATCTATCTATCTATCTATCTATCTATCTATCTATCTATCTATCTATCATCTATCTATCATTATTATCTGCATATGTTTATCTGCGTCTTTCTATCTCTCTGTCTCTATCTATATATTTATCTATGAGCTTATAGTAATTGGGCTCCATAGATTGCACCAGATTGTCAAAGGTATCCATGGCACAAAAAGGTTCAGAACATTTTGTTTAACGTGTTATTGAAACCTAGCCATATCTTTTTATTAACATGGTCTTTTTACCTTTCCTGACATCCCTACATGATCCATTTCTTAAAAGAGAATTAAGGAAGATAAACCTTCTATACATATCAAATCTGTTGAGAGTTATAATCACAAATTGAATGGATGGGGTGGGGAAAAGCGAGAGAGAATTTAAAAAACCAAACAGAAGAGATGCCCAGAAGGCTAAACTAAAGAGTTCTGAGCAAGAACAGGTCAATTTCTAAATTACTTTCCCCTGCAATCAGGTTAATTGGAGATGCTGGCTACAGATTTTCCTCTTGCATGCAGAATCATTTAATATTGTGCAAATTAAAGGACAAAACTGCCCACTGGAAATCAGGAAGCTTAGAATGGTGTGTGTGTGTATCTGTATATCTACATGCTAACATTTTGTTGAAGATTTTATTTATAATTGAGTGTCTGATTTTAAAATCCCCCCTCCACAATTCTGGTTGCTGGGATATGCTGTAACATTTCAGTCTATCACTTTGCTCACACAACATGTTAAAATATCATTATGACTTAGCATAACAGTCTAATTCACACAATATATGCTAAGACCCAATACTGTTTTGGTTTAGCTAACATGTTTTATAATCTATAGGATAACTAAATTCAGAGAACTGGATTTTTTTTTTTTTCCAAAGGATTGTTTCTCCTTTAATCGCCTGATCTAAATTGCTATGAAAAAAATTCTGAACAATGCCCATCTTTTTATACTCTTTAGTCTACATAGATATCTTTCCTCCAAAATAAGCTGGTTATTTATTTACTTACTTAACCTGCATAGGTGAGTTTCCATAATTCCCTGTGTTATCTTGTGTTGAATTTCTACTAAATGTTTAATAAGAGCAATCAAACCGCTTCACTGAAAGGTAAAAACATTCTTACTTTGGAGTCTGTCCATTTTAAGCACGATGCTCCTGCATTTACCTGCCAGATTCCAGTGCTTATTTTTTTTGCAGACATCTTGTTTTTCCTCCAGCTTAAATGGTTCTTGATTCCCTCGCCTTGTTTTTTTTCTTCTTCCTTTTTTCTTGGCTGTTTATCAGAACTGTAAGTAGATATGCTCCATTCATTGTTGATGTTGTTTTTAAAAGGTCATTGGGAAATCAACAGTGTTCAGCTCCTAGTTGTGTTGCAATGAATGCATAAATGCTTTTTTCCTTAAAGATCTTCCATTCATTGCTTTAACTGCTAATGGTAAGCATGGACAGGACACTTTCTAAACCAAATTAGAACCATCTCACAAATTGCCCAACTCTATGTGACGAACCAATTTCCCATTCAAATTTAAAATCTTCCCAGGATGAAAGCTGCTAATGCTTTGAATGGTCTAACATAATTAATCCTTAATTGCTGCATTGGAAGGTCATGGAAATCCATAGGTAGATCTAACAGAGATGGGCCTTAAACTCATGCATTTTGTTCTGTCCTTAATTTACATACTCGAAATCCCCGCGCTTTGATTGGCTAAAGCGCGGGGATTTCTGATTGGCCAGGCGAGCCGCGCCGATTGGCCCGTTTTAGGTCTCCCGCGATTGGCTCACTCCAAGAGCGGGAGACTTGAATCGCTGCCATTGGCCGCGGCCGCCGCAGCGAAAAGGATAAAAGCCGCGGGCTTTTTCCTTTTCGCCGGTTCGGTTCACAACTGTTAAATAAAGAGCTTGAAACGTAGTCACCGACTCCTGGCGTCTTTTTGCGGACACGACACTGGCGACGAAGGTGGGATCCCGACCCTGAACCGAACCCCGTGTCCAACAAGAGCCAGTTTCAGCACCGAAATGGCGAAAATAGCACCGCCCGCCCCCTTCAATCCCGCCACCGAGGACTGGGAATCGTTCTCAGACCGTTTCCGCATGTACCTCGAGTGCACCGGAATGAAGGACGCCCCGGGCCCGCTAAAACGCGCCGTTTTCCTCACCCATTGCAGAACCGAGGTATTCCAGATGGCCAAAGCATTGGCCAAGCCAGCCGACGCAACCGCCATGGACTGGGACGTCCTCGAACCTATCCTGTGGCGCCATTACGCCCCCGAGGTCCCCATCCTGATCCGGCACAACGAATTTTACCGGCGCGACCAGAAACCGGGCGAAAAACTGAGCGATTTCGTCGCCGAGCTGAGGCGCCTAGGTGGACTCTGCGAATTCGAAGGTCTGAACAGCCTCCTAAGAGACCGATTCGTACTCGGCCTATGGGACCCTGCACTCCGGAGCCGGCTTATGGCTAAGGGCGACATCAGCCTAGCAGACGCCCTTACCGCAGCCGCAGCCGCAGAAGCAACCCGCACTTCCGCTGACAGCATGCGAAAATCTGACGCGAAGAGCGGAAACAACAACCCGGCAAGGTCGGCCGACCCAAAAAACGAATCAACCGCACACTACGGAGAATTCCAGTCTGCATCCAGCACGTCAGAAGACGAGGAGGACATACATCGCGTGCAGATGGGGCGCGGCGACCAAAGGAATCGAAGAGGTCGTAGGTCGAGGACCAACTGTGCCGGATGCGGCGGCGACCACCCCAGATCAGAATGCCGATTTTTTGACTCTATCTGTAGGCATTGTGAAAGAAGGGGACACATCGCTCGGGTTTGCCGCCAAAAGAAGACTCGCAGCCCTCCCAGATGGGACCAACACGAGCGTAAGAGGGAAAGCCCACCGCCCAGGACCAGAGATCGCCAACCGGACGGCCGGCGGGACCGAATCCAGCGACCCTCAAGAGGCGGCGACAGTCGGCGCAAGGAAGAAACCCACCAGACGGTGACCATCGGCCACGCCATCTCCGACAGCGCCAGAAAGGTACACGTAGAAGTCCACATTGAAGGCCAACCATACAAGATGGAGGTGGACTCCGGGTCCTACCTCTCCATGATTGCATGGCACGAGATAAAACGGTTAGTGCCCACCCTCCATAAGAGGAACATAAACGCCCAAAGACTTATTATAAAAGACTACCAGGGAAACCGCGTCCCGGTAGTGGGCACCAAGAACTTTAATGTAACTTATAAGGGCCGCACCGAACAACTCCCACTCACAATCGTCGATCGCGACCGCCCAAGCCTGCTGGGTTTACAATGGTTCGCCCCGCTCGACATCGCGCTAACAGGAGTCAACCACGTCGCCGACGACAGCTGGGAACAGCGGCTAGCCCAAGAGTTCCGGGAGGTCTTCGACGGAAGCCTGGGCAAGTACCAGGGGCCCCTTATCTCATTTGACCTAGACCCTAGGGTTCCCCCCAAGCGGCTAAAACCTAGGCGGGTGCCATTCGCCCTAAAACCTAAGATTGACGAGCAGATTGACAAGCTCGTCAAACAGGGGGTGCTACAGCCGATAGACCATGCCCGATGGGAGACCCCTATAGTGACCCCAGTCAAACCAGACGGGTCCGTGAGAATTTGTGGGGACTATAAGGCCACCCTAAATGGCGCATTGCAACAAAGCGCCTACCCTGTCCCAATCGTGCAACACCTACTGCACTCACTGGGAGGGGGCAGGGTCTTTGCCAAGCTCGACCTCGCCCAAGCATATCAACAGTTGCCGGTCGACGAAAAAACAGCGGAAGCCCAGACCATCGTTACCCATCGGGGGGCCTTCAAGTGCAACCGACTCCAGTTCGGAGTCAGCGTGGCACCAGGCATCTTTCAGAGCCTGATGGAACGTTTACTGCAGGGCATCAAGGGGGTGGTGCCCTATTTTGATGACGTATTAGTGGCGGCGCCAAACGAAGCTGAATTAGAAAACCGACTCAGGGAGGTCTTAACAAAATTTAAAGCAACGGGACTTAAAGTAAAACGAGAAAAATGCCAACTATGCACAGAGCGAGTGGAATTCTTGGGCTACCTTCTAGACCGGCATGGCATTCACCCTACAATTAAAAAAGTGAAAGCCATCAAAGAAGCCCCCACCCCAAGGTCTAAGACGGAACTACAGGCTTTCTTAGGGTTGCTGAATTTTTATAATGTTTTCCTACCCCAAAAGGCTACGGCGGCGGAGCCTTTGCATAGGCTCCTGGATAAGGCGGCAACCTGGACTTAGGGGAGACGAGAGCAAGCCGCCTTCCAAAAAACCAAAGACCTCCTCACCTCCGACGCCGTCCTGATTCAATTCAGCGAAACCTTGCCCTTGGTTGTCACTTGCGACGCATCACCTTTCGGCGTCGGCGCTGTCCTCAGCCATACCCTCCCCGACAAAAGAGAAGCACCCATCGCTTTCTTTTCCAGGACTCTAACTAAACCGGAGCGGAACTATAGCCAGCTGGACAAAGAAGCTTTGGGTATAGTTGCCGCCGTTAAGCGATTCCACGAATACCTTTACGGCCACCCGTTTACCATTATGACAGATCATAAGCCGTTGCTGGGCATCCTCGCAGGAAACCGAGCCACCCCGAACATTTTATCACCCCGGATGACAAGGTGGTCCGAGTTCCTGGCAGCCTACAGCTACGAACTGTTACACAAGCCGGGTAAGAAAATTTCGCACGCGGACGCTTTAAGCCGCTCGCCTTTACCAGACTCTGATCCTGACCCAGCACCAACGACAAACACCCTTAACATCGAGAACCTGCCCAACCTACCCATTACCGTGTCAGACATTGCCCGGGAAACTATTAAGGACAGGCGTCTGGCGCGAATTTTACATTGGGTGGAAAAAGGTTGGCCTGAAAGGGACAATGACGAATCCGTTAAGACATTCAGAAACCGCCAGACTGAACTCTCGCTGCTTAAGGGGTGTATTTTGTGGGGTGACAGGGTGGTCATCCCGGACAGATTGCAAGGGAAGGTCTTAGAGATGTTGCATGAGGGGCATCCTGGCATCGTCAGAACTAAAGCCCTGGCCAGGAGTTACGCTTGGTGGCCAGGGATGGACAAGCAGATAGAGGCATGGGTAGCTAAGTGCCAACGATGCCAGGAGACCAGACCAAGCCCACCCGCAGCACCCATCCTGGAGTGGGAAACACCAAGGGGGCCCTGGTCCAGAATCCATTTAGACTTTGCCGGTCCCACGAATGGGCATACTTTTCTAATAACAGTTGACGCTTACTCCAACTGGTTGGAGGTAAGCGACATGAAATCTACTACCACGGAGGCCGTCATCAAAGAACTTTGCAAACTCTTTGCAACACATGGCCTCCCAGACGTCGTCGTCTCCGACAACGGGCCCCAATTTACCTCCCTCGACTTCGAGAGATTCCTGGCGGAGAGAGGCATCCGCCACGCATTAACAGCACCGGCGCATCCGGCGGCAAACGGCAGGGCGGAACGGATGGTTCAATTTACCAAAAAAACCATCCGGAAAATGGACCACGGGGAGATCAACGACAAAATAAATAAACTCCTCTTTATACAACACATCACCCCGAACACCACTACCAACAAAAGCCCAGCCGAGTTACTAATGGGTAGGAAGCTGAGGTCCCCACTCAACAGGTTACACCCAACATATAACCCGGAGCGGCCCCCAGACTCCAGTACAAAATACCGAACATTCGCACCCGGCGACTTAGTGTACGCGAAAAACCTGACGGGGGACCCCCTATGGATCCCAGCCGTCATCACCCAAATCACAGGCCCACGATCATACCGGCTCCAAACCACAGATGGGCGAGCCTGGAAACGGCACATTGACCAGCTCAGGTCACGAACAGCAACAGAACTCAACCCCCAAAACACGAACCAAGGGGGGAGGGAATACCCGAATAAGCAAACGCAAGAAAAAATAAACCAGCAGTACTTACCGGAGCGCAGCCATCGCGATCCCCCACCGGAGAAGAACCACCTAGCCAGCTCAACCAACTCGGAGAAACCAAGCGGGAGCGGCGAAACCCGTAGCTCAACCAACCCGGAAGGCCCAGGTGGGAGCCATGGAGAAGGAACCGGCCCGATCACCCAGCCGGTTCGCACAGAAGAGGGAGCAGTCAAAAACATGACCGCTCCGGACGAAATACAGCTTGCAACTGAGTTGCGCAGGTCAAGTAGGACTAGACGGAGCCCCGCCTACCTACGTGACTACGCAACGTAAGGACTATACCAAGAGGGGAGGGGTGTTCTGTCCTTAATTTACATACTCAAAATCCCCGCGCTTTGATTGGCTAAAGCGCGGGGATTTCTGATTGGCCAGGCGAGCCGCGCCGATTGGCCCGTTTTAGGTCTCCCGCGATTGGCTCACTCCAAGAGCGGGAGACTTGAATCGCTGCCATTGGCCGCGGCCGCCGCAGCGAAAAGGATAAAAGCCGCGGGCTTTTTCCTTTTCGCCGGTTCGGTTCACAACTGTTAAATAAAGAGCTTGAAACGTAGTCACCGACTCCTGGCGTCTTTTTGCGGACACGACACATTTCTTGAGTCCCACCTTTTCAGGATGGTTTCCAGAAGTGCTTGCTTCTATTATTCATTAACAATAGTTTGCTAATGCCAAGGCTTAGGCAGCCAGAGTCCCTACAGATGTGTATGAAATGCAACTCCCAGCATCCATTATCATGGGCTATGCTTCTGGGGATGCTGGGGCACACTGCTGAGCAACATCTGGAAGGCCACTGATTGCTCCCTGATGGATTTACAATCTCTAAACCAGCTTTGCTGCCTGAGGAATTCTGGGAGTTGAAGTCCACAAGTCTTAAAGTTGTCAAGGTTGGACACCCCTGCTCTAAACTGTGGATTGATAAATTTTTAGTTGGGATGACAAATCAATTAGGGCCATAGAACAGTATGAATACTTTATTCAAGTATTCAGGATTCAGACAAAATTCTCAAATGTCTTCCAGGTTACAGTGCCTGAATTCACACAACATAATAAACCAAACCATAACAAAGCTCATTTGAAGTGCACCCCACTGACACTTTGTCTGTTAATATAATTTAGATCAGAACTTTAGACCAGAGGATTTAAGCCAATAGTTCAAGTGCAGAAGATAACTAAACTTCACAAACAAATTGGTGATACAGAGTTTTGGTTTTAAAGTTTATAATTAGCAAATTTGATTGCCCAGAATTTCAGAACATAAAGGGAAATGAGTTATTTCTAAATCAAGCTCAAAATAAAATTGTTCCATGATTGTATAAATTAAACAGCTTCCCAATGTTTGGTAATTCAGACCTTTTGAAAATGGCTGCAGCCATCTGATTTGTAGAACACTCTGCATTTGGACCAGATCAAACAAAACCATTTCTTTTAATTGGGTATCAGGAGAAAAAGAGGCAGGAGAAAGAAGTAGTGCCAAAAGAGACTGTTTGGAGACTTTCCCTCATAAAGACCTAACCATCTTATTAGCACACATCTAGCAGGATGAAAAATAGAAAGAACAAGTTTGTTTTAAAAAGTGAGCTCCTTTTGAAAATATATGAGGATGCTACCATATTTGACCTTTCCTATGCAAAAATGACCTGCATTACCAAAAGTAGTTGAGAATTGTTTGCAAAGACAATTTTTGTGTTGGCATATTTTTGGGACTTTTTTGACCTTGCTTGGGACTCTGTAGGCGTACCTAACCAGAGACCCAGTTTGGTTAAGGGGAGAAACTGGGAGAAACTGGAAATTCTAGTTTCACCTTAAGCATGGAAGCTGGTTGGGTGATTTTGGGATAATCACCAGGAGTCGGTGAGTTCTAGTTCCGCCTTAGGCATGGAAGCTGGTTGGGTGAGTTTGGGATAATCACCAGGAGTCAGTGAGTTCTAGTTCTGCCTTGGGCATGAAAAGTAGCTAGGTGACTTTGGGCCAATTACTAAAAACCTGTGAGTTCTAGTCCCATCTTAGCCAGTGGTGGGATTCAATTTTTTTTACGACTGGTTCTGTGGGCGTGGTGTGGCTTGGTGGGCGTGGTTTGGTGGGCATGGAAGGGAAGGATACTGTAAAATCTCCATTCCAACCCCACCCCACTAACCTGCTTTCCAGATCCATTCTCCTGTGCAGGGCAACCAAAGAAGACCCAACCAATCAGCTGGGACTCAGGAAGCATAGAATAGATGGGGACGGGGCCAGTCAGAGGTGGGGTTTGCCGGTTCTCCGAACTACTCAAAATTTCCACTACCGGTTCTCCAGAACCAGTCAGAACCTGCTGAATACTGCTTCTGATCTTAGCCATGAATGATGGCTAGATGACTTTGAAACAAAAACACCAGGAGTCAGTGAATTCTGGCCCTGCTTAGGCTTAAATAGCAGCCAGGCGACTTTAGGCCAGTCATTTACTCTCAGTCCACCTTACCTTACAGAAGGTTATTACTGTGAGGAAAATAGGAGGAGGAAAGTGCGTTGGATATATTTGCCACCTTGAGTTATTTGTAAAAATAATAAAGGCGGGATACAAATAAATAAAGCAACTTAAGTTTGATACCAGGATTTGTTGAGATACAATCTATAACCCTTCCAAAACCTTGCTAATTAAAATGTTGCCTAAGATATATTTGAAATGCAATCATTGATCATTGAAATGGACCCCACACACACAAAAAAAAACCCTATTACAAAATAGTATTTTGAGCAATGGCACAATATATGGGATTTAGTTCTCTAATCCATGTTTTCAGATGAACCAGAAGTTCACATTACAGATAATATAACCACTGCATAATAATTAGATGTAAGAAACATCCTTGCTGCATATCCCAGAGGAGATGGTATAGTCAATTGGCATAGAATTAAATTATTTTGCAAGCTCCTTTGTTTGTCCCTCCTCCTTCTCCCCCCTCCCCCCCTTTTTTTCCCCCCAAAACAGAAGTGTTCAAGATAGAAGACACTCAGATCTTCTGAGATTTGGGATCAGTGATTTGATTTCTTTAAAAACATTGATTAACTGCATGAAGTCATCCAGGTCTTATATCTAAAATGCATAATATTGGACAGGGACCAATGGTGTGTACAGAAACATCAAGAAGCCCCACCCTTCTCTTTTAGAGACAGCGTAGCTTAATAAATATCTCTAGTCTGAAAGAAAGAAAAAAAAAAAGGCTTTCAATTTTGTATATGTGCTCTTAGGGAAAAAAGACAGGAAACAAAATAATGGATATGAATAAAATCTGCTTGAGATGACCTCAGCTCTGTTGACTCTGTAAACATATCCATGGTATCTTTCTGGTAACAATACAAATGTGATTTTAATAGACTTTTTTTTTTTCAAATAGTCATTCATTCAAATAGTCTAATCTGCAGATCTGGGATGTTTTTGAGGTCTTCTGGCCAAGTAGTGGCTAGATATGGCTTCACTTTTAATAATAATACTAATTATTATTGTTTCATCAGCTAAGTTCATTTAGGAGGTGTCATTTTCTGAGATCTCTCTCTTTCTACTACACCAAGGGTCTTCAAACTTGACAAGTTTAAGACTTGTGGACTTCAACTCCCAGAATTCCTGAGCTAACATGACTAGAGGAGGAATTCTGGGAGTTGGAAGTCCACAAGTCTTAAAGCTGTCAAGGCTGAAGACCCCTGCTCTACACAATTGAAAGGAATGGCTGCTCCACTTTCTCCATTCTGGGAGTTGTCATGGTGGTGATGATGATGTTATCCATTCAGTCTTGTCTGACTCTTAGAGATTCTGTGGGCCAGGCCTCTCCACATCTTCCACATCTTGCACTACTTCTTTGAGTTGTTCTATGCTCTGGCTGGTGTCAGCTTTGCTAGGGCTGGGAATAATACTCAGCAAACTGGGATGGCATCTGGTCAGTGGTTAAGGATGCTGAGTTTGTCAGATGGAAAGCTGAGAGCCCAGGTTCCAGACCCAAACACACTGTGTGATGGGGTGAGCTCTTGATCTTTACCCCAGCTCCTGCCCATGTAGCAGTTTGAAAGCATGCAAAGGAGAGTAGATAAATAGCTACCACTTTGATGGAAGGTAATAGCATTCTATACACCTTGGCCATGGAAGTGTCTGCAGACAATGCTAAGAAATGGAGAGTTAGACACAACTGGACAGAGGAAACAAAGTGAATCCTTTACCTCGTGAGAGAAAGATTTCCTACTTAACTATTGGTTCATTTCTGAACCGAATCTTAAGGGGAAGGACTGAGATAGTGCTTCTTCTAACAGAGACCTTTAAAACAAATTGAGTTTAATTTAGAATATAAAGGGACATGCAACAACTCTGACTTAATTTTACATGCAATCTTTTATATGATTATCCATGAACTGTTTTGGGCTTCTCTGTAGTCTATTGCAGAAACTTGAGAAAAGGTGTATTTACGTGTGTTTATCACTGTGTGAAAAGTTATGTAAACTTTTCTAGCAAGTAAATTTAATTGGAGGACCAAGCTAGCATAGCAGTAGATATGGAAACCTGGATGATCTACAGATCTTGGTGGTTTGAGTAAGTCCTGTTGGAGGGCAATGCATTATCTCAATATTCTTGAGATGTCCCTGGGTAAGGACATTCTTCTTGTAAGGAAAACAAAGGGTGTTAGTGTTGGTGATGGTGATGGTGATGGAGAAGGAAATAAACTGCAAGAAAGATACACCAAAAGCGTATAATACCCAGTTTTCTTTATAACTACATGAATGAAGAATGATGTCTCCTCGAATAGCTTACTTAGCTATCATATTAAAATAATATTTTATTTTATATTTTGCTTAGATCTATATATCTTTTCAATATATAAAGTTGCTGATATAAAATCATATTAAATTCAAATTTTGGTAAAAGCAAGCATTTTCATCATGGTAGGGAAAAAAATCGGCCTTGCTTAGTTTGCTTTCTTATTCTTTCAAAGACATTCGAGAAAGTTCTTTTCTTTTGGGCCTGTGATAATATCATTATCACAGAGTCATGTTTCTAATTTCTACTTCAAGCTCCTACATTGTTAATGTTAACTTCTATTGAACCCAACTCACAGAAGGCTAACGTTAATTGGGCTTTGTTTTGTTGTTGTCATTATTATTAATCTGATTTCTACTCTGCCTTTCAGGATAACTTGATCATTTTTTTGTTTAGATTGCAAGCTAATAGTCAATAATTGTGTTTCTTTTGATCAAAAAAACCTAAACTGGAAAAAATATGTACACTTTAACTTATATTATTCTATGAAACATGACATCCTGTTGGGGCTGTTTAACCAGGGTTCAGGTGTTCTGAACAGAAAAAAAACACCCTTATGTAATAGAGCTTTGTTAATATTAGTCATTAAAAATTATAATGACATTCTGCTACTTCCAAGATAGACAGATACAATTTTCTACCTGCAGTCCTATTTTAAGAATATTCTTTTTTCCTCAGTTGGTTTATGTTTTGGCTACAGGATTTATTGAGTTAAAAATAATTCTAGTATTTTACTGAATAATTTAAATGTATACTGTATGGATCACAAACTGATGTTAATTCCCATATTCTTTAATTTTTTTAGCATCTGAAAACGATGAATGTGCATCCAGCCAGCTACTTAGAAATGAAAAGCCAAATGTATCTTTTTTGTGTGTGTGTAAAAGTTTTATTGATTTTAACAACAGACAAAAAACATATAAGACATAACACATGACATAAAAAAATAAAAAAATAAAAATAAAAAATTTAAACATTCTTCATAAATTTACAGTGTATCGGTTGGTTTACCACTCCCTTTTGTGCATCCATTTCATAGTCATCAGAATAATTATATTACATAATAATTAACATTATCAATCATCAATAAAATATCCCAATATCATTATTAAACAATCATTTGACTATAATTTTACTAATTCATACTTAAGCGAGATAACTATAATTAGGTTAAATTATTTTATGACAAATCATGAAATCATATCAAATCTATCATAATAAAATATTCTTAAGAATTATCAAAACCAAGAAAAATTATATATTCATTATTTCCTAAATTTCTAAATATTCTATTATCATATTGTATTATCTAACCATTGATAAAAAAGACCCCAAACTTCATAAAATTGTTTATCTTCTTGTTCTCTAATTTCAAATGTCAATCTACTCATTTCAGCACATTCCAATATTTTCTTAATAATTTCTTCCTCTATTGGTATTTTCTCACTCTTCCAATGTTTAGCAAATACAATCCTAGCTGCTGTTAATACATTTACAATCAAATATTTTAAATTTTTATTATATATATCAGGTACGATTCCCAATAAAAAAATCTCTGGTTTCAAATCTATGTGTTTCTTTATCATTTTTTCCAGCCATATGCGAATTCTAGTCCAATATTTCCTGGCCTCCTCACAAGTCCACCACATATGGTAATATGAGCCAGGTATCTGATGACATTTCCAGCACTTTTCAGATTTATTCTTGAACATTCTTGCTATTCTTGTTGGGGGAAAGTGCCACCTGTAAAACATCTTATACAAATTTTCTTTATATGCTGTTGACATTGTCATTTTATAATTTTGTGACCACAGTTTTTGCCATTTCTCTAAATCAATCCCATATCCAAAATTCTTCCCCCAAGCAATCATTGTTTCTTTAACTTGTTCTTCCTCTAATTTAATTTCCAACAAATAACTACATAATTTTTTAATCACTTTATCATCAGTACCTGTCAAAATTCTATCTAAGTCAGTCAATTTATCATAAAATCCTTCTGTTTTAGAATCTTTAAGATACCTTGCATGTATTTGTGCATATGAAAACCAATTCATCTTTATACCTTGTTCTTCTAAATTTTGCATCGTTTTAAATTCACCCTTTTCATCCAATATTTCCTCATATCTAACTGTTTGTTCCTTCTTATAAGTTATAGGATACGAAAAAGCTTCAATAGTTGATAACCAAATTGGAATTTTCAAATAACATTGTTTCTTAATTTTCTCCCAATTCAACCATAATGATTCCCGTATATAATGCCTTCTGAAATAACCCTGTGATTTAGTTCCCTTATACCATAAAAAAGCATGCCAACCCAATAATAAATCATGACCTTCTAATGTCAACAATCTAGTCTTTCTTAACGTTATCCATTCTTTAACCCACATTAAGTTTGCAGCTTGATAATACAACTCCCAATTAGGAAGGCCAAATCCTCCTCTAATTCTAGCATCCTGTAAAAGTTTTAATTTTATTCTCGCTTTCTTGCCTTGCCATATATACTTCAACACAATTTTATTTAGTTCTTCGAAGTAATCCTTACTTAACCTAATTGGTATTGTTTGAAACAAATATAAAATTCTGGGTAAAATATTCATCTTGATTACCAAATGTATCTTTTGTGTGATCCCCATACTGTCCACTTTCCTGGAATACATCTTTCAAAAACAAAAATGAAGAAACTTATTAATAATATCATGAACTAGGAAAGGAATAAGCATTCTCGACTGCTACTATCTCTTACATTTGGAAATAAGTTTTCTTTTAAGGCACGGTTGGGCTTTATAGTTTGGCACTATTTAAGTATATTCTTTTTGACCATTTACTATCAAATCTTTATAAAAACTACTGGATTTAAATATTACATATTAATAGTATTTCTTTTATCTTCATTTTTATTATATTGCTGTAGAAATACTATCCACAGCTTTTACTTCCTTTCATTAATAATTTGGACTTCATTTTCCTTATACCACCATATGGAGATTAAATGTGAGTTAACTAAAGAACAACTTTCTTTTGTTTTAAGAATGTGAAAACCTTAAATGTCCATACACTAATGTAAGAAAAAAGTAGAAGCAATGAAGCAGTAAAAGTTGGTTGGATGGAGATAGAGATAGAGATAGAGACAGACAGACAGACAGACAGATAGAAAGATAAAGAAAGAGACAGATATAGAAATATTGATGGATAGAGCTAGCTAGCTAGTGAGTGAGAGTGTGTGAGAAATGAGTGGAGATAGATGGATGATAGATAGATGGTAGATGATAGATAAACAAGATAGATGATATAGATAAATGATAGATGAGCAAGATATGGAAGATGATTATAGATGATAGATAGATGATAGATAGATAGATAGATAGATAGATAGATAGATAGATAGATAGATAGATAGAGAGATAGATAGATAGATAGATAGGGAGAGAGATTGATGGATGCCTTTGCCAGTTTTAACTTCTGATAACTAACCAGATAAGTCCCTGCTATTTTCTTGGCAGTTTTTTCAGAAGTGCTCTGCTGATGTCTAACCCTAACCCTAGGATTGAAAGAGAGGGGAGCTGTCCCAAAGTCACCAGGGTCAGAACTCTAATCTCTAGCCTAATTCCTTAAATAACTACACCAAAATGGTTCTCTCCATGTAGATAAGATTTGCAGAAATAATTAATTGAAATGTCTTTCCCTTGATGGCTGTCTTCATCCATAGGAGTGGTCAGCTTTTACATGGGAGCAGCAGTGTGAGAGAAGAGTTATTTTCATCTTCTGTTGTGGCTTTCTTACGTGTATCCCACCAGATGCAGTCTAGCAAGCTACAAAGAAAAGATCAAGGTAAGTTTCTTCTCCTATTTTCGTTGTTTTTGTGTTTGTGGTTTCCTAGATGCCTCCTAATGGGATGTGTCTGGAAGAGATGGTAAGACAGGCCTGGAAATGTGGCCTCGTATTGTATTTCTTCAAAGTATCCTAATCAATCCTGCGATAACTTTTCTACATCTTGCACTTTCCTGAATGTCAACCCATTAGACTCTTCAGTGTTTCTGTTTTCATATCTTAAGTTTTTCAAATTTTTGTTTATTTTTATTTAGCATATGGCATCTAGAAGAGGTCATGTGGCCACTGGTATATAAATAAATGGATGAGATAATATTAAATTAGGATAAAGCCATGATAAAATCGCCATATGTTGCATAGCGTCGCACTAGGAGAGTTATTACAGCTCAGTGTCTATGGAAGCCAACCATCTCATTGCTTCTGGTGTGGTTGCGATCAGATCCTGATTGTGATGTGTTTTTTAAATGCGATGAGCTTTATTTTGCAACGTAAGATGGTTCTGTATTTAAAGTACAAATCAATTAGTTTTAGAATGTTTAGCTTTTGTTCGTCACAAGCCTTAGGACATTGATCGCAGAAGCTTATTGTACTTCACTGAGTCTTTATTTTTATGTGATAGTTTTTAATTAAATAATATTCTTCTTGGACAGTTTCCTCTGTCTCAGAAAGATATAGATTACCTTGGCAATTTTTAAAATGGTAGTGAATGATTAAATAAATATTATTCAGATAAACAGAAAAGACTGTAATCCTTTGTCCAAGGTCTTTCTCTCCCAAAGTTATATTTTTGAGTGATGGCATCCTGAATTGTAGCACTTTGCATCCATACTTCCAGTTACTTACAGGAAAGTAGCCAAAGGACCTGACTATTTCTTTTCCTCTGAGTAGACCAAAGTGAACAATCAAGACTAATGTTGATCTTGTGAGGTTGGCTGAATTGTTTTTAAAATATTGGAAGACAATGTCTCATTGGAAGACCAGAACTGAAAAATGTGCAGCAATGACAGAATTGACAGTTTAAATTCGTAACAGATTCTTACCAAATTTAAGCTAGAATTGCTCTCATATATACTGCAGGACAAATTTAGGTATTGAATTATGATGTTTAGGAAAAAAAAGTTACATAAGTGATGAAGAAGAATAGATGAAAGGACTTAAATAGGACTGGGGGGAGAGTTTTTGGGTGATATTAAGGTTTGTTGGCTTCTAGGGTGGATGCAGAATCCACCTCACCTTTAAACAACCTCACACCCAAAAACAGAGAAACTGTTGATTGACACGGGGCCTGTTTCCCTGGCTATTTTTGTCCTTGCTCAGCCAACAATCTTAGTAACTATGAAATTGAATACACAGTTCATTGTAATGTGAGGCTACCAATGAGTTCGGGTCTCTCTTATTCACTCGTGTTTTGGGAATGGTGTTTTGCTTTCAGGGGGCTGCTTCCAGAGGTACAAACACTCTCTACCTTCTTTTCAAGGAATAATCTCACCAACTCAAGATCTTGAAAAGTTACTTAGATACTGACTTCTGATGCAGCATTAGCAGATTAAGCAGTAATCTTCATTAAGTCATTGATGGACAATAAGTCACAGTAGAAACAGTTTTAGCAAGCCCATTTTTTTTCCTGAATAGACATGTTCCCATGACCTCTTATCAGCATCAGAATGATATATGTTTTTCTCCTCTGACGTTCTACCTCTTCTTTTTCTGCAGACCATATTCTTTTTTTTGCATGTTCTGCTCTCCATATGTAGAGTATTTCATGTATGGCAGCTTCACACATGTAGACTTTAAAGTTGATTGGTGAATCATCTACTTTAATTTCAGTAGAGCACTCCTCTCTATTTCAAGTAAGCTGAGAATGGATTTAGGTTAAACAAAAGCAAGTTATTCTCTTGGCAATCTAAGTTTAATCGGATTCACTTTAATTCCTATGCCTTGAATATAAATACTTTGTTTTCCTGGCTCCTTTATCTAATAGAAGCTATTTACCTGAACGGAGTTGCTAAGATTGAGGCGAGAGAAAATATTTTTCTTTACTCTCGAAAAAGACTATCTTTCCTTGAGAACATCTGCTTTTCTGCCCTCTATGGGCTTCCACTTTACAGGAGAGAAAAAGAAAGCAAACCACAGACATATTTTCAGAGTGGAAAAAGTGGTCATGCATCTGCACAAATACTTCACCTCTGCAGGTTGTGAGGTTGGATTTTGAGGAAAAAGAGAAAAAGCGTGCTGTGAGAATTTCACACTCATGTTTGTGCACTCGTTTTTTGGTTATTCTAAAATGTATGGTTGAAATAGTCAGTCTGGACTAATACGGCCCTTGACTTATGACCAAAATATTTCTGTTGTTAAGTGAGACATTTGTTCAGTGCATTTTGCCCATTTTATGACCCTTCTTGCCACAGTTGTTAAGTGATTCAGTCAATAATTTAGTAACATGGTTTAAGTGAATCTGGCTTCCCCCAATGACTTATGTTTGTCAAAAGGTTGCAAAAGAGGATCCCATGAACTTGGGACACAGCAACGGTCGTAAGTATGAACCAGAATTTTGATCACATGATGACGGGGATGCTACAAAGGTCATCAGAGTGAAAAACGGCCATGTCGTTTTTTCCCCAGTGCCATTATAAACTTTGTTGTAAGTTGAGAACTACCTGTACTTCTCTATGCTCCCCCTCCTATGTGAGTCCATCTCTTGACACACCTACAGCTTTTCACAGCCTGTCATTTGGTCTTTTCCATGAGGCAGTGGCTAAACTAGCCATTCCTGTGTTAAGAACGGCGTAGTTAGAATTTTCTTTCTAGTATTTGATTTAGTAGGAGTTAAAAGTTTTTTTTCCCTCCTCTGATGCCCATTTTATATGAATTCCTTGTCAAGGACATCAAAGACCACAGCAAATTAGTTAGGAACGTCCTCCTCCTCCTCCTCCCTATTCCTGCAAATAGATGGTGCAACTCCTGATGTCAAAGCTTCCTAAAGATAGCTTTGAACTAGGCCAGAATCAAAGCATGGTAGAAAGTTTAGTGCTGCTTTAGTCAAATCCTCCACAACAACCTTCCTTTTCTAAGGATGATTAAGAGGTCAGTAAACCCATAGTGAAAGCTAGTTTGGAGCTATGGTTAAAGGCATTGAACTAAAACCGAGAGATTAGGAGTTCTAGTCCTGCCCTTGGCCTAAAGCCAGCAGGTGATTTTTGGGCCAACTCTTCTCTCTCTTCTAGAAAGAAGACACTGACTAGTAATGACAAAGTGTTGCCAGAAGATCTACAGGGACTTGTCCAGGCAGGAATCACGGACTAACTTGAAGGCACTGAAAGCATGCAAACAAACAAACAAACCCACAGCAATCAGAGCATTGCATTTTCTAAATGTCTGTTTTTAATAGGCATCTTCACATTACACTACTTCCACATTACTTTAGGTTTCTCTTGCTACAGAAAACCTCTTGAGCTTATGAAACAACCCTTTTTGAACATTTACCCAAATGCACCTGTTGCAATCATTCTCGCTGTGTTCGGGAAGAGTGACCATGTAGAAGTCATTACATCAGACTGTAGCAAAATAAGGACATGTACACCATCAGTGAATAGAAAGGAGAATCTACCCTACTGGGTCCTTCTGGAGATACTCGTGTATTAAAACAGCTGTATGCCGTTCTGTATGGCTGAAGGAAGCACACAGTGAGTACCAATATCCACAGGCATTTTACGACCTTGCTTGCTAGACTTGTTAAATGAATCACTGCATGTTGTTAACAGAGTAACATGGTTGTTAAGCGACTCTGCTTTCCCTTTTGACGTGGCTCGTCAGAAGGTTGCAAAAGGTAGTCCCGTGATCCGAGAACACTGCAACCATCACATTTTTTATTTATTTTATTTTATTTATTTAATTTGTCAATTGCTTAAAAGATATAAGAATAAACATGAGTGTGAATACAGGAAATAAGTACAAATAAAAGGGAACATTAGGACAGGGACGGTCGGCACTACTGGTGGAATTCAAAAATTTTTACTCCTGGTTCTGTGGGCGTGGCTTGGTGGGCGTGGCTTGGCTTGACTTGGTGGGTGTGGCTTGGTGGGCATGGCAAGGGAAGGTTACTGCAAAATCCCATTCCCTCCCCATCCCACTAACCTGCTTTCCAACTCCGTTCTCCTGTGCAGGGCAACCAAAGAAGACCCAGCCAATCAGCTGAGACTCAATGGGAGGTAGAGAAGAGATGGGGGCAGGGCCAGTCAGATATAGGATTTGCCGGTTCTCCAGACTACTCAAAATTTCTGCTATCGGTTCTCCAGAACTGATCAGAACCTCTGGTAGGCATGATTGTGTACTTATGCACGCCCCTTATGCACGCTACAGACCTTTTAGGAATGGGGTGAGGTCAATAGTGGATAGTTTGGGGTTAAAAGAGTGGGGATTAGAGGATTTAACCACAGAGTCGGGTAGTTCATTCCACACATTGACCCCTCTGTTGCTGAAATTGTACTTTCTGCAATCAAGTTTGGAGGAATTTACATTGAGTTTACATTTCTTGTGTCCTCTTGTATTGTTGCGGTTGATGGTGAAGTAGTCATTGACTGTAAACATGAGACAGTTGCCAATCATCTGAATTTTAATCATGTTATCATGGCGATGCTGCAATGGTCATAAGTATGAGAAACAGTCTTTAAGTCACTTTTGTCAGTGCCGTCGTAACTTTGAACAGTTACACAATGAATGGTTGTAAATCGAGGATTACCTGTACATAGGCCAGATTAATATTATATCTTACATCTTCTAACTTTTAATTATTTTTTTAAATGCTTCCCAATAAGTTCATTCATAATTCCAAACAGTCCTAGGAGGATGCTGTATTTTAAAATGTATTTTAGAAAAAGCATATTGTGCTTTTACACTGCCATGAATCAAGGCCACAAAGGGTTGAAAGACAAGATCCATTTTCACCATTATCTTGTTTTCTAAAAATGCCTTTTTTCAAAGTCCACATGGTGATTTCCTTTTGACCTGCTTCCCATCCTCATCTCTTTGTCAGGCCTGTCACTTATAAAGAATCACTTGACTTACAATAACAAATTCAAAAGACGAAGATAATATAATCAGTTGATCCATGAAGAACTGGAATAAAGACACTGCTTTAGTTATCATTCCCGTAGCAGTAGTGATATTATTGATGTGACTGCTATGTTAATTTCTACAGAGCAAAAAAAAGGAGAATGTTTGGAATATTTCTAAAGAGAATTTCAGAGATATTAAATCACAAAGCGCAGAATCAATTCCTACATTCTGGAAACAGGTAACCAATTCTCTCCATGTTGCTACCCGCTTTTATTGTGAGCTTTTAAGAATAGTTCAGAAACTTTAGGAAAGAAATATCAAGTTTCCCCCTTCGGGGAAGTGAGAAAAAGGATAGGAAGAGAAGCTTTAGGAAGAGAAAAAAATAAAAATAAAAATAAGGAAAATTCCAAGGGTTGATGAAATGCTTAAGTTAAAACCCTAGTGTTCCTATTATCAACAAGTTGCTGCTGATCTTCCAGGGATTTTGACCAGATGTCTAAACTTTTCTTCTCTGGTACAAATCTGCCTTTATTCCAGATGATTTCTCCTGGTGTGATGTTTCTGCCCTGCCCCCCTTTTTTAATCATGTAAACTGATTTAAAATGTATGCCGGTCATCTTCAGGGACCTCATTTCAATGAAGATGGGACTTGTGTTACCTGAATCAATGTTATAAGTGTCCCTGTGGCTCGGCATTTTGAATAATCAGTCTGCTTCTATCTCTTTTTAACCAAGCATCTCTCTCTCTCTCTCTCTCTCTCTCTCTCTCTCTCTTTCTCTCTCTCTCTCTCTCACACACACACACAAAACCCCCTTCCCTCTATTTGTCAGCTTTTTTGGAACTTGATTCTCTTTCTCTCTCTTCTTCTTTTCCTATGAATGTGCCTCCGCACCCCAAATGAGCTTTTTTCTCTTTAGAATGCATTGGACTATTTTTTGTTTATTTTCAACAAACATTCTCTGCACCCTCTTCCAATAATTACTCCACCCTCATTATGTAATCCCGTCACAAAGAGGCTGTCGAAGGCGCCTGCTTTTGTCACAGATGGGACTGTAGAATCCACAACTGCAGCGTTCTTCCCTCACCTCGACTCCTTTTCATTTATTAGCCACATCTAATCTATTCCTCATTTTTCCCCCTTTTCTTTTTGCTTGATTGCACCTTCCAAATCTTGCAGGACAAACCCAACCTTTTAGAGTTGCTTTCCTATAAAAGAGAGAGAGAGAGAGAGAGAGAAAGTTATTGGCTTGGTGATAAAGTACGCTGGACCTGGGGGGTGTGTGTGTCCCCAAATAAAACATAGCAAACAAACTAAAAACCTTAAGGTTTTAAATCTATATTTCCTGAGATTATTTAAGACCTTTAAGGCAAAGAAGCTCCATGGTTTCTCCCCCACCCGTTTCCTCCCCGCCTGTCCTTTCTTTCGTTCCTTTTTTTTCCCCTGGAAGTTTAATTACCGTATGCTAATTTCCTTGCCTACTACGTGATTAATTAAAATCATATTTTCATAATCATTTGGCAGTAGTATTGTCTTCCTACCATCGTGATCTTCCCTCCCTCCCTCTCTCTCTCTCCCTCTCTTTCCCTCTCTCTCTCCTCCCCCCCCTTCCCCTAAACAGTGTATGTAAATAAAGTCAGCCTTAATGGAAAGCATCAAAATGCAACGCCGAAGACCTCTCTGTGTTTGCGTGCGTGCGATTGGCAACAAAACTGCTTATTTACATTAAATACGCCACAAGGTTACAGTGCGGATCAACGTCACTTTATCGTTGATTACTTCTCTTTAAGCGCCCGGCTTTTGGGGGTCTCGAGCTGCGTGCGATCCTTGCGGGCCGCCCGTGCTCCCCCCCCCCCGGAGTTTTTGCAAAGAATCGGACTTGAAATAGTTTGCAAAAGCAGGTAAGAAGCCGGTCTGAAATAGTCGCGAGTGCCTGTGTGTGTGTGTGTGTGCATTTCTCTCTCTCTCTGTATGTGTGTGTGCGCGTGTAAAACTGTGTGTCCCCTTTCCTCCTTGCTCGCTTCCCGCCCCCCACCCACCCCGTCTCCCCCCTCTCTCCCCCCTTCCCCTTCTCCTCAAATAGGGTGGCATCCTACGGGTTTGTTTGGGGAAAAAAATGACAGGGAGGAAGGTTGGTGTCAGCTTGGATCCTAAGCAGCAGCAGCAGCAGCAGCGGGAGCAGCAGCAAGCGGCGGCCGGCTTGGGGTGGTGTTGGTGGTAGATCTTGGAGGAATTGCTGGGTTGCAATAAGTGTGTTTACACGGGGCTCAAGGTCATGTCCAAAACGGCTCGGTGTTAAACGGTTTCCTCCCTCTCCCACCTGCCTAACCTGAGTTCCTTAAGGGGGAGGGGAGGAGAATGGGAAGCGGAGCGGGGCTGTGCGGGGGAGGGCAGTGTGGGGGGCGTTGGGGGAAGGCGGCGAAAATGGACGATCGCAGCCGGTTCTTTGTAGATTATTATATCAAGGGTTCGGCATTTGGCTCATCAAAGCTAAATGCCGCAAGACTTCTCCGCGAATTACGCCAAGATGACAATGGATGGAGCTTGTGTCTCTGTATAATGCGTGCGTGTCTGTCTCTCTGTGTGTTTTCTCCCTCCCTCCCTCTCTCTCTCTTTTAAACGGTACAATGCAATATTTTTAATCTCCCCGAGCAGGACCAGCGAATTGTCTGGCGAGGTTGCCTGGTCGCTATCAAGGAAAAAAAAAAAAAAGGCAGCCGGCGGGGGGGGGGGGGAGTTTTCCTTGGGGGGGGGCGAGAAAGCAAGGAGCTCCGGATCCCTTTTGGTCCTCGGGACGGGCTCCCCAGATCGAGGAGAGCCAGGCCCGAGGGTGGACCTGGGAGAGTTTCCCCTTGGCCACTTTCTCTCTCTCTCCCTTCTCTCTCTCTCTCTCCCCCTCTTTCACTCCTTCGTTTCCAGCCCCAGCAAACGATCAAGTCAATCATGCCTCATTATTCATTGAAGGCAATCTTTTGCAACGCTTCGCTTTACGTGTCGGACTTTCTGGGGGACTTTGCTTTTCAAACAAACGGGAAGGTAAGACGAAAGACAAAAGGGACGGCGAAGAGCCCTCCGCCCCCTCCCCCCCTCTAGATATTTATTCCTTTTGGAAGAAAAACAAGAGAGAGAGAGAGAGAGAGAGAGAAAGGAGGGATCTCAGAGTTCTGATGGGGAGAATTATATTTAAGTAGGGGCGCGCACCCTCCCCCGCTAGGAGGAATTGTTCCCCCCCCCCTTTTTTTTGCATCCTCGCAACGGGGCCTGCGTGATTAAAAAATACAGTATAATTAAATATCCATAGCAGTGACGTTTGCGAGCCGAGACGATCAAGGGAGAGAGAGAGAGAGAGAGAGAGGGAGGGAAAAAAAAAAAAGCGGAGCCAGAATGAAGGCAGCGAAGGAACCATGGCAGGGCGCTGTAGAACTTAGCCAGGAGGCCGGTACCGGCGCCTTCCCTCCGTCCCTTTTCAAAACCCGTTACTTTCCAGGGATTTGGGGAAGGGCAGGAAGGAGGGGGAGGGGAGCACCAGGAGAAAAGGCAGAACTTGAGCCGGCTTTTCGTCGCGCGGAGGAAGGGGAAGATTTAGGAAGAATTCAGATCGCGCTTCTCTCCCTCTCCCTCCCTCCCTCCCTCTCTCTTTCTCTCCCTCTTTCTCTTTCCCCCCTCTCTCTTTCTCTCTCTCTTCCTCCCTCCCTCTCTTTCTCTCTCTCCCTCTCCCCCTCTCTCTTCCTCCCTCCCTCTCTCTCTCTTTCTCTCCCTCCCTCTTTCTCTCTCTCTCCCTATCTTTCCCTCCCTCCCTCTTTCTCTCTCTCTCCCTCCCTCTCCCTCTCTCTCTTTCTCTCTCTCTCTCCCTCCCTCTCTCCTTCCCTCTCTCTCTCCCTCCCTCTCTCTTTCTCCCTCTCTCTCTCTGCCCAGCCAGCCCCGCGCTTAAAAGTTGCCCGGAAACTTCGGGAGAGGAGGACGAAGGGTTCCTTCCTTAATTTTAAATCAAAGCTTCGCTGCGGGGAGGCGAAGTTTTGCAAAAGTGAATTCTTTTCCTCGCCCGGCTTGGGCGGCGGGGGTCGGTTTCTTTTAGCAGGCGAGGGTTGAGAGAGGCTTGAGCCGGGACGGGAAGGTGGAGAGGCGGGGAGAAGCCACCCTTCCCCGGGTTCCTCCCTCAGGTCACCTCCACCCGGACGGGGTCACTCCGTTCCTTTCACGCCCCTTCCCTCCAACTGAGCCTGTCTCAAAACTTCTGCCGCGCTCTCGGGGAGTTTTAAGCCAGCCGGTCCAATCCCCGCCTCTGGCTCGGTCCAATCCCCCCCCCCCAGGCTTCTTCCTCGGGCCAGACGAGCGTCCGAGCGCCAGGCTTTGGATTCAGCGTCCTGCATTCACAGGCCGGCGCGGGGCGGGGCAGAGCGAACAGAGGGGCGCGGGGACAGAGAGAGCGCTTTGCACTTGTCTTTCCGAGCGGTTGAAAAGCTTTCTAGCAAAACTAGGAAGACGGAGGTGCGGGGAGGGGGGGAAGAGGAGGAGAGAGCCCGAGGTTCCCCCCTCTCCTCCTCCTCCTCCTCCTCCACCCCGACGTGGAAAGCAGGCACCTGCCAGACAGACAGGCCGGGCAAGAAAAAGGCGCGATTTCAAGTAACAGGTTAATGGGGAGGGGGGGGGGGAACGGGACGAATTGCTTTCTGGGGAGAAAAAAAGGAAAAAGAAACCCCCGCGCTCGGGTTGGTGGGTGTCGCGGCTGAGGCGGATTGATTCCTGAAAATGAATTAAGATGAAGCGGCAGCAGCAGCAGCAGCACCGTCTTCCAACTGGGTGGTGGGAGAAGTTTGATTTCGAAAGGGGGATGTTGGGAGCCCTGGGAAGGGGGCAAGCGGCGAGGGAGAGGGAGTTTAATGGATCTATCACTTCCACCACCTTGGGATTTTAACTAATTTTAATTTTAACCTGAAGATCTGAAAATAGCCCTAAGAATCATAAATCACTCACATACATACATACTCACACACACACATATACACACACATATATGTGTGTGTATATCTATCTATCTATCTATCTATCTGTCTGTCTGTCTGTCTGTCTGTCTGTCTGTCTCCCTCCATCTGTCCATATATACGAATGATATCGATCTGTATATACATCAACCCTAAAAAGTTATTTAAGGCAGAGGAATTCACACCCGTTCTAAGTGTCTGCCTGTATGTGTACATATATTTGTAGAGACGCATGCACAATTACACATACGGAGGCACGGAGAATGCTTTGATGATAAAAGTAGGAAAAATTCCAGCTCTTAACTTCCAGCCCATCTGTTGCCTCGACGACTTCGTAACGTAGAGCGAAAGAGGAAGAGGAAGGGAGACTTGGAAGCGGGGCAACTTTTACGCGGCGGCGGCGGCGGCGGGGGGGGTAGAGAGAGAAATAGATTGTGGATTTGTACCCCACAAATGCGCGCCTGTCTGCGGGACCCTCGCGTGAAGGCAGACAGAAAGGGAGAAGTTCAGAACAGAAGAAAGCAAAGCGAATCGTCTCCCACGGATTATCCGAGATCTGAATTAAGCTGCAGGGAAACGGGGGGGGGAGGGGGAGGGAAGAGAGAGAGAGAGAGAGAGAGAGAGAGAGTACGACGACGGCATACCATCAATTCCACCGGAGATTGAATACGTGGGGTAGGTCCTCCCTCGGAAACCCAGGGAAGGATTGGGGGGGGGCTCGTTATTTATCCATTTAATTAATTATTTTTTTAAAAAAAAAAAATATCAGGGATCTCGGCGGGGTCCTTTAGGGTGCCGGCGGGGGCGGGACGGGACACGAAGCATTGTTGCGAATCTCTCCTTCTCTTTGTCGAGCGGAGCTTGTTGTGTCTACAACAGGGTCTGGGTGGGAGTTTGTCAAGCGCTTCGTTTCCACTTTAGCTGCTGCCCAGGGGAGCTGCTGTAGCGGCGGCGTTGAGGAAGGGGAGGAGGAGGAGGAGGGAAGGGGGCCAAGCTGGAGGAGGCGAGAAGGAGGCGAAGTTTGCCCGCCGCTTCCGAGATGCGCGCCCCGAGACCAGGAGGCTCAGCTTAGAGGAAAAAAGGAGCGCGCGCCGGAGCTTGTGGGGACACCCCCGCGTCTCTCTCGCCGGCAGGACCGGTCTCTGCTTCCCAAGATCGCTCTTTGGACACCCCCTCCTCTCTCACCCCTTCCAGTTGCCACCCCCCTCCCCTCGGTGCAGTTTAAAATCATTCCAACAGGGGCGGTCTGTGCTGAGCTGAGCGGGTTCCTCCAAGTCTTTTCTGGCTTCAGTCGTGCGTTTGTGGGAAAAGAGACCAGGTCTCCCTTCTCCCTCCTTCCTTCTCCTCCCCCTTCTGCCTGGGGACAGCTTCTTTTAAGCGTCCTCGTGAAGTTGAACCTCTTCTTCCACGCTCCTTCTTCGCCCCCCAACCTTCCTCCCGCCTGAAAAAGTTCTCCAAACGGCTGGGCGCAACGCCTCTCAGCGCAAGAAGACTTCTCTAGTTTAATATTAGCCGCGGTATTTTTACTCACTTCCACCGGATTTGGAGTCTATGGAAAGTGTCCTTCTCGCCCCCACCCTCGCGTCGCTGCTCTTCCCCCCCCCCTTTCCTTTTTTTTCTCTTTTCCTCCCTCCATCTCTCCAAATCTCGTTGTTCAGAGTTTGGAAGAAGGCTCCTCCTGGACCAAAGGGAGGGGACCTCCCGTCCTCTCCCTTCCCTTCTCCGCATCTTTTCAACTCCATCCTGATTTGAGGTTGAAATGGTAAACCTGAATAAGGGAGGCTTTCTTTAAAAAGAAAAAAAAGGAGGAAAAAAAAAAGAAAAAAAGAGGCGGGGGAAGGGGCAAAGGCAAACCGGTGTCGAAGGACATGTGCAGCTGTAATTAACTTCAAGATGCTCCACGAAGGCGCCAATCCGTACGGGTGACCCGGTTGGCTTCACCAATCTGTCCCGTGCAAGGAGCTGGATCTCTACTTTTTTTTTTTTTTTTTTAACCTGACCGCCCATTTCCCTTGAATTATTCGCTACCGATCAGGGAGCCGAAACTGCATGATTTGGATTCTTCCCCTCCCTTCCCACGCGCGAAAGAAACTTGCTGGCAAAGCCAACCCCAGCCTGAATCTCTAGAGGTCCCTCAAACTCAGCTCCTTCCGTCTTCCGCGATGATTCAGGGGGCAGACCTAATTGAAAAGTAAGTGACCTGAAAAAAAAATAAAATAAAGATAAAAATGCGTGGTTGCGAAGGGAAGCCGGGCCCGGAGCTGCTGTTGGTGTCCTTTGGAGGGGATCCTAGGCTTCAAGGGAGCGAGGAATGTGTTGGCTTTTTGCTCTGCTTTGCTTGCTTCCTTCCTTCCTTCCTGGATGCAAATTAATTTGGGTCCCCCTCGCTATGATGCCTTTACCTGTTGTGAACCTATTGGACCGTTAGGATGTGGGTGTAGAGGCTGTGTGCTTAAATCAGTGGTCGCTGGGGGACATGGGAGGATTTTCTGGGGAAACCTTGCCTTCCTTCCAGTAGTTCATAAAGAACGGTGGGGCTCCCAGGTCTGCCTGCAGAATTGTTATTTGGATTTTAGTAGAACACCTAAATTCGGACAAAAAGCCAAAAGGAGAGCAATTTCAAAAAAAAGTAAAAAACATCCAAGGAGTTGTTTTCTAATTGCTTGCCTTTCACCCTCCCCATTTCCATCTTCATCGACTAGGCAAAGAGTTAAAAGATTATTAATCAGTGCGCATTTGCAAATAGCTGCTTTTGAATTTCTGCCCTGTGGAGTTGTTTACAAAAGTGCTTGGGATGGAAAAGTGATTTTTAAAACCAATCTGCCGCACCCGTCCCGTCTGAAAAGTAGGGTATTTAAAACTGCGGAGGGTATCGGGGTGCATGCGGGTGTGTGCATGCATGCATGCATGCCTGGGATGCAATTGAGCCAAAGTGTGAATCCAGCTCCGGTGTTGTTATGTGGGGTCTCTGGGCTGAAGGCTGTTTTAGTTATGATGTCATTTTTGATAGTAGAGAGTGAATGTCTCCAGATTCTACCATTAAATGCTTGGGCAGTCTGCTGGTAATGGTGGCACTGACATGTTTGCTCTTTGACAATCGCCAGCCTGATGCACCCTAGGAATTAACTTCTTCATTTCCTGGGGAAGAGAGAGCTCTCCAGCTTGCAAATTGGCAGCAGTAACCGAGCTTCTGTGAACAGCCGTAGCATCATTTTCTCAGGTCTTTGATCAAAGGGGATAGCTACCCTAAAACAAAAAAGGTAGTACCTACTTCTTCTGAACACCTGAAGTTCACATTAGCCTCTGTAGTGGGCAGTCCTTCTTTTTCAGTTTGGAGAATTCGAGATGGGGCTCATTTCTTTAAAATTAAAATTAAAAAGTAGGGGAAAGCACAGATGAACACTCTCAGCAAATGTATCATCTAAGCTTTTGTTTTCTTCTTCCTAATGTTGTGTTTGCTTGTTTGTATATCTCCTTATCATATTTAATATGACACGTTTCCCCTACTAACCCAATAATTTGCAAGTGAAACGCCTCCAGATAATTGAAAATATATCTTTGCTGCAATTTGATCTATCTCTTTAGATATCTCTGGTCTGAAATAACTTAATTAAAAAAAATCAGTTCCTCCATCATTTGAGATATCATTCAGTGGTTTTCCTTACTGCGAGGAATATTTACAGATATATATTCCTATTTTGGCTATGGCTTCAGGGTTATAGTGTCACTGACTGCTTTAAAATTGCATTCGGTGTTCAGTATTTATTTTTATTTACTATTCTGTTGATGTTTTGTGATGCTAAAAACTTCCGCACGTGGGAGCAGATTTATACTTATGTTAGACTTGCCAGAATTAGACTGATGCCCTCAAATTATTTCTACCTAAAAGCAATAATTTGTCAGGAAGTTAGGAAACTGAATTTGTCGAGCAGGCTTGATATGTGTTGAGATATCCTGCATTACTGGGATGTGAGAAAAGTCCTAAGAGTCAGGATATTTAAGTTCTCAGCACTATTAGCTCTTCTGAGGCTTAGTTGCAACTTGCTCCAAATTGTAAGATGTAATGAAATGTTGCTTTCAGTCTAGAGAAGATACCACAATACCATCTTCTTAATAGGACAGATTATGCCTTTATTTGGCAGCCATGCTGTGAGCCAAACTGGCTCACATATATTTTCAGAAAAGTAAGATGACAAATGGGATTGTTTACGTGCCATGTGAACCTCAAATCACTAGTCTGTTTGTAATGGAACTGGCCCATCAAATCCATCAGAGTTTTAAACAGATCTTCACTTTTTCTTAACAAACACAAATTTTCCTTAAATGAAAATAAATTTGTCCCCAATCACTCCTTTCTACGCTTCTCTAAAGATTACTTTGGGTTTAAATATGTGTGTCAAATATCACACAGGTGTCTTTGGATATATGATATAAATCTGATATGAAAGGACTGGACTGAATTGATAGGGATTTTATAAACAGGAAGAACCAAAAGCACGCTCAAATTTAAGGAGCCTTTCTTAACAAAATGCTTTAACCTTATTTGCTAGTGTTAAAGTACCTGCTTTGCCAATTCCTGGGAAATTCCTGGATAGAGTTGGCTAAAATTAGACTTATAATAAAAAACAGAAGGACTGGAAGTACATTTTAAAAATCTCTCTATTCCCATTTACAAGTTTCTTGCGTTAACACTATGCTTTTAGAACAGAAAAACTGAAAAACCAAACACATCTTTTTGATAAAAAATAAAATCTGAGTGGCTAAATTTGCTACAATAAAATTTTTTGATAAACTGTATTTGTTGAAAAAGAAAAGGCCATAGGTTCATAAATAAAATGTTTTTGTAACAATGGGTAACTTCAGGAGAGAGTAGAGTAATGAAAACTACAAGTCTTCCAGTTTTGTGAAAGACCTAGTTGAAACACCAAGACTGAGAGTTTCTGGATACGGGCATAGAAAACAGAACTTATAAAACCTACAATGCTGGGGGAAGAACCACACTTTAGTTATAAGTCCATTTTTTGATCTGGTGGGGGCTTGATAGGCAAATTGGCATGAATTGATGCTATCTGTCCATTTCCTCAATTTCAGTGGGAAAAATAATACTCCTCAAAGTACTGCTAGAGCGATAAGAATAGGTTGAGTTAGGTACAGGATATGAAGTGTCTTTTTTCATTTTTTCCCCCTGTGATCCACATTAAAGCTAATACTGTATCTTTCATTCAGGTGAGAAAAATGTACTATCATTTCCAAGTTATAGTACTCTGCTGTCTGAATAGCAAACATCTAACGGTGGGTTTACAAAGCTGAGAGGTCTAGTAGCCAAAAGCTTTGTTGGATTTTGTAATCAGCTTCTGGGCTGGCTGAATAACCAAATGGCTCTCTAGGAAAAAGCTTTGAAGAAAGTAATTAGTAAACTACTTATCTTTCCATCTCAGGTTGGAGCTTGCTAAGGAGATTCTTCTACACATTTGTTTTGAAGCAAGTTTCAACTCTGTTCAATGGAGCTTATTTCTAGACAGGGTGTTTGCAAGACTGCAATTTTACTTTGCTTAAAGTAAGTTTTTAAAAAGTGCTGTATGAAAAATTAGTCTTTTTAGGTCTGTATTTGTTCAAGACAGCTGGGACCAGACCAAAATGCATTGTTTGATCATTATATTGGAACACTTGCAGGACACATCAAGAAAATGATTCCAGAATATCCCTAATGATTTCAGAATGGGGTCTTAATATTTTATACTCCCCTTGATAGTCTGCCGTAGACTTTAAACTAAGGAAAAATAGCATGTGATAAATAGAGATTAACACGATAAACTCTACTTTGTTACCCATTGTGCTTAGAATTCTGAGAAAAGTAACTATATATCTGTGTTGCAGAAGCAAACATTAATAACGCTTAACCTTAGCATGGCCACAGCTGGGTGACTGGCTATGTCGGTAACCATGTAAGTGCATCTCTGTTTATTTCAAACCCATCTTTCCTATTTCATGTTTAAGTCAACAAATTAAAAAAAGATCCACTAGTTCAAGTGAAATTTGGCATTTCCCCCCTTACCTCTAGGGTTTAAGGCAAAATAATCCATGGAAAATATTTTTAGTCGAGTTGCTGAAAATTGAAGGTATCCAAGATCAAGGCTATTTTTGAAAAGCAGACCCCTGCTGTTATTCCTAATTATTCAGAGTGGAAGAGAAAGCTACGTCATGTTGCTGGAATTATAGAACAAAACCATATTGGATTAGAAATTCAAACAGCTAGATTCTGTCCAAGGAACGTGATACCAATTTTGTTAAAGCTGTGTTTTATATTTAAGTAATATGGCTGTAATCTAGAGAATCATTTCAGGTGTATCCAAGGGGAAGGGAATACTTTTTAAAAAAAAAATATTGAACATTCAGAGGGGGATTTTATTGCTTTGAACAGAAGGATCATCAAATCATTTTGCAGCCTGTTTTGAAGTTGCAATTTTAGAAGAAGTGCTTGGGTCTGATGGGACTTGTGTTTAAGGAAGGAGTGTTCAGATTCATTATGTGTACCAATAGTTACCGCATGGTTTTCTACTGCCCCGCTTTTAATCAACTATTAATATTTATCTGGTTGTCCATTTGCCTTTTTCTATTGCTTTTATATGGGAATCTTGCTGTCTCAGTGGTTACTCTCAGATGGAAGAGGAAGCAAATGGGTTGTGTTTGTGCGTAAATTATGTCTGGAATGATATGACTTTCACTGAGCCTATTGCTACCTAAAAGAACTCAATACATTGCAGAGTTCTTAACAACAGAAAATAGTTTAGACAAACTATTGCAGGCAAACATAAACCACCTAAATTTAAACAAGTCTAAATACTGTTCATTTCAGTGAGTGAGGTAAGAGCATCCTTTGTTTTCCCTCCAGAAATTAACAGCTCTCCAAAGGGTTTAACTTGGGGACAAATACGTTGGATTCATACTTTGGCTATGACATATTTACCATGAAAAGGTCTTTTATTCTACTCAGGAGGCATCTTTTCAACTATTTCCCCATGTCTAGGTGTGTATAGTATATAGGCTTTTCAGTGAAGACCTTCAGTGAGGCAACACAATTATTTTGGTGCTTTGCGGTTTTCATGATTTAGTTGCCCATGCCGTCCAAATTCTTCTAACTCTGTTGCATTTTGATCGGAAAGCTGGGGATGTGATCACCTGGTATTTTTCAATGGAAGCTTGTGGTTACAAAGGCATCAATCAATAATGGGCAAAATCATTCCTCAGAAAGATTTTTTTTCCCTTCAATTTTTTCAGTCCAGGGATTTCCTAATGATCTCCTTCTTACTCCTAACTCAGATTCCAACTCCATGTGGTTTCCAGTACTAATTATGAAATGAATGATATTTGTGACAGCTTGCTACTCCTTATAAAAATAATGGGAAAATGGGAAACAGGAGTTTTGCACACTCTCTCTTTTATACAAGAATGTAATATTTAAAGCTGACAATCCTACATATTCCTATTAGCATTAAATACTGGAGGATCTTTTTAGACGTAACGGGTCGAAGCTGATGAAAGAGAGATCCGACCTAGAATTAAGGAGAAATTTCCTAACAGTGAGAACAAGTAACCAGTGGAACAGCTTGCCTTCAGAAGTTGTGGGTGCTTCATCACTAGAGGTTTTTAAAAAGAGATTGGACAGCCATTTGTCTGAAATGGTATAGGATCTTCTGTTGAGCTTGGTGTTGGAGTTAGATGACCAGGGAAATGATAAAGCTGCAGAAAACTTTTTTTTTGGCAAAAAGTGACTGATATATGAGAGTGGCTGGCCTTTTTCCTGTCCTGAAAAGTTCTTACATTGATGAATCTGCAAGCATGTGCAATGATTAGGCGTCATTTTGATATACGGCAGTATCGTGGTCTCTATAGGCGTGCATTGACATTTCCTTCAGAGCTGTGTGATGGAACTAAATAGGTAGGTTGAGTGGTGCTCAAGAGGTTGCTGGTTCTGTCTTCCCTTTTCCTTCTTTTCTTTGGCATTGCATTAAAGGACATAATGCAGTGGAGGCATTGAACGAAAAGCTGAAGGATTTATATCAGGAACAACCAATTTGAATCCCTAATTTAAGCAGGTCCACACTGAAAATCTTCATGCTGCTCTGTGGGTTTTTTTTTTTAAACATTGTGTAGTGGAAAAGGCTGCTATTTATTTATTTTTGGGTTGTGTTTTTAAAACTGCCACTTGAAAAATTATCTGTTTCAGCTGAAGCCTTCCATATTTGCAGAAATTGTCACTGATGCTTTTAGAAGGAAACTAACATTCCTGATGTTGGTATCACCAATTGCCCATATAAAATGTTACCTTTTGTTATCAAAAATTGACACATAATAAGTCTGTCTTCAAAGCAAAGAAAATAAGGCTTCTTAATTATTCCTGAACCCTTAATTCGGCAGTAGAACCACTACCTGATGAAATACAATTCCCAGAAGCTTTGTTGTATAAAAATTGCCATAAAGATATTTTTTTAAAAGGGTCAGGGTTTTTATTATATATTATGCTTTGCTTGTGTTTATTCAAATGCATTTTATCTATAGAAAAAAAAAAACCTTAATCAGTTGAAATGTTTACAGTGTACAATATATAGCCTAATAGGAGCGGATAATATGGCAGGAGTGTCAAACTTGCGTCATCATGGTGCCATCACATGCCAAATCAGGCAGAGGCGGGACCAGCATGTGACACATTTGGCCTATGGGCTGTGAGTTTGACACCCCTGGTCTATGGGAACCAAAAATCAGGAGGAGTGGTGACTTCTTTCACACTAAAATATTTTATTAAAAGACTTAAGCTTGTCCATTCAAGTGGGCTGTAGCCCATGAAAGCTTGTGCCTTTTAATAAAGCATGTTAAAAGATGCCACCTCCTGATTTTTATATAGTATAGTGATTTTTACCTAGCTTAATCACAGATGACAATAAGTGTTATGGATGAAAGGTGAAGAACCTATAGACCTCTGGCTATTGGCCATACTAGCTGGAGAAACTTGGAGTAGTTATTCAGCGATACCTGGAGGATCATCCAATTCCTGTAATGGAATTACTTTGGAGATGGAAAAAGATACTGCCTAAGGAACAGTCTGATAAGAGAGGCAGTGGCCCACAGCTGTATAATGGGGAGAAAAAGAAACTCTGAAAAGGATCATCCTGAACTTATCAGATGTGAAAAGAGATGGCGGGAGATTCGTACTTTCAGACTTGCAAGATTTGTTAACGTCTATGAAGATTCTCAATTATTCAGGACAAGTTTGTCTCAAAAGGCTTTTCCAAAAGGTGACAGGACTTTCTTTTTTGTTTTCCTATTGAAAATATTTCACTTCTCATCCAAGAGGCTTCCTCTGTTCTGAACTGAAGAAGCTGCTTGAAAGAGAAGTGAAATGCTTTTAAAGAAAAACCAAGAAAGTTGCCTTCTGAACAGCACCTTTGGGTCAAGATTTGTTAATGTAGTAGCCTTATAATAAAATAGAATTAGTTCATGAACTTGTTTTCCTCCTGGTATCCCTGGGAAGGCTGAAAATTTGGCAAATATGGCAAAGACCTTGTTTCAACCCTATCACAAATGAGACTTCAACTTTCATCTTTATATTTGGATTAAGCATACAATATGTTTGTAGCTTTTACTTTTCTCTTTTATCCTTGTGCACAATAACCAAAGTGTTATTCCATGAAAAAAAAACAAAAAACGCATTTCCTGCCATGCTTTCATGAAAAGAGATTTGCAGATGAAGTGCCATTCTTTCAGCTGTTCTAATTTTATTTTTATTTGTTTTGATTTTATAAAGTGAAGTTACAACCAAATAACCATCCATTTTCATTGGATATAGACATTTGGGCAACCTCAGAATCTGAACATAAATAATGGAGAATTTGTCCTTCCCTTTGTGAGGACTAGATGGAGAGTAAAACATATGAGTTAAAAGGCTACACAAGTGATTGGTTAGTAAGCCAAGAACTTCAGGAATTATTTGGAAATTCTGGCCAAGAGACAATTCAATTATTCATTTGTTGTATGTATGCTTGGAAAACAAAGTTGGTCAGCTTCTATTAATTTTTCCAGCAATGTGCTGAGTAGAAGAGAAGAGCAAATATCTTAATTTGGCTGTTCCAAATATCAGAGATTAAATTGCTTTCTTTGTCGTAATGTATTGTCTTTTATAGATGCTTTTCAGAAAGGACACTATCATTTTGTTGAGGCTCATGTATGACATCTGCTTATAATTTGGGATTATAAACTCCATCAGAGGTCTAAAAGTAACTAAAGTTATGAGGAAGCATGCTTGCTCACCCTTAGTACAGACCTTAGTGATGGGTGACCTGTGGTGGCCTTGGTAACTAATTCTAATTAATAAAGTGTTGGAGTATGATTTAGAGGCATGTGCTAAGCAACTTACAGTAGTGTGGTTATGTGTATGTGGAATAAAATTTGCATGCCACAAATTAAATAAAACCTCCACACATGACAAAGAGAAAACAGGGAGTCATAGCCGTGAAGTATATAATTATAATAATGACCTACTCTCTCTTGCTGTCTCTCATTAGCATCTTAGAAAAAGGACTAAAAAATGATCACATTACTTGATTCCAAATAAAAGTCTAACAATATTTAAGGCTGATTTGGGAGGGTGTGGGAAAGGAATGTCTATTCAAATAAAGTTTAACAAGCGTTTTGTTTTTTTTTGTTTTGTTTTTTTTAATTTGGAACAATAGTAAGTGCAGTGTAACTTGTAGAAGAAGAACCAGCGGGACAGAACCAGCAAACTAAAATGGCAAGCAAAGTATTTTAGTGAAACATCAAGATGTGGATCTGTGCAAAATATTTGAAAGAGGTGGTTTGCAACGTAGACTGGCGGAATGGTGTTCCTTGAGGTGTTAAGGAAATTGCACCCTCAAAAAAGGGTTGTGTGGATGCTACAAAGGCTCTCTCCTGCTCTCTGAGCAATGGTGTCCACAGCCAGCTCTATCACTTTACTAGAGGTATCGTACATCTTGGTGTGAATCTGGTATTATGGATATCCATACACAGTAGATAATATTCTAGAAAAGTGCACACAGAATAAGTAGTTTTTCCAGGAATCTGTTTAGACTAGGAGATAAGGAATGACAGCGGGGCATGGGGGCATAGAGTTAAAGTCGTCACTGGTTTTACATAGATGACTGAGTTAGCAATGGAATTGGATCATTTAGGTTAATTCAGAACTCATTTGTCACCAAAGTAAAATGTAAGACTAGACTTGGGATAAAATTAATCCAGAGTACCTTTCAGTCAGAGCAATGAAAATATATGTAATTAAAGCCTGGAATTTACTGGATTGGCTGGAATTTACATTTGACTTTTTTTTCCTTTTTTGCTATCCTAAGTAACATATTTAATAATCTTCAAACTGAAGAAGCTTCTTTGATGAGAAGTGAAATTTTAAGAAAAAAAAAGTCCAATTTCCATTTGGAAAAGTACATTTGGGATAATCCTGACCTGAATGATTGAGAATCTCCATAGACATTTAGCCCCAAAAGTGGTTTTCCATCATTGTCCACTTAGCAAAAATTTAGCAAAATCTTCACCAATTAACTGTTTTTAATTTGCTTTTTTCATAGACCCAAGAATCAGAGGAATGCACTGAATTATTCTATTATCTGTTCTTCTTCTATCTTTTTCTTGGTGAAAATTATTAAATTGCTTTGAGATAAACTCTTGTGAAATCTAAGCAAGCATTTTAATCTGTTTCTTTGTTTGTTATTTACTCTGTCTTGTTTTGCAGTAGGTGCACCAGTCTTGTATTACATTAAAAATTACATTCAGTTTCCAATGTTTTAGACTAAAGCTCTATTTTAAAAATGAAGAAAGCTGGCAAATTCCAAGCTCTATTAACAACCAGGGAACATTTAAGTATTGGAAATGCTATAGTGAACCCAAAATTTGTTTAAAATTCTCTTATTGCCAGTAAAAGTATGCTTGCTAAGATGACAAAGAAGTTGGAAACATTCTGCAAATCACTATGCAAACAGTTACTAAATCAGGACAAATGTGTGGTTAAATTATCATATATATGTTTAAACTTCCACATATATACAGATCTGGGAGCCATTTCCCTTACCCTCTCTACACTTTGAAGTACAAAGTTGACAGTTGTTTTTTTCTACGGCTGTTGCAACTATCTAAAGTAGATTAGACGGCTTTGGAAACAAGTTCAGTCCAACTGATGTTTGACATTCTTATTCTGTACAACATGGCATGCAAGCATCTCTTTCAACTCAACTTATATATGCATATTCTGGTACCTTTGTTTAAATGCCTCACAGTCTATTTTGGAGATGGGAAAGGAGTCATAATGGGACTGTTTTGATTTGATGTTGGATACTTTTCTATTCTAGTTTGTCCTGTTTGGACAAAAGTTCTACAAAGTTTAGCCAAACCAAATGTTTCTAATTACAGAAATGTAACATTTCATAGCTGTGTGCCAGGCCTTGAAGTTGTGCCATGCTGAAATTTCATTAATGTGTCTTTTATAAGAATTTCTTTAGGTGATGTTTTCATAGTTCAGTAAGCCAGCCTGACCAATGTATTTTTGATGTTAAAAACTCCCAGCTTAGTTCAGAATAGACAACAAATCTTGGAATTAATTTTGTAAATCTTTCTTTCCTTTCATCAATTCCTGTTTGAAAAGCAACTGGATTAAACATAATGGAGACATTGCAATCCATTGTTGACATGTGGGGTCAAAGGGAACAGCTGGTCAATGGTATTTCTACTGGGTCCTCCTTGCAACTAATATCTCTGAATTATGACAAAGGCACCAAAACTTTACAATTAGCTTATCCTTATATTAAGCTACTTTTAAATGTATTGTATTTATAAGAGTGTAGACAAACCAGCTGGAGACAATTTCCTGGAATATATGTAAAATTTTGTCAATCATATCAAAGTTTATGAATCAAACTAAAGAAAATAGTTATTGTGTTCATCCACGTATGCTCTCAGTGTTGTGTTCAGACTAATTTACTATGAATTTAAGAAACAAAAACTAGTATCTTCATAAAAAAGACAATTATACAAAGAACTTGCATTGTGTGTTGACCATTAGAAATAATTTATTCTATTTTTCTGATATGGAAGATTCCTTTGTCTTGTAACATATGTATGAGAATTTCTGTTATGCAATACAAGTAAATTATGGACATTTTATTTGCATAGTCAAGCCAATATTTATATATTGCAGTGTCTACTTAATGTAAGCTAACTTTTGGATGATTATAATTTCTTGGTTACTGTACCTAGGAGTTTATTTTCTAGTTCTTTGTAGAATTACCTCCTGTTCTGATCATCATTTAGTAGAAAGGTGACACATATGTGTGGAGAAGGAACAATTTATTTCTACAAAAATGAGGATCTGAACAACAAATAAAAATCAACAAAGAATATGTTTTGAAATTACTTATGCTATTAAAACATTTACTCCTACTAATTTTAAAACAATTCTAATATTCTGTTTTTCCTTAATGAATACTGAACATCATGGTGGATACATATTGATACATTTCTTGACAATATTAAAGTTGACCGTTATGATTTCATTTGCTTTTTCCATCAATGTTCAGTTGTATTCTTAAAGATATAAGTAGTAATAACCTCAATTGATTATTTTTCCTTGTGAAATGGAAAATGTGATTAACAAGAGAGATGCCTTTTAGTTCTATATAGAATCTATAAAAAGAAGTTCCTAGAAAAGATTTTCAGCATTTAGAATAACACAGGAGTAAATAATAGTGAAAGCACAATACAGAAGAATATGTAAGTATGCCTACTTAATTGGGTAGATCACAATTTGATATTCTAGTGCAACTATAAATGGATCCCTACCTTACACAGCTCTCTAGTTGTATAAGTGTGAGGTAAATATTGCATTTTAAAATTCAGTTGCCAGTATTAAGAAACTGATGTCCAGGAGATGAACCCTCCTCTATTTGTAATATATTCCTCAAGTAAATTTGTAAAACTTATAGAATTCTTTTCTTTCTTTGCAGAGAAACAAGAAACTTGAATATGCCTGCTAATTGGTTTTAAATATTGTAAACTATCCAGGGGCAGCAAACAAATCTAATAAACAAAAATATTAAAATAGTTTATATTTATATTAAATATATTAATATTTATAATATTTTATTATATCAAAATGCTTAATAAATATACGTTTAAAAAAATGGTCATCTAGTCCAGTGCTTCTCAACCTTAACAACTTTAAGGTAGGTGGACTTCAACTCCCAGAATTCTTCAGCCAGCAAACTTGAGGTTGAGAAATATTGCTGTGGTCTAGCACCCATTGAACATGTGGAATTTTTAAATCTCATCTTCTTAATACCAATTGCATTACAGTAAGAGTAAGGTAACTCTCATTGTTCTGCTATTACCAAAACTCCTGGGGCATTGAGATGGCTTTTATATATCTTATTTAATAGCAGACAGAAATGTTCATCATACACATTAGGTTTTTCAGTTTTGCACTACAATTTGCCATCCCCAAAGGTTAATGAGTGCTCAAAGTTGAATGTCTGGGTAACAACATTTCTTATTTCTTAGCTTTTACTCTAATTTTATTTTTTTCCTCTTAAAGGATTGATTGGGTGCAGTTTTGGTATTTCTGATCTTTAATATTAGAGTGACTTCATGTATGTGAAGAAGAAATAAGATCCTGTTTCTGGAGCCATGCCTTGATTGCTACATGGCTGACCAAGTTCTGCTGTAGTGCCTCAGTGCTGAATTAGGATTATCTTGAAGAAGCCATGATGACATAGTATGCATCTCTGTGCTGAATTAGGAATATGTTAGTGCTTCATGCATAATTATCTTGAAGAAGCCATGATGATAGTGTGCATCATGATATCTTTATTCAAATGCCTATTTGAAGTCTCTTGTTCTTCCTCTAGACATCCAAGGTAACAGTCTGTTTTTAAATGGCTGTTCTCAAAGGATAGGCAGAGGTTGGCTAGCAATCTTCATAACTTCAGGGCTAAAGGCTAGTGGTCAAATATTCT